>JABXJD010000119.1:1435000-1597500 GCA_013375575.1 Percina caprodes
AGCTAATTCAAAAATGAAATAATTCTCACGGCGTTGTATTTATGCTAGGCATCACTTTTGATTATGGAAATGATTTTATTGAAGAAAAAAAAGTCATCTATAATTTGGACGGGCAACAATTAGACGGGGTGGTTTAAATTGTGTTTCGGGATGGTGGTTAGAGACCTGACTGAACAGCTCCCAAGTCTATGTGAAAGCAATTAGAGTGTGTGCTTTAGTTAAATTTTTGGCCCCTGAGGCTGCTCTCTTTTAAACGTGATAGGGTTAAAGTATGTTTTTTTTCCACTTAGAAAGAATTCATTTGTGCGTCATTGCCATGAGGCAGATAATTAAGAGAGTTACATCTGCGCCCTCTAGAATCCCTCCACTTTCAAATGCTTCTGATTAAGCTAGGGTTGAAGGCTCGCCATCGCCATGGTGACAGGCAGCAAAGATTGTACTTGAGACGGTTTCCAAGGGAAGCCTACAGTGGCTACTAAATTGGATGAAAATAAATAGAACTTATGTCCAATTTACAAAGGCTGCCATTGGAGTGCGCACATTGCAGTGAAGGATTCGAGGGCAGTATATGAAATCAGATATACTTTTAATATCTATACTTTTAACTATATAACATTTTTATATATATAAAATCAGAAGTGTTCCAGGTTTAAAAAACACATTCATCTAGTCTGCCAGATATGGATAACAGCATATGCTGACAGGAGATACTGTCGTCCACCCTGTTTTTTTTTTAACAGGGTATTATAAGATGTGCAACACGCCCTTCCCCCAATTTTCTTAATTATTACAATCACACTGAACTATTGAACAGTCACAATCAGAGCCCGACCGAATTTTAAGACAGATACCGAGAAGGTTATTTAAAAATCCGATATTTCAATATATCTGCCGATATATATTTAAAAACAAAAAATCCAGAAATGCGTTACAAAACATAAACAGACTACCCTAACATTAGTTATTTGTAGTTATTTATGAGTTCTCACTAAAATAATGATAATTTGTTTTGTCAACAGAGGAACATTAAAATATATTAAAGTTCTGATAAATGAAATGTATAAAAATACAAACTTAAGATATGAAAGTTAAAGTCCTTTTGAAAAAAAACAATAACAAAAAAAGAATCAATGTTGCCAACAGGGACGTTGTAGAGCGCCCTCTGGTGGACAAACTATGCCACGCCAACACTCATAACATGGTTGACTGTGCATTTTTTTGCCTTTATTTGCCTTTATTTGACCTTTATTTGTCATTATAAATTATTCTGTTGAATGAATTTTTGCCATCTGCCATTATAAATGCCAATACCGATAGATCTGGAAATGTGTAATATCAGCCGATAATATCGGCCCGCCGATATATCGGTCGAGCTCTAAAAAAAAAAAAAAAACGGGGTGTAACGGCATGGGCGGTACCTTGATACTGCTGCTCCACCGACCAATCAGTACTGTGCAGAATGGTTCCAAAATTACAAGATGGCAGTGTCCATATACTGGATATTTTGGTTTCACTTTTGTACAGTGGGAGGAAGTGGAGACGCGTTGTTCATCTCTATATACAGTCTATGGTAAATACTTGGAGGCCAAACTTTCCACTCCAAAACATGTAAGAGGCACAATAACAAGGTTCAGCTACAGAGTCCCAACAGCCTGCCGCTGACTTTTAAAACCTAATGTAGCTCAGCGTAAATTCGTAAAGGAGACCTAACACTTAATCACGGCTCTCTTCCTAAATCAAATCAGCTGTTGGAGGCGTTCACCTTCCTGTTAAATGTAAATGTAATGTAAGTGTGGTGTGTTTATATAGCGCTTTTCTAGTCTTAACGACTACTCAAAGCGCTTTTACATCATACAGGATACATTCACCATTCACACACATTCATACACTGTGGCCGAGGCTGCCGTACAAGGTGCCACCTGCTCATCAGATAAACATGCACACACATTCACACGGATCGGGGGCACCTCGGGGTTCAGTGTCTTGCCCAAGGACACTTCGACATGGGACTGCAGGGCCAGGGATTGAACCGCCAACCTTCCAATTGGCAGGCAATTGCTGAGCCTGCCCCACATTTTATTAAACCAAACAGAATCGGCCTCAAATTCCAAGGGCCAATCATAGCGTCACAACCCTGCTTTAAATCGGTTTCTCTCCCTGCTGCTGTCAGCTGTCATTTCAGGCAAAGCGTACAACCCTCCACCTCCAGTCATTGTCACCCAAAGGCACCCTGGGTCTTCCTCCTGCTGGATGCTCCGTCGACCTCTTCGCTCTGGTCTTCGGGACATTTTATTATACTTATGTACAATAAACCTTTGCATATCTGCAAACAAGTCTCTCCTGATTGAAATACAGTGAACGGGATAAAGTATGATGCAAAAATGTGTCATACATTAGTAAAGTGGAGGAAACAATGAGTGGACCGGTCTGCAGCCAAGTGCTTAGCAGCACCAGAGGGAGTTCAACACAAAACATAATCTGCATATAGAATACTTGGATTTGATATTCTACAACAACTCTCACTTCACAACCACGCTAAAAAAATTTTTTTGAGGCAATGGCAGATGAATGGGTTTGAACTGTTCAAAAGACATAAAAGATAAGTTACATTGGCCTAACAATTAATAAATGTATTGTCTTTAAACTCGAGCTAAGCATTATATCGAAATTATACCAATATCGAGATATGAGACTAGATATCGTCTTAGATTTTGGATATCGTAATATCGTAATATATCCAGACCCGGGCGGCAGAGGCTGGCTCTGGGGACGTGGAATATCACCTCTCTGTGGGGGAAGGAGCCGGAACTTGTGCGGGAGGTGGAGCGCTACCAGTTAGATCGGGTGGGGCTTGCCTCTACGCACAGTCTCGGTTCTGGAACCGTACTCCTGGATAGGGGTTGGACTCTGTCCTACTCCGGAGTTGCCCAGGGTGTGAGGCGCCGGGCGGGTGTGGGGATACTCACAAGTCCCCGGCTGAGCGCCGCTGCGTTGGAGTTTACCCCGGTGGACGAGAGGGTCGCCTCCCTACACCTGCGGGTGATGGGGGGGGAAACTCTGACTGTTGTTTGTGCACCAAACAAGAGTTCGGAGTATTCGGCCTTCTTGGAGACCTTGAATGGAGTCCTGTATGGGGCTCCAGTAGGGGACTCCATAGTTCTGCTGGGGGACTTCAACACACACGTGGGCAATGATGGAGATACTTGGAGAGGCCTCCCAGCTGGGAGGAGGCCTCGGGGAAGACCCAGGACTAGGTGGAGAGATTATATCTCCAACCTGGCCTGGGAACGCCTCGGGATCCCCCAGTCGGAGCTAGTTGATGTGGCTCGGGAAAGGGAAGTTTGGGGTCCCCTACTGGAGCTGCTGCCCCCGCGACCCGATACCGGATAAGTGGATGAAGATGGATGGAATATCGTAATATGGCATTATGGCAATTTGGCATAAGTGTTGTCTTTTCCTGGTTTTAAAGGCTGCATTACAGTAAATTGATGTCATTTTCTTTACCAGACTGTAACTATTATTATTTGCCTTTACCCACATAGTCATAATATCCATTACTGATGATTATTTATCAAAACTGTCATTGTGTAAATATTGTGAGAAAGCACCAATAGTCAACACTACAATATCGTTGCGGTATCGATATCGAGGTATTTGATCAAAAATATTGTGATGTATGATTTTCTTGAAAATTCTTGGAAATTGACAACTGACAGGGATTAACAGCAACTTTCATCGTAAAGTGTAAAAGGCCTTACCTTGGGAAAAGTGTTAAGTCTGTTTTTACCGTCTCTGCCCATTAAATTTAAGGAAAAATTAAATGTAGGAAATCTCAAAAAGCACAGAACGGGAAATTGACAACTGTGTCGGTCTTGAACTAGCTAGCAAAGACGCTTCACCCCCTTACATGCAACCTATTTGTAGTGGTACAGTCTCTCTCTCTCCCTGTCAGTATAGTTGCTCGCTTTACCTGACTTATTAATGTATCAGCATGCGGTAAGGTCATGCTCTGCACCTCGGTTTGGACACAGCGGTCTCGAGCGAGCAAGAAAAGGCATTAACGTGGAACACTATCACCCTTTCCTTTATCCCCTCATTGGACTAACTTTGTGGATTTATGAATGTACGTTAGCAACAGTAGGCTAATTCACGAGGGTGCTATTTTATGTGTGAGCTAATATTGTGCAGCTGTTCATGTGCCCTGCTAGAGTTATTTTTCTGTTTATTGACTGAGTTATTCAGTGCAAATATAAACAAACGTTCCACTGTACTGTTGTTACACAGATCACGGAGATCTGATCGAATACACAGTAAACCTCGTCATCTGCCAATTTACTTTGGCAGATGACGGCCGACCCTAGCACTGCCACTCTAGGGAACTATAACAAAGAGCAGAGCTGGGAGCCTACGTCACCAAAATAAAAGTTCAAGCCATCTAAAAAAACAAGGGTGTGGAACGATGAAGGGGAGGGGGAGGGTGGTATCAAATGTGTAAGAAATCAGCTTATTGCTTTTGTGGTTCTATTTAGTTTGATGAATGGTCTTCATACCAATGCTGAACCATGCTAATGACCACACTATAAATGCCCTATCTGCCAACTCTGCCTCATTGATGAGTTGAGCACACCACAGAGCTGCATACTGACTGGGAGAGAGAAAATAATGATTATTTTTCCCTTTAAAAGGTATTAATTGTCTAGAGTTCACACAGAGAGAAACGGAAAGAGAGAAAGGACCAATGAGCCAAGTTGGCAATATTAACTTCCTTCTTGTTTATGTTTCACTTTTTGTTCAGTCCTTAAAAATGCGCCCTGCCACACAAAAACGTTTTTACTTGAATTGTTTTGAAATATGTCAGATCCATATGTTATGTGGTGAATGTGAAAATGAACTGCTACCTCCTCTGTCAGCTCTAGTCACTGAAAATAAGAGAAGAAATCAGGCCAATCACAACAGCTGGTCAGTCTGACGTCATGTTGTCTGAGCTCATTACTATTCATGAGCTCACCCAGTTGCGCTGGGTTAAGGATGCTGATAGCCAGGCTCTTATTGGCTAGCTGTTAGCCAATCAGAGTCAAGCACCTTAGCTCATTGAATATTAATGAGATTGATGAGCTCTGGCACAAATCAAGTCTTCCTGCAGGCTTTCTATACCACGCTAGAATGGCTTGAAACAAGGTAACCGCGTTACAGAGTCCATGGTAGAACTTTACACATTATCACAAAGCAATGACATACGTGTGGCAGGGCACCTTTAATGTATAATCATGAGCAAAACCTTAATAGAAATGGACACTACCAGAATTTTGAGTTTTCTGAAATGCTCTACTGCTCACACTACATTCTAAATTCCAGACTTTTCATGGGGGTGCACAATTTACACAATTGATTTTAGTATTAAGTGTACAGAAAGTATACAGATAATTCCAGCGGAGAGATCTGCAACAGATGACAAAACAAACACTTCTGTTTGCTTTTCAGCACAATTATGAAAAAACTACTGGTCCGAATTTCATGAAACTTGGTGGAAAGGTGTAGCATCTGGCAATACAGAAGCCATTACATTTTGGAGTGGATCCGAATCAGTTTTATGGTTTTATCGAGTTTTATGGTTGAGATGGGTGCAATTTGCATTGCAACCATCACGTAAGCATGAGAAAGCTGCATCTATTTAACTAAGGCCACAAATTGAATATTGGCCATATGGCTTACTTAATGATTTCAACACAGTCACCTGAACATAAACAAGCATCAGCTGGAAGTTAGAATCAAACCTTTCTCATTTTGCTGCAGAATGCAAGGCAGGTGTGTATACCATAATTGAGGGTATATTACATGATTGAATAGCTCTACCTAGACAGGTGTGGGTCTGTGGGACACCTGGAGAGTCTCCTCTCATTCAATAAAAATGAGGCTCAGTCTAACAGCTACCAGACAGCAGCCACCTGGTATGTCTGAATTTCTGAGCACATCTCCTGCCATGCCAGGTCTATATTTGACATCCATATGTCCGATTGTGGTTGAGCAGTGTGAGAACAAATTTGCCAACATTCGTTTCCTAATATTTATTATTTCAGTGATACAACGTGAAAGGGAAAGTGCAAAAGAAAAAACAGCAAAAAGATATGGAATTATAAAATTCGGAAATAAAAGATGAAATTACAATTCATAAAAAGAGCCATAAAAGGGATGTAATGCCACTATCCCTGGATTACAGCCTGTGTGCCTGCATTTACAGGTGAGAATCACAGTAGCATGTATTTACAGAACCTACACAGGAGTATTTACTGCTGTCAAATATGGACTAGCTCAGAACTGGCATGCCTGGGGAGAACGTGACCTGAATTTAAGACTAACTCCCCCTTATGACCAGACTGGGATGAAGACGTCAGGAGGCTTGGTGTATTGTTTGTGGAAACACCGCTCAAGATATAAAGATTACTGATTTTTGCTCCACTGAACTGGATGGCTGCAGCATACAGATGTGGTTAAAAAGCCCCCAGGAAACTGAAGACGATAGTTATTTTTAATCATGATTGAGGCTACCGGTGGAATCCATCACTGAGGATTTTGAGAAATCTGTACAGTTAATGGAGCAATGCTGTGTTGCATCCCTTCTCCTAATTGAATTAAGAACGGCGGCAGTTTGTCATCTGTCTGCAAACATCTGTTTGTCAGTTAAGTGACAACTTTGTTTTCCCACCTTCTGGTTATCAGCTGGGCTCAACATAGTCATAGAGAAGTAAACTAAAAATGTGACACACTAAAGGGCGTTATACAGTCGCCGCAGCCGAGCTGGCGTGCACAAATGTGACGTCACGGGAGCGCCATAACGGTTTATACTCCCGCGGTCTGCTCCTGAACAGAGGTGGTGCTAATAAGGAAAGGCTACCGACGTCAACGCTTCGATTTGATTGGATGACCTAGTTGGTCAGATCAAGCCTTTCATTCATCATGAAAGAACTCATCTTAACCCAGTACGTTAAAGGAGAATATGTAAATAAATGTGGAGTGCTGTCAGTAGAGAGAAAACTAAACCAATCGGTGCTGTCTACACCGAGTTATTCTCCTGCTAGCGTTAGCAGCCAACAGGCTTAGACAGGGCAAGTTTTAAACGTGTTTTCAGCTTGTAAACATGTTCAAAATGTCATTAAAAGTGCCTACCCATGTGAAGTTATTCCTTCCGAGTGAACACAGTGAAATTGACTGCTGTAGATGTGAAAGAAATGTATGAAAGTTCTGCTAATTCAGTGCTGTTTAATTCCTGTGTTGATACTGCAAGGAGAGCTTTGGAACCGTCTACAAACTACAACACCGAAAACGATTGGTTACATTTTTCTCTCTACTGACAGCTACGTGTTGGAATCGACCGGGATTCTCCTTTAACAAGAGTGACTGCAAGTCTCTCTTGTTAAAGTAGAATCCCGGCTTCCTGTTTCTGCTTTGTTGCGTGCCGCTGAAAAAATAGAGTGGTGCGCGCCCTCTGGATGCAAAATCCTGGCGCGTCAGCGAGATCTACGTTATTTTGACGTCACATTGGTGTGCGCACACCGCGATGCGTTGACTGTAAACCGGCTCTAAGGATTCAATGTCTTCTATTTGTGGCTAATTGCAAAGAGTAAAATAATCTAAGAAAATAGATATCATTTTCAGACAACGTGTACAATTAAACATCGTCTGATTTGACTGTATTGTGCCCAAAGAACCCAATATAAATTATTCCTGGCAGTTAATGTAAACTATATTTCAATTCACGCTAGTGCTGTCAAAAATATTTAATCGCGATTAATGTCATAGTTAACTCACAATCAATAACACAATTTTTTTATCTATTCTAAATTATTACTTTTTGTCCCATTATTTTTTTCTCATTTTAATGCTCTTATCAACATGGAAAAGTGGATCGGCTTGCTTTGCGCAAATGTTTTTATATTAAAAACAACACTGGCATGTAGCCTACTATATTGTTAAATTTTTGCATCAGCTGTGTGCTTGGCCATCAAGTAGTATTTCAGACTGGACATGCTGCGATGATAGCTCAGTTCACAACGACAACACACAGATCACTTTGGTCTTTTGGACTTTTAAAAAGTAAACTTTGCATTAAGAATTTTGTTGCCGTCCATTTCAGCATCACACACTCGCCATCCACTCAAAACGTAACGTTACTACTAGTAGTAACTAAAAATAAATTACATAAATAAATCTACTACTACTACTACTACTACTACTACTACTACTACTACTACTACAGGCACTAATGGAGAGATGTCAGAGTGAGGGGGCCCATGGAAAGGCACCCCAAGCCGTTGGGGGTTTGGTGCCTTGCTCAAGAGCACCTTGGCAGTGCCCAGGTCCAGCTACCAGTTCCCCACCATACTTTGGTCCGTATGAGGACATGAGCCATGGATAAGAAATAAAAAGTAATTCATTTATCAAAATAAGTTATGAAAGTGTATAAGGACTTAGTACAGTATGATGGCCATTTTCAACTTGTGTCTGATAAGTTGTTGCAGCAGTTTTTGGGCATAGGAAAAAATATCAAGCTGTGTATCTATAGTCACAGGAGCACTGGGGTGATGCTGTAAAGTTTTGGATTTGAGTAAATGAAAAGTGTTGAGTCGCTGAGCTCTAGCTCGGTCAACGGTCTCATGAACACTTGACCGCACCAGCTTCAGTGGAAGGTCTTATAAACTCAATTTTCCACTAGCTGTATTTCTCTCCAAACAACAGGGTGAGTCTGGGTTAATTGGAACACAACAAAGGCACTTGAAGACATGAAGACAGCATAGTGTGAAAGCAGCATATCTAGACAGCCAAATTACATTTTGTTCCAAATGCGCCCAATTTCATTGGGCACTATATATATATATATATATATATATATATATATATATATATATATATATATATATATATATATATATATATATATATATATCAGCCACATGATCCTTTCTTTTCTTGAGGTGACATTGAAATGTTTAGTTTGTGAGTTCAACTACTGCCATCAAGCAGCAATGTTAATTGTTGTTAAATGTTAAGTTAATGGAAACCAGCCTTTATGTCTGAACTATGTGGAAGTCTGGTCGAAAATTAAGAGCCCAGGGGAGACAATTGCATTGTGTGTGTTTATGAGTGAAGTGGACATCAGGCTGGCAAAGAGTAACATGAGCCAAAATGTTTAAGGAGAGGTTTGAGAATATCACTGAAAGTGCAGTTAAGGGCACACCTAACACAGGGCAGATCAACAGCAGTCATAGAGCGTTTTTCCACTGCATCGTACCTACTCCACTCGCATCGACTCACCTTTTTTGGCTTTCCATTACAAAAAGCAGTGCTAGCAGTGGTACCTACTAACAGGTACTTTTTCTAGTACTACCTCAGTCGAGGTTCCAAGCGAGCTGAGGCAATACCAAAAGGTGACGTGAAAACCTGCAGGCTACAGATTGGTCAGAGAGAATCGTCACTAATCAATGCGTCAACAGCGTCAATTGCTGACAACGGGGGGACTGGGTCCTGAACAAACCCGCCGTGTTTAAATAGTTTAGCCAGCATTTTTATGTTTTGCTGCCTCCAGCTTCTTTGGAAACTAATTTGCCTTCTGGCTGTGGCAGGAGCCACATGCCGAGAATCCAAAAGACCTTCGACGTTCTGTGTGTGTCGCATCAGGTCATGGCAGTTTCCTGCTATGACGACCAGCCACGGCTTGCCTCATGCATGAGGTGGTACTAATCTGCAATGGAAAAAGTAGGATGGGGCCCCGCGGCCGAGCCAAGTCGAGGCAATTTAAGCAAGCACCATTAATGGAAAAACGCCAATAGAGTAGGGTGCACACTGTTGCTGAGACTTGGAACTCCTCAGCCCAGCAGGCTAAGCCTCCAGCAGCATTCAGACTTAAAGACATGGCAAAGATACAGATTGTGAGGGAAGGAGCAAATGAAAGTGGTGACAATGCTACAGTAGAAAGAAGAAAGACACTGGTAAGGGAGAGTGTGCCAAAGAGTGCAGTTGAAAAAGAGACAAGCAGAGAAAAGAGAGATTTTATACTGAGTCAAGACAATACAAGTTGCTTGGGCCAAAAGCATGCATTAGTCATAGAAGAAGAAAAGCTAGACCAGATAAAACCTACAGTAAACCTTTGAATTATTGAACTTTTGGTGACATGACAGGTCAATCTACTACTATTACTGAGCTACCAAGCGAATATGCAAAAAACATAATGAGGACTTTGTGGTAGAGCAGTGCGATATGAAGAAAGTCAAATATCACGATATTATGACTTTTGGTGCTTTCACAAAAAATGCACACCATGACATTTTAGATAAGTATTCATCAATAATGTGGATACAATGACTAACTGTGTAAAGGCAAATAACAGAACAGCTACACTGGTAAATTTAGACTTGAGTGATTACATCACTTTACTGTAACGCAAATAATTTAAAACCATGAAGAAACAACACTTATGTCATATTGTATGACGATATCTAGTCTCATAAAGGCCTGGGCAATGTATCAATATTATGTCGACATTGATATATGAGACTAGATATCAAGATATTGTAATATCGACATCGATGAATTTGGTAAAAAAATATTGTGATATTTGATTTTGTTCATATCGCCCAGCTCTAGTCTCATATATCGATGTCGATGGGAGGGCAGAGAGAGATCACGTGGGTATAATCCAGAAACAGTTAATAGACAAGTGCATCTCTTCATCTTATCTTCCAGTCATCTTGTGGGGACAGCAGTGTCCCACCATCACTCACAGCCACCTCATATATCTAATCTTATCTTAAACCTGACAGTCTACAGCTGTAATAAATACCCTGGCCACGGCTCCACGCCACAGCATCAGCAATATGTGCCATTTCATTTCAAAGACGGAACAATGTGGTTCTCCTGTAATTGCCAATTTATCCAAGGTTGGGGGGGTGGGGTCATCAAACTGAGAGAATAGCATCAACTAAAGCAGGAGTCATACCCCTTCCACCCTGCAAACACAGAGACAGACAAAACACAAACCAACCTTTATTCATTAATATCTTGAATGAAATAATTTGCCTCCTTTTCCCTCAAGACCTTCCGTCTCTGAAATGTTTCCCTGAACTGACAACGCTGCTACAATAAATTTTTCAATCAGAGAAAACCACATCAAATCATCCCTAAGCAAACACTAAAGAGCTATTTGTGATGTATTGAAGAGGAAGGGAATAGGTGATGCCACGAAAAGAGCACAGGCACACAACCTGAATATTAACAGCAACTTTCATCGTAAATTGTAAAAGGCCTTACCTTGGGTTTAGGTGTTAAGTCTATTTTTACCTTATCTGCCAATAAATTAAGGGGAAAATGAAATGTAGCAAATCTCAAAAAGCACAGAACGTGCAATGTGTCTAGCTGCCTGGACTTAAAAGTAAACGCTCATATCTTCATTAGAAGTAATATCATGACTACATTTTAATCTGCAGGAAAATGGAATGAATGTAAATCATCATCCTCATTTAGTAGCATGTCACCTAATCGTATTAAGGTGAAAGTGGAGCACAAAGAACCACAAAGAGTTCTTGTAATTTGAATGTGCGGTGTCATATTTATCATAATTTCAGCTGTAAAATAAAAAATAAGAAACAGGGGATTTTAGAGGAGAGTTTTAAGAGTTTTGTGGGAAACTGCATTTATTTTGAAAAGGTATTGAAGCTCTCCCTGTGAGTAATGGGATCAGGATATTATTCAGATCCCAGAAGCCAGAGGGCTGAATAAATTGAAAGGTTTGAAGGTGAAATTGGAGAACAATGGAACAGAGGGGTCCTGTTTCTTTTTTGTAGAATATGTCAAAGTATTCATTCATTGATCCGACCTGCACAATAAAAAATTATATTCAAATGTTCACTCCCAGAACATAGGCTTTAAGGGTAAAAGTAGCAGGGTCCTGAAACATTCCCTCCACGTGGGCAGCTACAAAGTGCCTGGTTAAAGCAATTAAGAGAGGCAGTTGATGACTGAAGGCCGTGGCACACCAAGCCGATAATCGGCCGTCGGACAGTCTGGGAGGTCGGTGACTCAAGTCTGTTTGATGTGTTACGTCCCTCGTCCGTCGGAGGGGCCGGCGGCCTTCATTTTGGCCGACCTGACATGCTCGGTCGGAAGGCGGGCACTGCCGCCAGTCGGACTCATATGAGCAATCTGATTGGTGGAAATGGCAAGTGGGGTGAGCGTGACTAGAGTCTCTGAAAATCTGAGGAAAGTCTTTTAAACTGACCTTTGAGGATCTGAAATGAGGACAGATTCAGCAGCTGCATGGCCGATTTCTCCTTAAAATGTTTTCAGAAACTCGTTTCTGTGAACTATTTTAGTAAAATATGAGATTGTATTCTGGATGAGCCACCATGACAGTCTGGCTTTGAATTTCCAGAGAAGCCAGACCCACGTGACGCAAAGCCGTCGGCAGTCAGCGTCGCTTCGGTGTGTTCCAAGTAGAGCTGGGCAATATATCGATATCACATCGATATCATGATATGAGGCTAGATATCGTCTTAGATTATGGATATCGTAATATGGCATAACTGTTGTCTTTACCTGGTTTTAATGGCTGAATTACAGTAAAGTGATGTCATATTCTGACTGTTGTAACTGTTCTATTATTTGCTTTTACCCACTTATATCCACATTACTGATGATTATCAAAAATCTCATTGTGTAAATATTTTGTGAAAGCACCAATAGTCAACACTACAATACCATTGCGGTAACAATATCGAGGTATTTGGTCAAAAATATCGTGATGTATGATTTTCTCCATATCGCCCAGCCCGAGTTCTGAGGCACTTTTTCTGGCCAACTCGGCTGTCGGGTTGGTGTGTCACAGTCATGATGAGACTCCCTCAGCTCTGTCGCCTGTCACCAGGTAGGGTCCGTTTTAAGTGAAACTAACTAACTTTGTTAAATGGAGTTTTCACTTTCTATGGATTCATGAAGGTGTAAAAAGGCTTTCATACACCGTCTCCACCATCCACCCTCAGCTCCCCAGTATCATTCCAAACAATGTCATGTGGAGAAGCCGGTGGATCTAAAAGTGAGGCCTTTCATCTGTGGCCAGTCTTACACTTTAAAAGCAGCCTGGTCAATACAAAATAGAAATCAAAGCCCAATAACACTGGTATGTTTGCTATTAAATGGCAATAAGGAACTGAGTATGAGAGCACTTTGCCTTGTGATTAATCACACCTTTAGCTGGCCACACAAAGCGGTCTAGGTCTTATTTTTCTATCTCATACTCAAAGCTTATTGTGTGACAACACAAGCCTGTTTACTATTCTGGAGGGTTGTATCCTGTGGTCGTTCCTCTAATCTCTCGAAATGCTTGGAAATGTCAAACAGGAGAAGTGCTCACCTCTCCAGGGCGGGAGAGGAAGAAAACATCATCCAATCTGAGTGGTAACCTGACACAATAACAACCTCATGGGAACCGGGAGAAACATATTATATGTGCAGTCTAATTTATTAAAAAAAAAAAAAAAAAAATGCTTTTGTCAATAGAGGATAACAATTTGATGGACAACACAAACATTTTGTAATATGCTAATTTAGATTTTTTTTTTATGACCTAAGCTTGTTAACCAATCATTTAACGTTAAATGACTACCGAGTCCCAGTTGACCCGCCCAGGATGCTCGGATATGTTCAGAGCTCCGCAGACAGCTGCCACTTCGTAGCAGTCGCACAGCCACAATGTCCAGTGCAGTGTCGTGGACGCACGCAGCCACTTCCCTGGGACTGCTTGCCCGAACCTGTCTCCACTCCATCCACCTGAGAGTTTGTCAGCTGTGTGTCTGCCTGGCATATTATGCTTAGGACGGCTGATTTAACCTGCCAGTCCACATGGATACAGTGGCGTGTCACGTAGCTCTCCGATGAGTCAGTGAGTCACGGAAAAAAGAGCAGCTTATAGAACAAAGTTACCACTAGCAAGTTGACTAGCAGTTAAAATAGAGTTTATAGCTTTCTTTTACAATGCAAAAAACGTTTTTTAATAATATTGACTTTGATAGTATAAATTAGAGCCCGACCGATTTATAGACGGGCCAATATTAACGGCCGATATTAGGCATTTCCCAAACTATAGGTATCTGCATTCATAATTGCTGATAAATTGTTTAAATATTCATTCATCAATGATTCTGATGAATGAATATTTAAAAAATAAAATAAAAACGGACGGTCAACCATGTTATGAGTGTTGGCGTTGCATAGTTTGTCCACCAGAGGGCGCTCTACAACGTCCTGTTGGCAACACTGATTTTTTTTTGTTATTGTTGACTTTTTATACATTTTATTTATCAAAACTTTAATATGTTGATGTTTCTCTGTTTTGTTGTGACAAACAAATTATATTATTTTAGTGAGAACTCATAAATAACTATAAATAACTAATCTTAAGGAAATCTGTTTATGTTTTGTTACGCATGTCTGGATAGATAGATAGATAGATAGATAGATAGATAGATAGATAGATAGATAGATAGATAGATAGATAGATAGATAGATAGATAGATAGATAGATAGATAGATAGATAGATAGATAGATAGATAGATATAGATATAGGCCGATATATCGGAATATTGGATATTTAAATAACCAAATATTTGTATCAGTATCAGACTTAAAAATCCTTTATCTGTCGGCCTCTAGTATGAATCTGTAAAATTTCTTATTGTCAGTTAACTGTTAAAACCTCTTTACAAATCACTTGAAAATACATGCTTTTCTCGCCTACATTTTTACCCCAAAAAAATTGCTACAGTTCCCCCATCCTTTGGCCCTCTGAGATGGTCCCGAGGTCATTAGGAAGCTAACACTCTAAATGTTTTGTTTCTAGTGTCAGTGTGACACTAGGCCTTACTGACACAGAGCTGAAGAGGTTAGAATAGAGAATTTCTATATCCGTCCAAGTAAATCATCTGTAAAATGATTAAAAAAACACTACTGTAAGCATATTACATGGGCTAGATACAAAAATAGTACCCAAACCACATATCTCAACTTAATACAGAAACAATCCAGAAGAAAATGACTCAGAAAATGGCTATTTTATGAAGTTATTTATACAGATATGTCTGTGCATTTTTCTCATTTCCTTTCAGAAAAAAAGCCCAAAAAGTGCAAAATACAAAACTTCTCAAATTAAAAAACACATCCACATCACTCACACACATAGCTGAAATAACTACATGCATAAATTTATAGAAATAAATAATTATAAATTGATGAAATGGTGAAATGCAATAACTAAGGCCTTATTTTTGCTTTGACACAGCTGGAGCCATCACAGGGTTAAAATGTTCTGGTCAAGTTTGGTATCAATCAACTCGTCTTCTTACTGGCTACACAGGGAGGCCGGTTTCATAAGATTTGGTTCTAACTGGTTGGAATAGCTGTCAATCTTTCCCACTTTTGCCCTCTGTTAATCCTGCGACTTGATTGGCTTCCATAGGGCTAACTCAGGTTACAGTAGACGGATTGGCTGAAACAACCTGTCAATCGAAAACTGTGAAGTCATACAATCCGAATGAATGCAAAGATACAATGTGGCGTCCTCAGGGCAGACGGCAGGAGTGATCAAAATCCATAAATGATGGACTTTTCAGCTTTGTCTACGAGGAAACTCGGCCAGAATCTCCAAGATTGTGAGGGGACCAGCTCGTTTTGGATTAAAAGGATTGGATGTACTTATTCTTTGAACTGTTGGCGAAACAGGAAAAAAAAGTTTATGGCGATCTTTCACCGCTGTGAATAAAGACACGAGGAGAAAGATAGGGACGCACGCTCGACTTTAGACACTATCGGCGCAGAATCTTTCTGTGTTTCTTCAGAGAGGGTTAAACCGGTAATCATTAACGTGCCTATTAAGCACATGATTTGAATAGGGAACACCTTGTTAATCCAAAATACGCTTGCAGAGACATGAAGCTGCTGCCCGAAAACTGTAATTGCTGATATATTGGCAGCTCCCATAACTTAGTTACAAATGGGACCCAAGATAGACAGTCACCTTGACAGTACTCTGCACTGCAGCATTCTCCTCTGCTCACCTTTGTTGACGCAGCCAAGCCATGCAATTTAATCTCATAATACAGGACAACTGAAACAAAAACATTTCCTCACCATCTCTCAAAGTATCAACCACGCCTCCCTAATTCTCAGCTAATTAAGTCCATTACTGTAGATATTATGGAGCAACAGTTGTGATCTGGTATTAAGCCCCGCTGAGCTTGAGATACAATTTGTGTTGAAATCAAGCACACATTTTGTCGTGTTACGTCTACTGGATGAAACAGACAGCTGGGGAAAGACCTAATAGTCGAGGGGTTTGATTAGCATACACTGTTTCCTCCTGCGGAATACGGCTGTCAAAAATACAATATATGCTCTTTGGATGTCTCGAATACTGTACGAAGAGAAGCACATCCATCCAGAAATATGTGCCGCTAGTTTCCATCTGGAGAGGAGAGGAGAGGAGAGGAGAGGAGAGGAGAGGAGAGGAGAGGAGAGGAGAGGACTACTGCTGATATAAACATCTCCTGCTTGATAGGGGAAAGAAAAGTACACTGCAATGCAGACACCAAAGGGAGCGATAGAAAGGGAAGACGGAAAACAGAGAGGGTTGAGATTACACCTTTAGAAAGGCAAAAGATGCGAAGGGGCTGACAGCGGGGGAGCTCTTGACTCTGTCCTCTCCAGATCATCAAAGTGTCACTTCTGTTACCAGGCTTGAACTGGGGACAAGATGTCCTCCAGGTACAAAACGGGGATCAGTATGCAGGTCACAGAGCTGGGGGGAGAGGGGAGAGGAAGAAAGTGGTGGAGAGACAGTGTTTACTGCAGCGGTTCCCCCCCACTTCCTCGGTCTGACCACAACACTAATGACACCATCTCCTCCCAGACAATTTATCACCACTGACAGCAAGCCATGCTGGTGTTGCTTTCACAGAGCCATTGTGATATTGGCAAACCTCAGATGACACGTTCAGATGACAGATACAGACATGTCATCCAGATAACAGTGATAAACACACAGGAACAACCTCAACAAAAAGATCAGAATATGAAAATAGAGGTGCAAACATCTGGTTTCTTTTTGGTCTGCATCAGGGCAGATCCAATGCAGCTTCATAAAGCCTCAATTAAGTTTATTGTCGAGGAGTAATGGCAAAGGACTTGGAAGTATGTATTTTTATACATTTTATCTATAAGAGCTTTGATATATTTTGATGTTCCTCTGTTCTGATGTGACAATAAAACAAATTATGAACATATCATCTTAGTGACAACTCATAAATAAACACAAATATCTGTTTGTTTTGTTACGCGTTTCTGGATTTTTTTATTTCAAAATATAAATCGGCCAATATATCGGATATTTTATTGACCAAATATTTGTATCTGTCTTAAAAATCCTTTAGTTGGGCTGTAACACACACACACGCACGCACGCACGCACGCACGCACGCACGCACGCACGCACGCACGCACTAAAATATTCTATGAGGTCAAAGCTCTCTGCCTTGTAGTGAATCAGATAGTTCATCTAGTGGGGGTACCTTGGTAAACTACCCTTTTTTCCGCTGGGTTTATGTACAATTAACTGAGAAAATAAAGAAAGCATAAATTTTCCTCATTCAACTTTTTGGGGGAAAAGCATATATAGCGGAGCCCTAAAACCAAAACAGAGCACACACCTCGTCACGCTCTCATTTTCAAAGACTAATACAAGCAAAAGCATATAAAGCATCCCCCTTCTTTTCTTTTTTTGGTCTCCATTTCTCTGATTCCCACACCCACAGATCCTTGCCTGGGGCATGTACATTTTAATACCCCTAATCTTTCTCCACTGTAATGTAATTTGTGCTTACATATACCATCAAGTAACCTTCTACTGGCTATACTTTAAATGCTGGAGATACCCAACATGCTCTCATAACTCTCCAAAAACGTCAAAAATTCTGTAAGATAGTGAATGTAAATATGAATGCACTAGCAGGGGATTTTATAGTTTAACAGGATTAAGAGGAGTGGGAGGAGAATGTCTGAAAACTGGCCAATTTGTTCACAAGACAGTTGGTAATAGTTCAAAACTGGTGTTAAAAACAAAACACTTAGCAATAGTGTTACATTTGTAATTACAGGGAAAAAAATGCAATTGGCAGTGTGTGGGCTTTCTGGTGAGTGTTGTTGCAGGCCTGTAGCATCAGGCAAGGGCAACGCAAAAAGCACTGGGGGTGGCTGGTGAGGATTACATGAATCACGACACTGGTTGTCTACACATCATGGACTAAAATACTGGTTAGAGCGTAAAAGCCAGTGGATGTACACGTTTATTCAGGTGTTCAAGCTCATTATGAGTGCTTGGAGCAGCAATCAGCAGAGAGATTTGCATATTCAACGCTGGGGTGAGGTCGAGGATCAAGTCGTCTCTCCTTGCGGGTACATTAACAGCTTCTGGAGAACTTCAAAAGGCCTGTTGCTGGGAGACGTCCATCATCTGATGTTAATCGTAGTTCATTAGCCATTATAGCCGAGACAATTACATCTAGACAATGTGTTGGGATGCTGCAGTCTTACACTCTATTGGTCAAGCTTGCAGTTGGGGTTGCACGATATTGCCAAAATGTGATATTGCAATATTGATTTTGACTATTACAATATCAATATTAATTTTTATATTTTTAAACATACACTACCGGTCGAAAGTGTGCGTTCAATTAGAAATTTCCATTGTACTCCATTATAGACAGAATACCAGCTGACCAGGGCAGCAGTTTTCAGATTACATTATGTGCTTACATAATTTCAAAAGGGTTCAGTTACTTTTTTTTAATTATATCATATTAGTGAACAGAATGTGCCTTTGAAACATTGGAGGAATGGTTGCTGATAATCGGCAATGTAGATATCGCATTAAAGATCAGCCCCCCCACTCAGATCAGCTTGTATTCTGTCTATAAGTGGAATGGAAATTTGTAAGTGACCCCAAACTTTTGACCGGTAGTGTATGTAAAATTACAAAAGTTATGACCAAAAAGCAATGTAACATTATTCATAACAACATAGTGCACAGTGAGGCTTACATGCGGCTGGACCACAGGTCGGTCGTGAATGAAAACTATTCAATCTATCCAACTCCAAACTCTGCCTGCACTGCATTTTATAAAGTTGCAGAAGAGCTACCTGGGAGAAATAGGTGCGGGATGGGATTTGGTTCAGTTTGTCTAATAATAATAATAATAATAATGTATACTTTATTAATACTGCAAGGGGAAATTACAATGTTTTCACTCTGTTGTTATTACACAAAGGGGTGTTGACCATGGAAAGGCACCCCGAGCAGTTGGGGGTTCGGTGCCTTGCTCAAGCGAGCACCTTGGCAGCGCCCAGGAGGTGAACTGGCACCTCTTCAGCTACCAGTCCACCATCCTACTTGAACCAGCAACCCTTCGGTTCCCAACCCAAGTCCTTACTGACTGAGCTACTGCTACCACTACCACTAGCTAGCAAGGCCTGTTTGGCTAGCTCTGCCGTTTTAACTGCAACAGGTTTTTTTGGGATAGTATCCTGCACTCCGTTTTTTGTCTCCAGTTTCATTTACACTGTCACTCTGTCGAAATACGCACACACGTCATGTGGCACGCTCCATAGGGTTTGTCATGGAGTGGCCCCGTGCACTGATGTGCACTAACATGTGCAAGTGGCATGGTAACTGGCCAATGAAACATGATCATTATAGAGTTTCAACCGGGTTCTAAATCAAACACAACTAAGCCATACAGCCAATGGACAGGACGCAGCGCTCCACAAAATGAACAAAATATTGCATACTTATTGTGACACTTTCAATATAATACTGGGCAAACGTGAAATTGTGATAATGATATTAAGTCGATATATCACGCACCTAGGGCTGGGCAATATATTAATGTATTGATATTGCGATATGAGACTAGATATCGTCTTGGATTTTGAATATATCGTAATATAGTAATACAGTAAGTGTTGTCTTTACCCGGTTATACAGGCAGAATTACAGTAAAGTGATGTACTTTTCTGAACTTACCAGACTTTTCCAGCTGGTCTATTATTTACCTTTACCCACTAAGTCATTAAATCATTTCTGGAGAATATTTATCAAAAATCTCATTGTGTGAATAACATTTTGTTAAAGCACCAATAGTCAGCCATGCAATATCGTTGCAATATCGACATTAAGGTCAAGAATATTGTGATATTTGATTTTCTATATATTGCCCAGCCCTACATGCACTCCTACTTGCAGTGAACAGTGTGACAGGTGATGAGTGGGGTTTGGATGTTGCGTGGCTGCTTCCAACACAGGCAATACCTGAAGACACTGTGGCAATTTCTTGTGATTGACAGTGTTAAGTCTGCCGTCATCCCCCAGTCTACTGTCTTTCCAATCTGCAGGGCTCTACTGACTTAGGTGTAAAATACATCCACACTAACACATTTTCATTAATAAGAGACAAAACCTGATCTCTGTCCACACAAGAGGTTTTAGCTCCAGTAGCAGAAATAATATCCGATCATATTAACACGTCTGAGAACATATGTCACATGACCATTCATACACAGGGAATGCATGTGTTGTTAAAAACAGGAAGCACATTGTGTGACGTTACTCTGTGGCTGAAGTTGAAAATACAGAAAACACTTTGGAAAATGGTGAAAGGTAAGACCAGGGATTTATTTGCTTGGACCAACGTTGAGGTGAAACTGAAAGTTACCCGATACCTGACCAATAAGACTCACTGACGTGCATTGTTGTTTCCAAAGGTCTCAGTTTTAGGGGTTTGGAAATGCCGGAGTAGTGTGGACATGAAGCGTAAACGTAGTAGGCTTAGTCACTATCCTCACTGCTCGCGACTCATGCCATGTCTGACCCTCAGCAGCTGTTTCAAGCACCAGCTGCCCTCTTTTACCAATCTGTCAGCTCCACAAGGGCAGGTCCAGCCACTTCAGCCCCCCCCACCCCGATCCTGCAGTGTAATTACTTGACTGTTTACTGCCTGCCCCACCTGCCTGGCCTGTCAGTCCTGGAAAAGTCATGGTCATTACCCCAGAGACAAAATGACAAATCGTATACCATGCTGGACCCCATATGCTCCACTTGATGCTTTTGGTGAAAACAGTAACTTTGTTAATAGTACAGCCGTGGACACTGAACGTAGGACAACATGAAAAGTATTTCCCTGCAAGGTTCGACACTTATGGAGTAGAATTCTATTCTATCAAGAAGTGAAACTCCAATTCAGAGCCGTTGCTGTATTCAATGCCAGCATTTACAGCAAAATATAGAACTCACTGCTCCTTTGTGAGGATTTACTGTACCTGCTGATATCATCTCATTCTCCTCTCATGCCAGATGGACTATGAAATCAGTGTAGCAGAATTTTATCTGAGGCAGGCTTGACACTCGCTGGATCTTTTATGCTGCTAATTCAAAAGGATACATGCTGCTGGTGTGCTAACATACACCCACATTCCTGACATGTAAGTAGTCTAGAATCAAAAAAGTAGAGTCCGATCGATAAAGGATTTTTAAGGCTGATACAAATATTTGGTTAATAAAAAATCCGATATGCCGATATACATTCATAACAATAACAATCCGTAACAAAACAGATTTCCATTACATTTGTTATTTGTGGTTATTTATAAGTTCTCACTAAAACATGATAATAATTTGTTTTATTGTCACAACAGAGGAACATCAAAATATATTAAAGTTCTGATAAATAAAATACAAACTTAAGACATAACAAAACACAATAACAAAAAAACAATCAGTGTTGCCAACAGGGATGTAGAGCGCATTCTGGTGGACAAACTATACACATAACATGGTTGACGGCCCGTTTTTATTTAATTTTTTAAATATTAATTCATCAGAATCATTTATTTGTCTTTTTTATCGGCCATTATAAATGCACATACGGATAGTTCGGGAAATGCCTAATTTTGGACTGCCGATATATTGGTCGGGCAGAACACAGCAGCAAAGAAAAGTCAAAAGCTTAGAATGTAAATAAATAATATAATAAAATATCAATGAAAATACCATAACAAAGAGCCAACAGGAAAAATAAAGTGGTTTAGGTACAGTGTCAATGTTGTTTCTGGCTTTGGCAACAACTGCCACACATTTCCAAAAAACTAAGCTAGCTGCATAGTGCATACCAACTACAGCATGCCTATAGGTATGTCCAACATGTTGGCATACACAGTATGTGCAAGGAAACATTATCATCTTATGAACAATGCTGTTTTAGTGAAATGTAGGTGAAATTACAACTCTAAGACTATTTGGGGATTTATTTCCCTCTCTTTGTTTTGAAGACTACGGCAATAATTTGGTTACCACGGTCCTTTTCAAAGATCAATTGTTAAGCTTTTCTGTTCTATTCCTTTCCTGGAGAAATATACATCCTGCTCGACAAAAAATAATGAATAGCCGTATTTTCCAAATCCTAGAAAGACAATATATTGCATCATACACATAAAATTATATTTTGGCTCAATCAACAGAACTACAAAAACTGCAGCTTCAAAATGTACTGAAGGATCGACTTTACAACTTCTGAGTCAATCTTCTACAAAAACAACCCAATACACACCACAGAAGTGATGCATGGCTATTGTAGCATTGCCACCGTGTAGTCACATACAATTATGTTCCAATATACAATATAAATGAATAACTGTAAGTGCTATTATCAATATTTCAATGTACCTGAAGCTTTTATAGTGATTGCAGGAATTTGAAGACTTTTGGATGCCATAACTGTAGACAAAAAGGAGGTTTTGACCAAAAGAAGGTTCCATTAAAATCCTTTTTGTAGCCTAAAATGGGGGGGATGTATAGACAGTAGAAAAAAAGACAGTGGTTATTTAAATGTTGATGTGGTGGAGGAAAAAAAAAGCTCTAGTCAAAGCTGACAGCCCACACTTAAACCTCAGTCACTGTGTCATCACTTCACATCCAGAAACAACAGCGTGGAGCCAAGCAATTGTTTTTCAAAAACAGTAGAGTTCATTAGGAGATTAGGTTCAAACTGCTTCATTCACTCATTGGTGCTGTATTACAGTGAACAGGACAGCCAGTCAGGACAGAAAGAGGAGAGTTTTTCTTTGGCTTGCTGGTACTTCAACCTCTACATCAACCCTAACTGTCATGTTAATGCTGGAAGAAAATAAAAAGTGAATAAATAATTCAAGCTCAGCACGGGTGCTCAATGGTGAACAGCCGAGTAGGGCTACACAAACATCATACATCATTAAAGCATGTGAATATGAAGAACTTAAACTTGTCGCCAGCTGCCAGGTTTTATCAGAATGTGTGATTTTCAGTGATACCATACATTCACCCACATCCACTGTTGGTGGACTCTGTTAGAGAGGGAGGCTATTCCGCGCCCTTTGCTGTACAGACTTTTTTACATGCATACATAACACATAACATACAACAACACAGCCGAGTGCCATGCTCAGGCAAAGAGCTTTTCACGTTTCTCTGTAGTTAAATGTAAAATAAAGCTCTGCAGTGACCGCTAGTCCTGCACAATTAACCGCAATTTTATCAAAAAGGCATTATGGACTAGTGCAATATCCAAATCGCAGAGAGGTGCTATATTTGTTAAAGGCAAAATATGCGTCAAAGCATTCTAAAATGAAGTATTGTGGTGCTGCAGAGACATCCCGGCCTACAAATCGTATCCTACAGACTCAAGACTTTTTTTTTTTTCAATGAAAATGAGAATAATGATACAAAAATGATCATTCCCTCCAGTATTGTGAATCATATTGCAATAGCTATATCAGTCAAAATAACTGCAATGAGATATTTTCCCAATATCATGCAGCCCTAGCCCACTTTTTGTTTTGAAAATACTTATATAAAGAGGAACTAAGCCAACCAGCTACGAGATGAATTATGACCATTAAACATTTGATTGGGCGCAAAAAGAAGATTGAAAAACGGGAAAAAAGCAAAAGGTATAAGTAGTAATACATTTTAGACACCAAGCGAACTGCCTTTAAATTATTGACTATCGAAAAATGCCTTGTCATTCAATACCTCATGAGTAAATCTAATCAGTGTCAGTGAGCCAATCAGCATGCAGCATGCTTCTACCAAGATCTATAGTTTGTGATTGGCTGTCCAACATATTGGTATCAAACATTTTTGAACAATACCCAGCCCTAGGTACAGGAAAATGTACAGAAACGATCTTAGACTCCAGGGGCAGCAGCTCAATAGCCGTTTGTGGACACTCGGGTGCGATAAACATTTCCATGGTAACAGCGAGTTCCACCAATCAGAGACATTGCTATGCTGTTATGCTTAGGATTGTAGGGAGCGTTGCACTTCTTCCTAAAATCACGAATAAAACCTGTTCTACAAAAAAAAAGGTTGATTACAGAGTTGAGGCTTCCACAGGGCTTCACAATCTGGTAACCCTAGGTAAGCCTACCATGGATGGTTAAGACATTATGGCTTATAATTAGCATCTTTTTGCAGAATATACTGTAAATAGGATTTACACTGGTAAACTCTATAGGCTGATAGATTGACTCTTGACATTGAAGTGTAGAAGGAACAATTTGAGAAAAAAACAGATGTGGGGCTGCAGTTTAAAAACAGATCAATAGAGACATGCATGTGCTATTTCTTAAAAAGGTTGTCTAAGAAAAAGAAGGCAGTCCTTTCATCAAACTGTGTGTTTTCTCTGTGTGTGTTTATGTGGGCATGCGCGTGTGTACTAGCGCGGTATGGTCTCAGATTGATTGCTCTATTATGGTTGTATTTGATCTACTGTGTTAATCACTTGCATCAACACAACCTGTCAGCCTCAATCTGCCTAGCATCATGAGGCGGCTGAGCAGAATGCTGCTCACTGAAACTCAGAGTAATGTCAACAATGCATCCTTCCCATTCACGTGCACTGATCAGTTCCAGACAGCGTTGCAGATCGCCTTGCTTCCGCAGGGTAAAAATATTCAAATTTAACTCAGATTCATCTCACTTAAATGTTCAAAATATAAGGTGTTAGTTCGGTGCACTGGGGAAGACATGTGTAGTTTGAGTGATTAGTAACCCAATAAAATAAAACAGAAATGACTGTGACACAGTAATTACTGCCTACATGACATGCTGTTTCATCATCTTGCCTTAGCTTAAGGGACTTTTGCCCTGCAGGACTATTTAATGTTTTTGTTTTTTTTAAAGATTTTTTTAAAGATTTTTTTCAGGCAGCATTTTTCAGGCAGTATTGTGTATGTTGCTTTAGTTTGTCAAAAGTAACAATCATTTCACTTGACTTATTTACTTAGATATCTTACTTTCACTGTTATTGTTACTTTGTTCCCTTCTTATTGTCTCCCACTCATTCCTTTACTGTACTCGTAACCACTTATTTGGAAACTTTGTGTTAAATTGTATATGCTACTTCTGCAATCCTTCGTGGGACAAGCACGTCAATGGACAATTATTCTTGTGAAGATCTGGATTCAAAGGGTCAAACTGGAATGGTTGGGTGGGTTGGGATGGGGGGGGTATCTTCACATTGCTTAGTTTCTGTATAACACAGCCATAGTAAGTTTGCATACATTTGGTCCATTATGTGCTGTAGAAAATGCTACATTGTTTTATGGAAATTCAATAAAAAATTGCTAAACAAAAGAGAAAAAAAAAGTATCAAAGCTAGCTATTTGGAGAAAAAAAACAGACATGCTGAAGCTCCTTTTTATGTGTCAGCGTCACGCTTTGCTGGGGTATACTTTTCTTATCAAACACAGGTGACAGCCAGCTTTTAGGCCTTTAATGACAGGACAACTGAAGAAGTGAAAGGGGGTCGAGGGGGGAATGACATGCAGCAAAGGGCCGCAGGACAGAGTGCAGAGGAACAAACCCCCATTCATGGGCACCCGCTCCACCAACGGAGCCACCAGTGCACCCCCAAAAGTCATTTTTTTGATGGTGGTAAAGAACCAAATGCAATAGGATTTATTGCAGGGATAGAATGGAAATAATGTGCAATTATTAGACCTATATCTCATTGTTAGGCATAAGCACACTTGGACATGTATTAATCATAGATGGACAGGGGTGCGGTGGAGCAACCTGCGTCTAGACAGACAGACAGAGGAGCCAGATGGCTGTAAACAGCCGATTCACCCTACAGTGCCAAGAGTGGATTTCGCCCACAATGTGAAGCCCTTCACAGCATCTGTCTTCAAAAAGCACAGCAATTACCTCCAAAACATAGAGGGACAAGCCAAACATTGAATTTCTCTACAATTACGTAATGGGCAAAAGGCCAGTAATTAAACATGCAAAAACTAACTTAAGTCTAGCTACCTGTCTGACAGATGAGAGCAAACACTGCAGGTGTCATTTTTAAAACATCTTTTCTTTCAGTAACTCCACAGCTGAGACACTGAAGGGTTTGAACTTTAAATGTTTTTCCAAGTGATTAATTTATTCTCAGAGTTCTTAAATGTACCCCTGTACAGATGGTATGTACTGAATAAACACACTCCCTAATAGAGCCCAACCGATAAAGGATTTTTAAGGCCGATACCAATACTAATATTTGGTTATTTCAAAATTTGATATTCCGATAAATATCTTAAAAAATACAAATCCAGAAACGCGTAACAAAACAAACAAATTTCCCAACAGGGACGTTGTAGAGCGCCCTCTGGTGGACAAACTATGTAACACCAACACTCATAACATGGTTGACTGTCCTGTTTTTATTTTTTTATATATATATATATATATATATATATATATATATATATATATATATATATTTTATTTTTTTATTGGCCATTATAAATGCCGTTACCGATAGTTTGGGAAATGTTTAATATCGGCCCGCTGATATATCGGTCGGGCTCTACTTCCTACAGTGAGTGGTGATGAGCAAACTCTTGTATTCTGTAGCCTTTATTCTGTAGTTATCTTGGCCATACAGACTATCTGTAGACCTGGAAGTAGAGCACACAGTGACTTAAAGAGAAAACGCACTTCTTACTGTACAAATATGTGAAACATGCGTGTCATACTTGAAAATGTTTCATGTATGTGGTCCTAGCTTCATGTGTCAGTGTTACTATGATAACAATGATTAGTATGTTGTGCAAATAGATACTGAGCAGCTGATTTATTGCATTGCATTGGACATGATATTGAATAATAAAGTTGCAATCATAATGTTGATGTCATTTTGTTGAGGATGGTTGTGGTTTTATACAGCACTTCCCAGAGATCATTTGATACAGATACAGAGTTCCAGTATTGTCTTTTGTTGAAACATGTCAGAATAATATGTTCTTGCTCTTGTATTGAGCAATACTTATGAATGAATGCCAGAAACTAGTGTGTCAGCTAGTTTACCAAAGGGACAACTGAGACAACAGTGGCAGTCAATGGAAAATGTGCAATTGACAGCCCATTTATAAACTAGGTGGTAGTCAAATCAAAATGATGCTTCTAGAAGAAACAAAGCGGATAGCTGTGATTGACACAATGTGCGTAACACCAGCACATCAAAAGCTAAAGAGCTGAATAATAATAATAATAATAATAATAATAATAATAATAATACCGTATCGGCTCCAAACAGTGCTACCTTGATGCTTAGGCATGTGTGTAATGAACAGCAGCACAGTTGGTGTGTGTTTAGATTACCAGCAACTTCAGAGAGGAAAGGTATGAAAGAGGATTAGGGCCACTGGTGAAAAATGTATTTGAGTTCTGACTTTATTCTGAGTTTAAAAGTCAGAATTCTGAGAATAAAGTCAGAAGTCTAAGAATAAAGTCAGAGTTCTGAGTTTAAAGTCAGAATTATTAGTTTAAAGTCAGAATTCTGAGATTAAAGTCAGACTTCTGAGAATAAAGTCAGACTTCTGAGAATAAAGTCAGAAATCTGAGATTAAAGACAGAATTCTGAGAATAAAGTCAGAACTCAAATACATTTTTCACCAGTGGCCCTAATCCTCTTCCGTATAAAGGAAAGGAGAGGACTGGACAGACACATGGTCACTCAGGCAACACACCCTAATCTGCAGATGCCCCAAGTGAGACTTGGCCATGCTCTCCGACACATGGCAATCATACGGCTCAGTGCAGAAACACAGGCACATCGTCCACAACTCAGCAACGGACCTGGAAGCACCGGCTGCCCTCTGACTGAGAATGAATGTACCGACAGGGACATACTGGCTCTCTCCCCCACACCCGACCCCCCAAAGTGTCATTCTGGAGGCTTCACAGAGAGAGACGAGAGGTTATTTGGAGCTGTACTGAGAGTGTTAGGAGCGAGGGGTTAGATTCAATCAGTGGCCACACTTACAGGCATGGAGAATTTCATTCTTAATCTGGTTACTGGAGTAAGCCAGTTTTTGTGCAACTTGTTAAGAATATCCTGGTTAACCTCTGACTGCTGTCATGAGGATTACATTAAACTGTGTTACATAGGTTTTGAAACTGGTTATTGTAGCATTAAGTGCAGAAATCCTATTGCTTTCATCTTTGTTAAATGTTGTTAAAGCAAAATGGTTTTTCATTCTTCGAAAACAAGACCCGCTGGATAGATTGTAATAAAATGTCAGTCTTACTTGGTTTATTCACAGCCAACAGAGCTACACGGTGAATTTGTACCATTTAAAATATTACCGTCAAATTTCATTCTATTAATAACACATTAGAAAAAGCAATGGTTCCTGCAGAATTTAAAATGGGATTAACTTGAAGTTGTACAGGTCAAATGACAAATTAAAACAAGACACTGGGGTCAAGCCGTGCACAGTCAGAGGGCAACCTGCCTTAAAGTGCCCATATTATGAAGAAATCACCTTTTCTGGGATTCAGGGTGTTTGTTTGTGTCTCTGGTGCTTCCACCCGCATACAAACTTGGAAAATAAACTATCCATGCTGTTTGAGTGTGATACAGGTTTCTGAATGTCCTGTCTTCAGTCTCCAGGTGAGCTGTTCAATATCTCAACGGCTTTCTATGTCAATAGCCGAGACGAGGTGGCTAACCGTAGCATGCTAGCGCATTCTTAATGGCAAAACACTGCTACACACACTAGTTGACCATAACCTCCAAAAGAACTACTTCCATGTCCCTGTTCTGCAGGTATTCCACAAGTGGCCCTGGTCTAGAAGAAGTCTCCCAGCTAATCCTGCCTTGGACTGACCAAAGCTGGAGAAAGAGTTATCTAGCTGATGTGATCTTACCTAGATACTGAGCATGTGTGACCCCAACAAAGATAGTATAGAAGTCAGACGTCTCACTCTGTAGCTAGAACAAGTGAGACGTCTCACTCTGTAGCTAGAACAAGTGAGACGTCTCACTCTGTAGCTGAAACAAGTGAGACGTCTCACTCTGTAGCTAAAACAAGTGAGACGTCTCACTCTGTAGCTAAAACAAGTGAGACGTCTCACTCTGTAGCTAAAACAAGTGAGACGTCTCACTCTGTAGCTAAAACAAGTGAGACGTCTCACTCTGTAGCTAAAACAAGTGAGACGTCTCACTCTGTAGCTAAAAAACAAGTGAGACGTCTCACTCTGTAGCTAAAACAAGTGAGACGTCTCACTCTGTAGGTAAAACAAGTGAGACGTCTCACTCTGTAGCTAAAAACAAGTGAGACGTCTCACTCTGTAGGTAAAACAAGTGAGACGTCTCACTCTGTAGGTAAAACAAGTGAGACGTCTCACTCTGTAGCTAAACAAGTGAGATGGCTCACTCTGTAGCTAAAACAGAGTGAGTGGCAGCCTGTTACAGCAGCTCAGTATTTTTCTACCTCTTTTTAGTGTTTTTACTGTGTTCATTTTGTTATTTTTTTGTCACATTGAGACTTTAAGCAAGTGTGCTGCTATGGATGTTCATATTGTTACATTTGTAGTTTGTGTCTTGCTGTTTTTGGAACTTTCTGGTACGGCTGTGGGAAACTCATCCAACATGGCACCCCATTCTACCATGGCCCCATTGTTTTACACCCGGGACCAGCTGTTAGCCCTGCGCCACACACCCCTTCTCTGTGTGGAGTGGCAGGAGATCCCCAAGGAGTGACGGAGAAGGAGGAGAGGATGCAGAGCAGGAGTGAAGGACAGAGAGCGGAAAAGACAGTATAAACCATGTTTATCAGCTGTCATCACATGGAACGTTAGATCTCTCTCCAACAAGATGGAAGAGTTGACGGCGCTGACCCAACTGCAGAGGGAGTACCGGGAACGCAGCCTCATGTGCTTCACTGAGACGTGGCTGTGTGAACTTTCTCCGGACTCACACGTCACCCTGGATGGTTTCAAACTCTTACGAGCGGACAGGAAAGCAACAGAGAGCAGTAAGGAGAAAGGAGGGGGGATCGACGTGTTTGTGAACGACAGATGGTGCCACCCGGGACACATCATGTACCTTCATATATATTCATATCTACCTTCAACAACCTTCAGTGACCAACAGCCCACCTGCCCCCCCCCCCAGTCATCCTGCACCTCATTCTCCATAACGGATGATCAGGTGGAAGTCAACTAAAGAAGATCAAGGCAAGGAAGGCACCAGGCCCCGGACGACATCAGCCCAAGTCTCCTCAAGGACTGTGCTGACCAGCTCTGTAGTGTGAACAGGTTCAACCGGAGCTTGAGCCTGTAGAAAGTCCCAGCGCTGTGGAAGACCTCCTAAGGGGTCCCGGTACCAAAGTCGCAGCGCCCCAAGAAGCCAAACCACTTCAGGCTTGTTGCCTTGACTTCTCACTTGATGAAGTCCATGGAGAGGATCATCCTGCGTCACTTGCGACCCCCGGTGGGCACACAGCTGGACCCCCTCCAGTTTGCTTACCAGCCTGGGATTGGGGTGGACGACGCGGGAGCACTGTGAGAGTCATGTTTTTCGACTTCTCCAGTGCTTTTAACACCATCCAGTGAGGATGAAGAGCATTGGAGTGGACCAACACCTGGCTGCATGGACAACAGACTATCTTTCCAACAGACCACAGTATGTGAGGCTCCATCACGGTGTGTCTGATGTGGTGCACTGCAGCATAGGTGCCCCTCAGGGTACGGTGCTCTCCCCCTTCCTTTTCACCCTTTACACCTCAGACTTCACTCACAACACCACCCACTGCCACATCCAGAAGTTCTCCAATGACACAGGAAAACGTCCCACTTCACACCGGTGAGCATCCAGGGATCGGACATTCAGGTAGTGGAAAACTTCCTGGGTGTTCACCTAAACAATAAACTGAACTGGACTGATAACACTGATGCACTCTAGAAGAAGAGCCAGAGTTGCCTCCATCTGCTGACGAGACTCAGGTCCTTTGGATTGTGCAGGACTCTCAGGACTTTTTACGACTCTGTGGTGGCCTCTGCCATCCTTTAACCCTCATGTTGTCCTTGAGTCTAATTGACCCATTTTCCTATATCAAATGTTCTTTTTAACTGCCCAATTGTAATTACCCAAAATAACATGAATGAATCCACACAACGCCCTTTGGCAAGTACAAAACTCTATTTTCATTAACTTCGGGGTGTCTTATTCAATTTGGTTGGTCAAGTGGTTTCGAAATAGTATTGAGTAAAAGTTGACATATTCCTGTCTGTGATTATCCATCAACATACATTCCTTTAATTTTAGTCTAAATAATTCCTCATTTCTGCTTTTCTGACTCAAACATTAGGTATGATTTCCTATAAATGAGGTTTATTGACCATATATTCCAAAGATAACTGTAAAACTAAAGTTAAAAATGTCAAAAGTGTTTAAAAAAAAAAGGGACAAAAACGTAAGAAAAAGTTAAAAACATTGATAAAAAGCATCAACAAAAGTGTTGATTTTCAATTTGATGGGAAGACAACACAAGGGTTATGCTGTGGTCTGCTGGAGGGGGCTCAGCTCGGACAGGGACAGGAGCAGACTCAATACACTGATCAGGAGAGCGAGCTCTGTCCTGGACTGTCCTCTGGACTCCACAGAGGAAGTGGGGGAGAGAAGGATGAAGGTCAGCTAAGCTAACATCCATCATGGACAACACCTCTCACCCCTTACATGATACTGTGGGGTCCCTGAGCAGCTCCTTCAGCAGCAAACTGATAACCCCCGGTGTAGGAAGGAGAAGTAGCGCAGGTCACTGTCAGGCTCTATAACACCTCCACCGCCTGATAATGTAGTTTCTGTTCCTGTTTACCCACCACGGCTCTAAGTATATTTTTATTATCTGTATTTATATTTTTCCACTACGAGTGCTTACTATTTCAATATTATGGTTAAATTTCAATATCATCTATATTATAATTACTTACTTTTGCTATATTATTTAATTACATATTATTCCAACTATATACTGTATTCTCAACTTGCATCTATTCAAATATTTGTATATATATCTGTATTTTATCCTATTATTTATATATATATATATATATATATATATATATATATATATATATATATATATATATATATATATATATATATATATATATATATATATATATATATATATATATATAGATTCTGTGCTGTGTGACTGATTTATCTATCTATCTATTATTTAATTTCACGTCACTTACTTACATTGCAATATTTTTCGTATTATGGCCACCTCACTTTACAACTACTTTACAATACCTTTTCTTTAATGCCACTTTACATTCATTCAGTACTTTTTGCACAATGTCCTATTTGTTGGTTTGCTTTTTACTGTGTGAAACTGCTGCTGTAACAAGGGAATTTCCCATTTCCCTGAATAAAGAGAACCTGAAAATGAGCATAATGTGGGCGCTTTAAGGAAGGAATAAATACAGATAAACGTCAGTCTACAACAGGCTGCATTTCAAGGACTCCAGCGGACATTTAGAAGAAAACATATTTCATTCTTGGCACAAAACAGTTCAACTGTTCATTTAAATGTTTAAAGCATTCTGTACAATAGTGACAAGACGCATTAATGTTAATGAAGCTGTGCATGTAGTATTTGTTTCAAAGAAAGAAAAAACATTTTTGCAAAATGTTCATCTCTCATGAATATGTACAAGCGATGCATTACCATACTTATTGCAGGATTGTTACTAAATGTGTGCACTTAAATCCCACTGATGGAGTTGAACAGTTGTGAATTGCAAACTAGAAGCTTGAGGGAAACGACGACTGTGTGACTGACTGCGTGAAACCTATTTTTACAGTCTACGTGTAGAACACATTTTCTCCTCCTTTGCTTACTCTATTTTGCTGTCACTCACATATACTTCCTTCTCTTTCCCCTGCCAAGCTCAAGATGACCCCCCATATAGCAGGTCACACACTCAATCTCATAAACCACCGACAGAACACCGGTACAACCTCGAAACATGCTTGACTGCTGCGAGCACAGTAAAATCATTCCCACTCACTCGACTGAAATGACAGCTGTCAGAGGGGATGAATGAACAAGGCTTCACTGACATGACACAGCAGCTGAAAACTCACAAACCCACAATTCAATCATGAGAGTTATTGTACATAAGCATAAAATGTACAGTCTTTGGCGCTTCAGTCTCCATCGTTATAGATTGTGATTGGCCCTTGGAATTTGTGGCCGATTCTGTTCGGTTTAACAGGAAGGTGAACGCCTCCAACAGCTGATTTGATTTAGGAAGAGAGCCGTGATTAAGTGTTAGGTCGCCCTGCGCTACGTTGGTGGGTTCGGTATATGCAGTTGCTAAAATATATTTTAGCCACTGTGCAATGTGAACATGCAGTACCATTTAATCTACACTCAAATAAATCCCATTTAAATTTACACACAGTGAGTGATGAGCATAAATCATGTGTGGCATCTCGTACAAAGCAGTGTAAAAAACATTCACATAGCAGCTTCTCACATTTAGTGACAGTGACAGTCGCTTATCGCTATTTGAAATTGGAAAAAAAATTGCGGATGCAGGTCACATCAGCACTCAATATGTATTTTTTTAAGGTTATTTTTGGGGCATTTTAGGCATTTATTTGACAGGACAGCTGAAGACATGAAAGGGGAGAGAGGGGGGGAATGACATGCAGCAAAGAGCCGCAGGCGGAATCGAATCCGGGCCCGCCGCATTGAGGCGTAAACCTCTCCATATGGGCACCGGCTCTACCAACTGAGCTATCCGGGTGCCTATCAGCTGTTAATATTTAACATTTATTCTGTGAGGCATAACATTCAACTTGACTGTTGTCAGGTTTGTGTGATCTTTGTAGCCGGTATCTGAATTTAGCCAAAGACTGTGTTAAGCCCCTGACACACCAACCAGACAGCTGACCGTTGGCAGAAAAGGCAGTTGGACTGATCAGTCTCCCCGAGTTGGTAAGAAAAGGGCCTTGGAATGCACAAAGCGACTATATTGTTGCCCAAAGATGAAAACCAGCAGCTGATAGGACAAACGCATCACGTCGGTCTGGTTTCTCTGGAAATTCAAAGCCAGACTGTCATGGTGGCTCGTTCAGAATACAATCTCATATTTTACTATATTTTACTCATAAAAACGTGTTTCTGAAAACAGGGCTAACAGTCCATTGAGATTTGTGGATCCGCCAAATGAGTCTTGACTGACAGCTGAAGTCACGAGGACCCATGAGATCTCGCAAATTCATGTAGAACAGAACCTCAAAACCAACAACTGTTTCCATCCAGAGGAGTAGAGAGGAAACAACTCTGTGCTGTGTTTTCAAGGTGTAGCGCAGGGAAATATGATCTGCTGTGAGCACGGTCAATTTTATTTTGAAAATTAACCAGTTTTATTTTGTTTCTGTGCGTGACTTCCTGTCCTGCACTATCTGCTGTGCGCTGAGATGCTGCGGAGCTCTCCGACATCTGGCAAAAATAGAAGCTCTGCTCCGGAGGGCTGGGGATCGCCGGAGATGGGATGGAGTTGGAGAGAAGCCGCTTGGCAGTCAGTGGAAATACACACATTGACTTTAATGTAAACCTAATGACTCCGCCGCTGTTCTGGAGAGGATCCGCAGACATTTCGCAACCGGTGGAAATTAGGAGTCAGGGTTGCTGCTCAGTATGCACAGGCTGGCATAAGACCCAGACATCAGGATGTTCCGCAAATATTTACTCTCAGTGATTTTAATTAACATCTTGGCTCATCAGTCAAGTGATTAAATTAAAAACCTTAACCTGCCAAAATATGAAGTCACAGAAATCTGTTTACCGGACCCAAAAATGTACCGACTCCGGAGAAGGAAAGGGAAAAGTTTGCAGCGTTTTTTTCTGCTACCACTTCATGTTGAGCAGGTCAAGCAGACACCCACATGTCTGTTAGAGATAAAGCCATGCTTTTACTTTCATTTGATTAGTTCAGACAATGTTCAGTCAGCAGGGACACATTCTGAAAACATGCACAGACTGTACATACAACCAAGGCAATCACACATTTATAGTTATGTTCATTAATTGGTTGACCCTTTCTTATTTACCCACCAAACAAACACTCTTGGTAGGTGTTCATTTGCTGTGTATATGTCTCATTAGTCTTTATCTTGAGAGATAAAAAAGTAGATCAACTTTCTTTACAACTCCACGGAAACGTCTTCTAGTCACCAAATCACTTAAGGTATGTCACTCTCTTGCATTGCTGAATTATTGAGTATTTTTTTTTTTTTTAATGTGTCTCAACTACAACAATAAAACCGATGGATTTTATGCAACAAACTACTCAATGAAGACTAGGGCTGTAACGATGCACCAAACCCAGGATTCAGTTTGTGTCACGATTATTGACCCACGACTCAATACAACCCCAGCCAGCTAGCAACCATCCACCATCATTACAGCCCCGGCCCGGGGACACATCCACAGTCAGCCCCCAGCCAGCTAGCAACCATTCACTATTTGGGGCACATCCACAGTCTGCCCCCAGCCAGCTAGCAGCCGTCCCAGTCAGCATTTAGCTCCGGTGCTGAGGACGCTAATGGCAGCTTACTGAACCGTCGACAAACAGACCCAGGCACCCAAGTCAGAACAGCGGCCATTCGTAACGTTACACCTCCGTTAGCGTGACATAAATTTCACTTTATGAGTTTTTTTAACATTAATATGCATTCCCACAGCCTGCCTATGGCCCCCCAGTGGCTAGGAATGGCGATAGGTGTAAACCGAGCCCTGGGTATCCTGCTCTGCCTTTGAGAAAATGAAAGTTCAGATGGGCCGATCTGGAATCTTGCTCCTTATGAGGTCATATGGGGCAAGGTTACCTCCCCTTTTCTCTGCTTTGCCCACCCAGAGAATTCGGCCCACCCATGAGAGAGAGACGTCATGGCTTTCAAATGAGCAAAGTGGCAGTTGGTCAAGGCCACACCCCCACCCCTATGTCATGTGACCTTTAAAGATGTGGTAGCATTGGAGCTGGACAGGAAGAATAACTCTGGGAGGAAGAAGGGGTGTGTCGCAATTCTGCCTTCTCACTCCCGATACAGGTTCGTGGAGCTGAGTGTCGCAATTTTGGTTTCATATTGCATATTATTACAGCCCTAATGAAGACTGACTTATGCTCTGACAACTAAGATGTACCTCTTCAAAATTTATTCAGACATTTCACCTTACAGTTTCTGCTAGCTAGCCAGTTCCACCTTTTACGAATACGAAAACTTTATTAGGTATGAAAATGAGTTTCACCAAGAATACAAGAGAGACAGGACATTACAAACAGCACATAGCCAAGACGGCATGAGGACACTTTTTTAAAATAGGATATTCCTAATGCTGTTTTAAGCCTCCACAACCAGAAAAGTTGTTCCATGATCAAAGCCAGAGGATCTACAGGTTGCTTCTGAGACTGAAAGAAAGGATTAATCAGCAATGATACAGGATCACTGGGGGTTTGCCAACTCTTGGACTTTTAGAGATTTGATGTACAACTTTGTGAGACTTGTCAGTGCAAATTTACTTTTTAAGCCTCAAGGACATTTCTGGGCCAGTAGTGGCTCACTAATTTGTCAAGCAGTTAATTTAATAAAGTCAGGCAGACAGAACTGTTTAAGAGAAGTGGCTCTGACAGTGCAGCCAAACAGAAGGCAGTCCAACACTTCTCTCCCATTGCCAGTGTGTGTGTACAATTCATCTGTCAGTGAATTAATGCTAACACTCGTTAAGACCAAAGCCTGTCATGCATGACAGGCTTGACAGACTTTTATTAACTTTTTATTAAACATTTTTCACAGAAGTGATTTAAACTGGACTTTATTAACCCTCCTGTTGTCTTCCCGTCAACCATTAACTTCTCGTCCTTCCGGGTCTAAATTGAAAACAATTTTTGTTTTGTGCTTTTCCCAACGTTTTAGTGTGCTTTTGACGCTTTTTTAAACATTTTTGTCACTTTTTCTACCCTTTTTTATTATTCATGGTCAACAAACCTAATTTAAATGACATTATACCTCATTCTTGAGTTAAAAAAAGCAGAAATTAATTATTTTGACTAATAGGCTGTTGCGTGGATAATCACAGACTGGTATGTTAAAGTTTAGTCAGAATACTTTGGTAAAACCCTTTACGCATTTTTTTTGTAATGCTGAATTAAACACCCGAAATTCAATGGAAATAATTATTACTTTTACCTGCAAAGAACATTGTATGGCTTCCTTGCAACGCATATGCATCCAAGTTATGTTTGGGCAATTTGGATGTAAGAAACCCATATTTCTGATACAAAAAACTTGTCAAAGTGGACCAGAGGACAACAACAAAAGTTATAGGCTACATTTACTACTAAGTTATATAAGTAGCCTAAAGATTTCAAGATGGCCCTGTAACAATGTGGTAAATCTATGATTTTTGGTCTTCTCCAAATGTTTTGCAAATATAGAAAAGACTTATTTTTATGAATGTCCAGCAATGCACAACAGCCAAGCCAGACTAGTCCAACTCTGATTTCTGGGTCACTGGTCAATGGACATTTTGGGAGATCATCTAGTTGTTCCGATAACAGTAGATTTACTTTGATAGTAGTTCATTTATGTTCTTTTGACATTGGTACAGTGCTCAATATCGGCCGATACTCAAGTTCAGGTATTGGAATCGGTATTGGGAAGGAAAAACATGGTATTGGAACATCTTTATCATGAACATGAACGGTTTTTATAAAACCAAACATACTGATGTTCTTTGGGACTGTCACAAACAGATTATCTGTAAAATAAGTCCAATTTGTACAGGAAGGACAGCACTAGCGAGAAGAGCCGGGCAATATATTGATATTCTATCGATATCGTGATATGAGACTAGATATAGTCTTAGATTTTGGATATTGTAATATCGTAATATGGCATAAGTGGTGTCTTTTCCTGGTTTTAAAGGCTGCATTACAGTAAAGTGAACTTACCAGACTGTTCTATTATTTGCCTTTACCCACTTAGTCATTATTTCCACATTACTGATGATTGTTTATCAAAAATCTCATTGTGTAAATATTTTGTGAAAGCAACAAATAGTCAACACTACAATATTGTTGCGGTATCAAAATTGAGGTATTTGGTCAAAAATATTGTGATATTAGATTTTCTTTGCCCAGCCCTACTAGAGAGCCCTTCTTTTAAACAGGGAAAACATCAGGACAGCATCCTCTGGCTATGAGTAATGGACACAGAGCTACATGGCTCATTGGAAATGTTAACAATGCCCACTGCAGGATTGTAGCCACAGGCACACTTCCTATTGTTAGCCGTAAGAAGGACCTTGGAACAATCTAATCATTGTTAATGCCAACACTGTGAACATATTGTTGTTAGAAAGTGCAGGCGCAGCAGCCACATGGATTTAGCTTGGCTGTCCTCCTGTGCCCTGGAGTAGCGATGAGGCTGTCCTGAACTTCTCCTCACCCCTCTCCCCATCCTCTCCCTACTACCGCTGTGTGGTGATACAGCGATTTCTCCAAGGTCGATAGAGACCTGCATCAGCCATGGCTGGCAATGTGCCACTGAAGAAGAAAGCCCTTCAAAGAGTGGAGCGGAAAAAAAAAATCACACTTCCATTGCTGTGAACAAACCCCAAACTGTAAAATCAACTGTCAAAAACAAGCCATGCATCATACTCTACTGCATGGGCATCAATCTAGTGCAACAGAGAGAGTGAAATGCATATTCTCTTGCAAATTCAGTAGACAATATACAAAAGGTGTTACTACTGGCACCATTATATCAAGGCATTCTGGGAAGAGAGACCTCCGTCTTATGTATTGATGGCTGACTAAAATTTTCTATTTATCTGTCACACTGTGCAAATGATTGCCAAACAGAGATGTTGGTTTTCGTCCAGCCTGGATGTTTCAATTCAGACCTGGGACACCTGCTGATCGCAATTATGGCCCCGGTAGGAGTGAAAGCCAGTAGGTTTGAGATGGCATTTCCATGGACGCACAACGCTACTGCGTTACCAGTAAACCAAAAGACTTGCTCCATTAAAACTGTGTGCAGACAAGGTTGTCGGCAGGATAATTACGACAGGGTGCTTTCTAGAAGAAACTATGTCGTCTCCAAAAACGTACACCTAGGATACAGAGCCGCTCTCCTCAGTAAGCACTGTTATCAACTCTTGAGGATGCATATCTGCACTACTCTTCTGGCTGCGACCTGGCCCTAATACTAATACTAATTATTAATGAGTACAGAACAACTTTTGTCAACATATATAAATCAGGTCATGTTCACTGTTTTTGCTCTTAATATTTTTCATCTACTGTGTATTTTAGGTGAATGCTTGAGGAGAGAGATGGGACTGACAGGTGGGATGCTAATACTGCAGTATGTGGCTTTTTCACAAACCCACATACTGCATGACCATCCTGCTGAGAAATAAAATGGGCTCAACACAAATTTATAGTAACGTGCAAACATAAGCAGTGTCAAGGGTAGGGATTTTCCATCCAACGCCAGGGAATATGAGATAAAGTACTCAAAACATTAATCAAGGCATGTTTTATCAGTCAGAAGCATGATGCCAGGATTCAGCAATCTCTCCAGTCTTTCACCACTCTTACACCCTGTATTCATATTAACAAAAAGAGTAAGACTGTCACACTGTCCCAAGCTGTGTTCCATATAGGCCATCTAATTCCATGCTGAATCATCTCCAACCAAATGCCACGGCACTAATCCTTCCCTGCTTGAGACTCTGCTGAGCCACAGTGAGGCTCTCCAGCCAGATGTTCCTTTCAAAGCAGTCCAACTCTCCCAACTAATAGTATTAGCCAGAGACACACATTTAGCATCTAGCCTTTGCTTGAAATTGGGCTTTAATACGCCCATGCGTACAACACACAGAGACTGAATTGCATCCCCAAAGCTACAAAAGAGATATGCAGTGCAGTATGGAGCAGTTAAATGTATCCACTGCTCTAATGTGTTTAGCAGCATTTGTAGAGGTGTTCAAATGTCAAAAATACATGTGAAACAGAATGTGATTTATACAGATTTTTGTCCAAATTATGGTCTATTTTAAATGTTGAGTCTAAACAGGTGCAACACTTGGTTTTAACAGTGGCCACAGTACACTGGTTCCCCATTTAAATCAAATTCAAAACACAAATGGCACAAAAAAGGGCCACCTATAGTGTGCCGTGAATCATTATTACGTGGGGATGTAATGATGCAATCAAGGAACGATCCGATTCACAATTTTAAGTTGCCGATACGATTTTCTCACTGTTTAACAGAATGAGCTGCAGACAAATTACTGAAAATAATATTTTCGTTATAATATGCGTCCAAATAATATAATCATTTATTTATAATTTATTCTTAATATTTAAATACTTTTTACTGATCCCCAGTGGGCAAATTATAATTATATTATCAAAGGTGATACTTAAATTGTATTTTCATCTTAAATAATAACACCAAATTTAAATGATTTATTTAACAATAACTTTTTTCATTTGCAACAACGAATGCAACCCAAGCTTACAGAGCAGAACGTAGCATAAAGTTGCGTCTCTGTTGTTCTCCGACAGCAGCAGTATCCATACTGTCTTAAGGCCCTGACACACCGATCAGACGGCCGACCAGACGGCCGACCCTCTGAAGAAAAGGCAGTTGGACTGATCAGTCTCCCCAAGTTGGTCAAAAAAGTGCCTCGGAACCAAGGGAGTAAGCGGGCGTCCACGAAGTGTAGCTCCTATGGCGCCATTTTAATGCGACAAAGCACTCACCCGCTGTTAGCTGACTGCCATTTATTTAGCGATTAACTTTACATCTGAAGCATTTAAAAACTTGTGCATTTCTATAGAAACATGACAATGTATACATTGTAACATTTCCTTGTATCTCACATTATGACTCCGTAGCAGACGTTTTTGTAAAAATAGGCTAATGATTGTGCAGAGCTGCCAACTTTTTCAAAAACCTTGGAGTGAGATTTGGGGGGGGGGCAACCCATATTTCGCGTACAAAGCAATTTCTTTGGCTCTTTCAGCATCATTATCATTCAGGGTTTAAAATGGGATTTGTTATGTGTGGGGGGATGGGGGGCTCTCCCCAGGAGGGTCTGGGGTTATGCCCCCCCAGAATTTTTTTTGAAAAATAAACCATTAAATGGCACTTTCTGGAGAGTTTTGTGCAAAAAAAATGGAGAAATCAAGTCTTACATGATATGTGCAAAACTGTAGGTTTAAGAGCCTTTGCACTGTTGTATCAACAGGTATTAGGGCATTAAGCATTTACATTAATGTTAATCAGTCATCACTTGATTACTCATGGTATTACCTTCTTATGATATAAGAACTGAAGCAGACAATGTGCCAAACATAATGAGCCACATGAAGAGACAGTGCAGCATATGTCAGTAGCAACAGCTGAGAAGATTTAGGTCTGTGGTGAACAGGTCCACCTCACACAAATTTCCTTCTCTCATTCTCTCTCATGACTACCCACACCCCCACACGGTTTTCAGTGAAGGGACCAGTTAAATTAATGTTTAAAGTTAAATTAATGTTGGTCTACCAGAGGGATCAACTAAGACCACTACAATTCTAAAGAATGAGAAATGTAACTGATTTACATAAATTCTAATCCTTTAACCTTTGTGCCAAGGCTCAGTAATGTTTGGCCCTCATCCTCTGTGCCCCACTTACTGTATTTACTTTATTACTTTGGGAAAATAAAGACTATTTGTTCATTTTATGAAACATTGAATGAATTATTTACAGTTACATTTAGAGATGCACAGAGATTAGAGAAGCACAATAATGGCCCAACGTTTCCCAGTATCTTGCTGGCACAAACATCTGGACCAGTCACAGCTGGCCTGGCATAGCTTTTGTTTCCAGATTTTGTGACGACATATATAATTTTGAGTATTACACAGTGAATGTTTCTGCTATAACTATTTCTACCCATTTCTACATCAAGTTATGCTGGAAACAATTGAAAATATCAAAAAATATGGCCCTGTTTTGTTGGGGAAGTACATCTATTTAAATGTGCACTTATTAATGTGAATCATACATTAATTCATTTGAATGAATTTATAAACCCCTGGACTTCATATAGCTCAGATGTGTTTCATCAGATTTCTGCTCATGTTTACAACTTTGTGCACATTCAAAATATATCTCCTCCCATCTCTGTTGTCCGAGATTTGGAGAGTTGTAATATAGTCTGCTGTGCATGTTATTGCTCCGTTGATATGGTAGTATCTCACTCAGACCGTCGCACAGACACAGAGGACCACTTGGGTCTCTGGTCTTTGACAAAGTTTAGAGGGGGCTGTACGCTGCTCTTCATTGGAGGTCTAGGCACGGATGCACCGCGTCACTGTCCACAGCAGAGCGAGTCCACTAAAATGAACTTAAGTTGGTACACTTACCAGCCGCGCTGCTCACCTCTATTGTTCCAGAGAGTGGACACGAAGCGACGGACGGGTCTGTAATACTCAGATCACATACCTGAAGCCGGGGAAATGCACCTGGAATGGCTCGTGAAAAAAAATGTTCTCAGTTTGCAACTTTTCGAAAATTCCACAGACAGGGAGCGCTCTTGAACCCCTCACAGTCTCTGAAAGCGCAACTAGTCGATCACGAGTGGCTCAACAGATAGATCTATAGATAAACTCATCTTTCAGAAATTTGACCGACCGGGTTGACACTTCAGCGTGAGAAATCAGGGGTGTGGCGTGTGACCGTGTGAAACCAGTCAAATGCGTGTGTCTCACGGCCAACGCGTGAGAGTTGGCAGCCCTGTTGTGTCATCACCAACTTGCTGTTGCATAGTTGACAAATCACCGTATTGTCAGGAGAAGCTTGCAGACAGTTTGGACTTACATTAGCTGTTTAGGTTTAATTACTAATGTTAACTAGCATTTAGTTAGCAATGTTTATCCTGTGCTTATGTTATCTCCTTACATATACCTACGCTCTCCGTCTCAGCAAGATTCGTAATGATTGAGATTTCTCTTGCACAGCTACCAGAAGACTTACAACTTTCAGACCGGTTGCTAACATCACATCTACGTCTTCAAGCTCAGTTGGAGGCTGCCTAGTAACGTTCAGCACTCACCGGAAAAGTCCTTCTAATATCCTTCACTGGTCTCTGTCCAGAGCAACGGGTTCTGTTGGTCCATTTCTTTAAATGGCGTTAATCTGTATTGTCGCCCAAAAATGAAAACCGGCAGCTGATTGGATGAACGCGTCACGTCAGTCTGGTTTCTCCGGAAATTCAAAGCCAAACCGTCATGGTGGCTCGTTCAGAATACGATCCCATATTTTACTAAAATAGTTTTACTGAAACGTGTTTCTGAAGACATTTTAAGGAGAAATAGGCCGTGCAGTTGCTGAATCCGTCTTCATTTCAGATCCACAAAGGTCAGTTTAAAAGATTTTCATCACATTTTGAGAGACTCTAGTCCACCCTACTCATCATTTCCTGTTAGCACTCCACCAATCAGATTGGTCATTTGAGTCCAACTGCCGGCAGTGCCCACCATCTGAGCATGTCAGGTTGGCCAAAATGAAGGCCGCCGGCCCCCTCCAGACCACTCCGGATGGACGACGGCACGGCACACCAAACAGACTCGAGTCACCGACCTCGCCAGACTGTCCGACGGCCGATTATTGGGTTGGTATGTACAGCCTTTAAGTGCAGCTAGGCTACTCTGTGTCTTTAGCTGCGTTACGTCCCGGTGCTGGAATCCTTTCCAGTGAAATACAGTCACACTTTACACCGTTTCGCTGTTTTAACCGTGTAAGCCTGATAAAGTTACTAGGTAACGGTAGCCTAACATTAACTGCTGTGTAATCTTAGCTAGCGTCTTTTATGAAGATGTATGAGCAACACTTTTGTGGCATCTGAATCAGAAGTTATGCTTCACTGACACTTAGAGTCCTAACTAAATAGTCAATAGAATAGATATTGAGAGTCCATCACAGTGTTTTTCAAAAGTTAGCGCGATGAACCAGATGGAAAACAAGCAGAAGACTTAAGTCACTAATTATAAGAAGATCCAGTTAGAATGTGGCAGGGAGGATAATGAGCTATAAAAAAATGGTTGGTGTCTTTGTTCATTATGCTCATCCCTGAGTATTAATTGTAATCCAAACCCCTAACTCTCACTAAGCCCCCCATTATTCCCCCCTTTCTTCAGCTACATTAAATCAGTGTGTGAGCTAGCTCATACAGATTCCTTCATGCTTCAATGTCAGCAGGAAATGGAAACATCCCAGCTGTACTGGAGCAATAAATACAAACATCTAGGAGATTGATTACACTAACCTTTATCAAACGCAAAGCTTTTTGCAGGATTGCTAAAAAAACAAGAGGAGGATGAACACAGCACCCTGAGTCATCTAATGGCAACACACTGCAGGCTACAGTGCTGCAGCATTTCAAGACCAGAGGGAATGAAGTGTTCATAAAACATTACATATTTGAAACAGAACCACCCCATCAACAACGACAGTCTTGTCAGGCGTAATGTAGAAATCTGTATTCACAGCACACATCATTAACCGCCTAGTGGCTCATGTGCAACAGAGAATTATAAATCTGTCACTTGCTGTACGGACCTCAGATGCGTTATGCAAGCTACACCAATAAAGTGGGTTCCTCTCTGTTGTTGTCACTAGCACTAATGGAAAGAGAAATTACTTACATACATACATACATACATACATACATACATACATACATACATACAAAACAAGGGCTGCACAATTAATCAAATTTTAATCAAGATCAAGATTATGGCTTCCCCGATCAAATTTGCGTAATCGAGCGATATTTTAAATGCTTCATTTCATTCATAAAACGCTCCATTTTCTTTTCTTTTTGCATAGCCAATCTACCGCTCGGTAAACCACTGTCTGATCATGTGCCAGTCAGTTGTTCCCTGCACACCACTCAGCTTAGTTTCTAGATGTAGACAGTCACAGAAGATAGAGTAACGTGAGGAAAATTCCCCAACAGATAGCAGTCGGCCATACGTCGGTCACAAGGTTTACCAGTTTACCGGTAAACGCAATACAGACAGACCTGTATTTGTACCAGTGTTTCCATTGTAACTCTGCTGTTGCAGCAGCCATGGCGAAAAACACAGAAGTTATTGAATCCAACAAACTTCAAAATATATATATATATATATATATATATATATATATATATATATATATATATATATACACATACACACACACATACACACACACACACACACACACACACACACACACACACACACACACATATACACACACACAACCTGGTTACAAAAGAGAAAGGGCGCAAAGAGAATGTCATGACTTACCTTTCTAACATGATTTTAATAAATCTGAATAAATCACTGTGCAGATAAAAAGAGGTGTAAAAGATGAGGTTGTCTGGTGCCAAAGTGAGATAACTGGTGCCATTAAAGCAAATACTGCAGGTCTTTCACTTGTCATCCACTTAGAGGTGAGACTGGTTGCTTTGCGGGTGAGGCGAGTTTGATAAAGGTCCAGGAGTGAAGGGAGTGGGACTAGAGGTCGATTTTTGCCCTGATCACATTCACAGTTCCACGTTCATACCTGGAAGCTGCCCAGTACAACCACAGTCTGAGCTGCTGGCCACTGAGCAGCTCCACTGGAGAGGTTGGGATTAATTGCCTTGCTCAAGGGCACCTCAGTGGTGGTAATGAGGTAGGGACAGGTGCTGCACTTTCCCCACCCAGATTTGATCCTGACGCTCTGGGGATTGAACCCGACAAAACACATCAACACCCAGGCTTCACCTGGGAGTAAGCCTGAGAATACACACTGCTGCTGATCCAACACTCTTGTCCCTGGCTGTACACAGGGCTGCTTAACGGGGTCCACACCAAGACCGATAACTATAACGATGTGAGTATCTAGACTGCTGAACAATAACATTCTTTAAACAGCAATGTCAGCAGATGTTGCAACGTATGATTCCAGGACATCATATCATTCCTACAAATTTGTGAATGTGGGTACATCTTATGAATCATAAAAAAGTCTGAATGGTGGCTGTTTAATATGCAGTATATACTTATTGTTGGTGTGGATTGCCCTTCATGTGTTTGTATGTGGTGCTAAAGCGGGTTAAGATCCTGTTGCCATGTAAAATATAATGTTACAAATGCCATTAAAAAATTAGTTAAAATGTTATCTAGATCAAATGCCATAAGACAGAATTCATTCATATTTACATAAATGTTAAGCACTGGTAACCCAAAGTCCAGCATATACAATGGTCAAGTCTGTCACAGACTGAAGGGATGAAGGGTGTGTGTGTGTGTGTGTGTGTGTATATATATATATATATATATATATATATATATATATATATATATATATATATACACACACACACTTAATATATATATACACACACTTAATATATATATATATATATATAAGGGTGCTCCGATTGATCGGTCACCGATCGATATCGGCCGATAAAGGCTTTAAATAGTTTGATCGGTGGTCTCCTTAAAGGCCGATCAGATGGGCCGATGAGACGCACCACTCATGAGAAAAGAAATTCTACGCGCAGCTAAAATGGCGGACTCTCTTCATTCACCGGTCTGGCAGTTGTACAAGGTGTCTGAAAAAGATAACACATTAGCGATTTGCATCGTGTGCGCCAAGGAAATTCCAAAGTTAGTTAGCGCTACAGCAGAGAGAGAGAGAGAGAGAGAGAGAGAGAGAGAGAGAGAGACCGTGTTTGCGCTTGTTGACACCCTAATGAAGGACATCAGATCAATCAGCTTTACAAGTGACATTTGGAGTCCAGATGTACGTCCCATGTCCATGTTGAGCCTAACTGCGCAGTTTATTAATCAAAACTTTGAATTAAAAAGAGTTGGGCTTCATTCTCAAGAATTTTCGGCGTCACACACCGGAGGCTCTTGCTGCCGCATTCAGCAACATGTTTCGCGCATGGGGAATCCCGAAGGTAAAAGTACACGTTATTGTAACGGATACTGCCAAGAACCTGGTAAAGGCCATGAGGGATGCAGATCTACCCAGCCTGCCGCGCATGGCTCATACACACTGCATCTTGCCGTTGCCGACGGAGTTTTATCACAACGCAGCATCGCTGATATAACAGCCTGTGGAAGACGCATCGTCGGTCATTTTAAACATTCCTAGCTTGCCTACTCTCGACTTCAAAATATTCTGAAGCAACTTGGCCAGCCTATTAAAAGGCTCCAACAGGGTGTATCCACCAGGTGGAACAGTACCGTTAATATAAAAACTTCGAAAGCCACGTTGTTGGAAGCGGTCCAGAACAGATTCAGTGACATTCAGTCGAAGCGCCTGTATACCATCGCAATAGTGCTCGATCCGAGGTGAGAACTTCAGTCGCACATTTCTCTCTCTCTCTCTCTCTCTCTCTCTCTCTGTGTCTCCAGTTGTGTTGCTGTCAGAGAATGAAACTATATTTAAATAATGTCAATGTTAATTGAATATATTGAATTCTCTGAGCTCTAAGCTGTTTAAGATGTTTCTAACAGGATTCAGAACGTTGAAAGTTTCCTGTCGATAAAAGTAAACAGTTGACAATTCACAATACATTATCTTCTGTTCATTTTAATACATATAAATTGTTAAGACTATTAAAATTTTGTATATGACAGGGTAAATAGAAGGCTTCAAATAGACCCAGTGATCGGTGATCGGTATTAATCAATACTTCTTTCAGCAATCGGTGATCGGCCCCAAAAATCTTGATCGGAGCACCCTTAATATATATATATATATATATATATATATATATATATATATATATATATATATATATATATATATGCAGTGTTTCCCGGCGCTTAGCAACCTGTGTGTACCTGGCGTCAGCCACTGGTTAACAAATACCTCACTGAGCTGGGAGATGCATCCCAGAATGCACACTGACACAAATGTAGGCAGCAGCCAAATAATATACCATCAGCATCTCTCCGGGGTAATACTCAATGGACAAGTAAGAGGGATGAGCAGGAAAAGAGAAAGGCAGTCACTTGACCTAGCCACTCTCTTTAGCATGTCCTTAGGGAACTTGGTTATCAGTGAAACCATACAAGGTCTAAACCCAACAGAACTATAGCCTGAATTGCTATTGCTATATAGCCTATTGCTGCAACATTACAAACAGTGAACAATGGAAAGAGAATAATAAAGTATGTATCGTTTCAATTTGCCAAGTAGGAATACAGAAGTAACCCAATAAGTAGCATGAGTGGTGGGTACAAGGGTAAACTCCTCCACAACAAAATATTCTCTATAGGACTCTCTATTCTATCTATTATCCAAAGTTCCCATAGAATGAAAATGTCACTTTATGAGGTTTTTTAACATTAATATGCGTTTCCCCAGCCTGCTTATGGTCCCCCAGTGACTAGAAATGGCGATAGGTGTAAACCGAGCCCTGGGTATCCTGCTCTGCCTTTGAGAAAATGAAAGCTCAGATGGGCCGATCTGGAATGTATGTATGAATCTTGGTTACCTCCCCTTTCTCAGCTTTGCCCGCCCAGAGAATTTGGCTCACCCATGAGAGAGAGAGACATCATGGCTTTCAAACAAGCAAAGTGCCAGTTGGTCAAGGTCGCACCCCCAGCCTCCACCTTGCCCCCCCCCTTAATAGCTACAGACACAGAAATGGCACATACTAAGTAAAGCTGAATTTTGGGAAAGAGTTTCAGAACCAGTATTAGGGGACCACTAAGGTCTATATAAAAGAGACTTCAGATACAGTATTAGGGGACCACTAAGGTCTATATAAAAGACACTTCAGATATAGTATTAGGGGACCACTAAGGTCTATATAAAAGACACTTCAGATACAGTATTAGGGGACCACTAAGGTCTATATAAAAGAGACTTCAGATACAGTATTAGGGGACCACTAAGGTCTATATAAAAGACACTTCAGATATAGTATTAGGGGACCGCTAAAGTCTTTATAAAAGCATCCAAATAGCAAGATGTCATGGACCTTTAACAATGCGTATGATGATACAAAAAAGGTTATATAAAAGTCCCAAGTCATAAAAAAAGATGGCTCAAGGGCATCAAAAACATTATAAAAATACAACTGTGCTTTGATATCATACAATAAAACCATGGCAGCATACAGAAAATGCTAAAAAAAATAATAATGCAGTCCTTCACTTTGTCCTTAGTTGAGGACAAGAAAATGCATATCAGCATGGGCCCTGAATCAATCAACAGTTCAGCTAAATTACCTTTTAGCAAACAAATTTGCACAGTATCAGAATGTCAATTTTCCCTCAATTCCTATGAAGATTATCAGGAGTAGATCAGAGGACGCTGCTCTTGGCAGAAATTGGATGGCTTAGTAGAGAATGAACTTCACTGAGGAAGCACAATTTTAGCATACTGTAGTTCCCTATGATGCGCATGGTTCAAACTGGAAAATATGAAAGGCTTAGTAAAGAATCTGTGAAGGTGCTATTGCCACTGTGCCTCACACCCCCGACCGGCCCTGTCAGACATCGCCTACCAACAGCCTGGGTCTGTCAAGGGTTTCTTCCTAAAAGGGAGTTTTTCCTCGCCACTTTTGCATTGCTCTTGGGGGAATTACTGGAATTGTTGGGGCTCTGTAAATTATACAGTATGTTCTAGACCTACTCTATCTGTAAAGTGTCTGGAGATGACTTTTGTTATGATTTGATACTATAAATAAAATTGAATTATTCATGATGAATGTTAAAGACAATTCTGTACAGCAGAGCATGTATTAAACTGGGTCCTAACTCAAGTACATAGCAGCATTTACGTGATATTTAATTAATCCATTTAGGTGAATTATCTATCATTTTCCACACTATCCGGCGGTCTGAGTGCACACAGTTAGAAGAGCCTTTCTGGGCCTGTAGGAGAGATTCATGCTCGAGGACATTTCAGTATAGTTGTTTGGTGGTATGATGTCTAACAAATCTAGAACCAGATTTAAATATCAGTAGCATTTGTCATGTCTCTGCTAACTTCTTATTGTTTTGGGCATTTTCAGGCCTTTATTTTCACAGGACAGCTTAAGCCACAAAAGGGGAGAGAGAGGAGGGAATGACATGCAGCAATGACACGAGTCGAAACCCGCGGCCGCTGTGTCAAGGAGTAAATCTCCTTAGATGTGCCCCTGCTCTACCGACGGAGCTAACCCGGCCACAAACTTGTGAAGTTTGTGGGTTTGTATTTTTTTCTGAGAAAAACTTTTGGAACATGCCCTCAAAAGGAAAATAAAGTGTAACCCAATTATATAGAATGGCTCAAGGCCATGCAATACTGCCTATGCATGCAACCAGTGGGTCTGCAGCAAAAAGCAAAACAAAAGGCAAGAACCCATTCCGCAATGAGTTTCAAGAGTGTCACAAAAACACATTGCAACATTGTGACATTTGAAAAACTGTACCAGTGCCTAGAGGTGATATTGATTCAAGATTGATCAAACTGTGCAGCAGCGGGATGCTTACAGTGAGGGCCAACCACACCTGAAAGCAGCTTAGGCCAAACAGTCTTTCATCTATTATGCATTTCCAGATATACGCATTGTCCCTTGACAACAAAGGTTTTGCTTTGTTATAGTTTGACTGATTTTCTTTCAGCACTTTGAAACAAAAGTTAATTAATTTGGGGCTGCTTTGACTCTATTTTCAATTAATCCCTTGTGCAATGGCATGGTTTGCCAATAAACAGTTTTCATTTGCTACAATGACAAAACATCTTTGTAAATTGGCAGCGTGGCAAACTCTTTCAATGTGGTACAACATGAATTTTTGATGGTTTCTGAAGAACAAAAACAAACTTCACAGGAAAAGTCTTCCCTTAAGCCGTCAGCTAAACAAGACAATTTATCTGTGATTGATATGAAGTGAGTTCCCCAACTCTTCTATTGCTACCAGACTGGAGTCCACACTGTACAAACAGAAGGAATGGGAAAGATGCCTGCTGGTTTTTACCTGTTAAAATATCTGGATAAAAACAACTGATAAAGATGAAGAGAACATCAAACACAGAGAAAATCAGAGGGTTTGTCGCAGAACCATCTACCAGGGTCTGACAAGAAGGAGGAGGTACCAAAAATTTATCAAAACAAAGCAGAAGAAAACAACATACACTAATATATATATATATTATATATATATGAATATACATTCAAAAGTGCTTCAGGAAGAAGATTTTGATAAGTAAAGTATAAGTCAGGCAGCGCATTCTCGTCTCCCTCCTTCATTTTACATTCCGATGGGGACTAGACAACCCGTTCTCACTCACAGGACAGTGGCTGTCAGTGTCTGATGCAACTAAAAAGGCTCCCTTCGGCGTGTGTGGAGAAGGTACCGGGAAGAGCATCTAGACTGGGTTTAACGAGTAGTATGTAAGGGGGAACCGTAGGGAGGTTGGTCAAGGGGGCGGATGGGTCTTTCACCCAGGAGAGCGGGGTTCGTGTCCCACGTGTGTCTTTAACCGTCCCATTATTGCCGTGTGACAGGGAACCGTAAGCCCACCCCTGAGCTTTTCCTTAACTCAACAGCGTCAAAAGGGATGCCAATAGTCCAGACCAAGTGCGTGTTATATGACGCTAAAGGAGACGAGCAAGCAAGGGTGTTATATGACGCTCATTTGGTCACGTTTTGGAATCAAGAGGAACAATGGTAATACTGTACTGTAGGTTATAGCATGATGCTTTATTCATTTGTTTTCCCGTAGGTTTTCTGCTTCTGAAGGGTGTGATAGTGGATCTATAATTTGAATCAAGCCTAATGTAGTCACATTGAATTAAATGCCTCTAGAGGACTGCTGCAAGTTAGTGGACAACCTCCAGCAACGTTCTGAGTACCTCTTAGCAACTTTAGTTGGAAGGGAGGCAAGCAACATGACATTCAGTATGCATAAGCAATAATAACATAAGAGGAGCAGTTTAGCCAAATGAGGAAAATCCCCCACCCTCAACACACTTTGTGACTGCACTGTAGTCTGCTCACCTGAAGCAAATGACCAAAACATACTGTCGCCAAACCTGTTTTTCAGATGCAACAATGCAAGCAGAAAATTCCCATTACTGTTGAGCAGCATATATGCCCAGTAGTGCATCCCGGTCCCAAATACACATTCTTTAATTATTGTTGGGCTTATTTTTTATTTACAGGGGGCTGGAGCTTATCCTACAAGTCAGTTGGCACAGGACAAAAACTCTCTGGGCAGAGCGCCAGTCCATCTCTGAGGCTGACTCAGACAGACAGGGAGTTACTCACTCTCACATTCTTACCTATTAGCAATTTAGAGCCCTCAATCCAGCTAACAGTATGTCTTGTGGACAATGGACAGTATATCCACAAGAAAACAATGTACATTGCACAAACGCCTAGCAGACAGGACAGTTCTAGTTCTGAGCTGACAGCTAGCTACTGCACCATAATGCCACTGATTATATTTTAAATATGCACAATTGTGATAGAATACAGAGAGAAGTTGAGTCTCTTAAAAGAGAGTAAGCCGTCTGTAGGATTAATGGCTTTGTGTCAATGTTCTTTGTAGTCGAGGGCATTTTAGAAGCTGGAATTTTTTATTTTTGTCTGAAAAAATGACTCAAACCGACTAATCAATTATCAAAATAGTTGGCGATTCAATTAAAAGTTGACAACTAATCGATTAATCTTTGCAGCTCTAAGTCTTCTCCTCAGCCTCATCAGCCCCAAACGGGCTCTGTGGCCATCTGAATTTATTTACTGGCCTCGCCACCTTGCTCCTATATTTAATGTATGTATGTATGTATGTATGTATGTATGTATGTATGTATGTATGTATGTATGTATGTATGTATGTATGTATGTATGTATATATATATATATATATACACACCAGCCCATGGGCCCACCACCTGTGGGAGGAACCAAAGGGGTCGGGTGCGCTGCAACATGGGTGGCAGTGAAGGTCAGGGGCTTCGACGGACCAGACCCGGGCGGCAGAGGCTGGCTCTGGGGACGTGGAATGTCACCTCTCTGTGGGGGAAGGAGCCGGAACTTGTGCGGGAGGTGGAGCGCTACCAGTTAGATCGGGTGGGGCTTGCCTCTACGCACAGTCTCGGTTCTGGAACTGTACTCCTGGATAGGGGTTGGACTCTGTCCTACTCTGGAGTTGCCCATGGTGTGAGGCGCCGGGCGGGTGTGGGGATACTCACAAGTCCCCGGCTGAGCGCCGCTGCGTTGGAGTTTACCCCGGTGGACGAGAGGGTCGCCTCCCTACGCCTGCGGGTGATGGGGGGGAAAACTGACTGTTGTTTGTACCAAACAAGAGTTCGGAGTACTCGGCCTTCTTGGAGACCTTGAATGGAGTCCTGTATGGGGCTCCAGTAGGGGACTCCATAGTTCTGCTGGGGGACTTGATGATGGAGATACTTGGAGAGGCGTGATTGGGAGGAACGGCCTCCCTGATCTAAACCAGAGTGGTTGTCTGTTGTTGGACTTCTGTGCTAGTCATGGATTGTCCATAACAAACTCTTAAGTGTACATGATACCAGAGCACCCTAGGCCAAAGGTCAAATCGTTTCATCTGATCTGAGGCCGTATGTTTTGGACACTCGGGTGAAGAGAGGGGCAGAGCTGTCAACTGATCACCATCTGGTGGTGAGTTGGATCAGGGGGTGGGGGAAGACTCTGGACAGACCTGGTAAACCCAAACGGGTAGTGCGGGTGAATTGGGAACGTCTGGAGGAGGCCCCTGTCCAACGGACTTTCAACTCACACCTCCGGCGGAGCTTTTCGGGCATCCCTGTGGAGGCTGGGGGCATTGAACCTCAGTGGACAATGTTCAAAGTTTCCATTGCTAAAGCGGCGAGCTGTGGTCTTAGGTGCCTCAAGGGGCGGTAACCCACAAACACCCTGGTGGACACCGGTGGTCACGGAAGCCGTCCGACTGAAGAAGGAGTCTTTCCGGGATATGTTATCCCGGTGGACTCCGGAGGCAGTTGCAAGGTACCGACGGGCCCAAAGGGCTGCAGCCTCTGCCGTGACAGAGGCAAAGCAGCGGGTGTGGGAGAAGTTCGTAGAAGACATGGAGAAGGACTTTCAGTCAGCATCAAGGTGCTTCTGGAAAACCGTTAGGAGGGGGAAGCGAGGAATCATCCAAGCTGTATACAGTAAGGATGGGACGTTGTTGACCTCAACTGGGGAAGTAATAGAGCGGTGGAAGGAGCACTTTGAGGAACTCATAAATCCAGCTGAGACGCCCTCTGTGGTAGAGGCAGAGCTGGAGGATCATGGGGGATTGTCGTCAATTTCCCTGGTGGAAGTCGTTGAGGTAGTCAAACAACTCCACAGCGGCAAAGCCCCAGGGATTGATGAGATCCGTCCAGAAATGCTGAAAGCTCTGGGTGTGGAGGGGATGTCTTGGTTGACACGCCTCTTCAACATTGCGTGGAAGTCTGGGACGGTGCCTAAGGAGTGGCAGACTGGGTGCTGGTTCCCCTATTGAAAAAGGGGGACCAGAGGGTGTGTGCCAATTACAGGGGTATCACACTTCTCAGCCTCCCTGGTAAAGTCTACTCCAAGGTGCTGGAAAGGAGGGTTCGGCCAATAGTCGAACCTCGGATTGAAGAGGAACAATGTGGGTTCCGTCCTGGCCGTGGAACAACGGATCAGATCTTCACTCTCGCAAGGATCTTGGAGGGGGCCTGGGAGTATGCCCAACCAGTCTACATGTGTTTTGTGGATCTGGAGAAGGCGTATGACCGGGTCCCCCGGGAGAAATTGTGGGAGGTGCTGCGGGAGTATGGGGTGAGGGGGTCCCTTCTCAGGGCCATCCAATCTCTGTATGACCAAAGCGAGAGCCGTGTCCGGGTTCTCGGCAGTAAGTCGGACTCGTTCCAGGTGAGGGTTGGCCTCCGCCAGGGCTGCGCTTTGTCACCAATCCTGTTTGTAATATTTATAGACAGGACATCGAGGCGTAGTCGGGGCGGGGAGGGGTTGCAGTTCGGTGGGCTCGGGATCTCATCACTGCTTTTTGCAGATGATGTGGTCCTGATGGCGTCATCGGTCTGTGACCGATGTTCCTACCCTCACCTATGGTCATGAAGGCTGGGTCATGACTGAAAGAACGAGATCAAGGGTACAAGCGGCCAAAATGGGTTTCCTCAGGAGGGTGGCTGGCGTCTCCCTTAGAGATAGGGTGAGAAGCTCAGTCATCCGAGAAGAGCTCGGAGGAGAGCCGCTGCTCCTTCGCGTCGAAAGGAGCCAGTTGAAGTGGTTCGGGCATCTGGTAAGGATGCCTCCTGGGCGCCTCCCTAGGGAGGTGTTCCAGGCACGTCCAGCTGGGAGGAGGCCTCGGGGAAGACCCAGGACTAGGTGGAGAGATTATATCTCCAACCTGGCCTGGGAACGCCTCGGGATCCCCAAGTCGGAGCTGGTTGATGTGGCTCGGGAAAGGGAAGTTTGGGGTCCCCTACTGGAGCTGCTGCCCCCGCGACCCGATACCGAATGAAGATGGATGGATGGATGGATGGATGGATGGATGGATGGATGGATGGATGGATGGATGGATGGATGGATAGATAGCCAAACAGATAGATAGATAGATAGATAGATAGATAGATAGATAGATAGATAGATAGATAAGGGCTGTCAATCAATTAACATTACCAGGTATATATTCTATGACACTTTTAACACTTTTAATGTGGGATTTATAGGTTTAAATAAATGTACCTGGCTTCCGAAAAAACTATTAGGTAGTAGGCAAATAAATGGAAAATACATTTCTCAAAAAACACAATACACAATCTCACAGAAAACAAAGTTTACCATCTAAAATTGTTTACATAGCCTACAACTGAGCATAATGCCAATAGAATTACTTCTTGAGTGAGCAGCTTGAAAAAAATGTTGGCATATCAGGCAAAATGCAAGTAGCAAAAGAAATAAGACGTTTCAGTAAAATTATATCTAATGACGCATTTCATTTGTTTTCGACAAAACATCCTAACTTTTGCATTATATAAGTGTCATAGGCGTTGATTCCGATGGGGACGGTGGGTATGCGTATCTATCAGATTTCCTTATGAGGCATTTTGTACCCACCATTTTGTACCCACCATTTGAGTGCTAGATGCCAACAAATCCACAAAAACCTCTGTCCCCACAGGGCAGGCCCAGACACAGGCGCTGTGCTGATGCATTGGCTGTCGGGACATTATAAAATGCTTAACGAGAAAACTCTTGACATGGTTTAATGTACCTAAACAACAATCAATGATTACCAAATTTCTCATGGCCATATCTTGTCATGAAGACTTGAAAAACTAAAAACTGGTCATGACTGACTGAGTGGCAAAGTCCTGGTTAGAGCAAATAGTGCTGACACCAAGTCTGGAGAGCAGTCACATGCGGTTCAGGTAGGCCAACTCTCCAGTCACATCACTTATTAGCAAATCAGAGCCCTCAATCCAGCTAAAAGTATGTATTTGGACTATGAACAGTACATCCACAAGTAGACAATTGAAACTCTGCGTTAATCTGAGATTTTCTCCCCCCCCGGTTCCCAAACAACCACAAACTACATGTAAAATGTACTGGCTCCAAAACATCCATTTCTTCAGAAAGGAGAGCATTGCAGAGCTGTAACACCTATTGTCTACAGTCTATGTTTAAAACTCATAGAAGAATGTAGTAGCGTTTGTGATATTGTCAGCTCGTAAAATTAAATGAGAATCAAAGTCATCTAAAAATTTAATCGCCAACAGGGTGAATCGAGATTGCAATTTTATAACGATTAATCGTGCAGGTCTACTCTACACATATTCGACAATAATACAGAAACAAAATTCATCCAAGAGGATTCCTAGCAACCCTGACTAATTAAATAAGACTAATTTGAAACATAATGTCAACAGGATTACTTCTTGAGTAAGCAGCTAGGTTAAAAAAAAAAAAAGGTTAAAATATCAGTGGCACTGAATTTATCATTCAAATTATATCCAACGAAATACTTACATTTCATTTAGACAACTTATCCAAAAATACAATATCCACATACTCCACTTACAGCATTATTAAAACCTGTTTATGGATAGGTTTGGTCACTAGAAGCAAGATCATGGTCTTGGTTCCATAGAGAAAAGGGTCTGCAGTGACATAAAACACTAAACCTAACCACAGACAGGACTCAGGATGGAAACCCAGTCTCTGTTGTCAAAGTGATTTGTATGCCCATCATCCACCACAACCAACTCCCTGACACGCTGGTGCGGTACATACGTGTCCCTTCATTCACACCAAAAAATAGATGCCTCTGCAAGTAAGCGATTTAGTAATGCATAAAGAGAATTTCTAGGTAAGTGATTCCTAGGTCCTTTGAGTTTATTATTAGGGGCAGAGGGGCCAATTCAAAACAGATAATAAGCTAAAAACCCAGTGCACCCTGCTGACACAAGAGGTGCACCTCACTTCCCTTTAGAGCCCGACCGATATATCGGCCTGCCAATAGATATTAGGCATTTTCCAATCAGTATCGGCATTTATAATGGCTAATTAATTAATATTTCAAGAAAAAAATAAAAAACGGACGAAACACCCTTCAACCATGTTATAAGTGTTGGCGTTAGTACACCAAAGGGCACTCTACAACGTCACTGTTGGCAACTCTTTGATTTTTGTTGTTTTTGTTCAAAGGACTTCAAGTTTCATGTCACAAGTTTTGTATTTTTATATATTTTATTTATGAGAATGTTAATATATTTTGATGTTCCTCTGTTCTGTTGCGAACAAACAGGTTTATTTTTAAAGTGCATTATCATATTATTTAGTGAGAACTCATGTTAGAGAAATCGGTTTGTTTTGTTATGCATTTCTGGATTTTTTTTTTAAATATATATCGGCTGATATATCGGAATATCGGATTTTTAAAATCACCAAATATTTGTATCGATATTGGCCTTAAAAATCCTTTATCAGTCGGGCTCTACTTCCCTAAGTCCAAAGCTCCTCGGTACTTGGCTGAACCAGAAGTTGTTCTGTCCGTCCTTCGTAAAGACCATCTCAAAGCTCTTACTTATGCCCCGAGGAGCCATAAGCGAGGATACCCGAGAGCAGCCGTGCAGCTGAAAGGGCTGCAACCTCCACCCACACGCTTCAGAAGAAAGGGCGTCTCATCGGTCTAAAAATCACATTTTCTTGTTCACTCTCTCCTGCCATGATTTCCTCGCGTCTCACTCCTGCACACCGTCAGCAGCAACCAGAGGAGCCGGTTCAGTGGAAGGCTGCTCCTTCCCAAGTGTTGGACCAGCAGACTCAAGGACTCCTTTGTCCCTCATGCTATCAGACTGTACAACTCCTCACTCAGGGGGAGGAGGAAATAGGGCAGAGATGACAATACAAACACACACACACACACACTTACATTAATACCTGGTCACTTTAACACTTGACTCAACACTGACACTTTTGACTGATAATTTAAGGTTAATGTCTTTTTATGTCTTTTTATACCCAAAGGTTGTTATTGTTATTACTGTTATTATTGTTATCCTTATATTGACTTCTATACTGTATTCTGGCTAAAATAGACGCTGGAAATTTCCATTTCCTTGCAGGAGTCATCCCAAAAGGATTAATAAAGAGAAGGCTAAGTCTAAGGCTGAATCTCATTTCTTCCCCTTACCCCTTCCCCTTCCCCTCGTTTTTGCGCATTCACGCAGGACCTAGTGGTGTTTCATTCCTTGAAGTGACCAAGTGCTAGGGGAAGGATCAAAGTGTAAGAAAGCAAGTCAGATCTGGAGCTCACTTGTAAACACAGAAGCAACAATGGCTGCCGCATCTACAAGAGAGACACATAAATGTAAGTATTTTCGGCTTAAATAATTGATTTAAAAGTTACGACAGTCTTGTTTTGTGGTCTATGCATTCCTGTACATGTATACTTGCAACAACGTTCTTAATTAAAACTGTTTAAAAATCGCTAGCTTACACTAACGCTAATCGCTAACGTTAATCGCTATCGCTAACGTTGATTTGAACAACAGTCCCGCATTTCTCTGCCTTGAATGAACTGTATACATCGCATAGACTGTATATATTAATATTAACGTCTATGATACATCGCTACGTGCTTCACATATACCGTCCTGTATCACACAGGGACCAGGAGGACACAGCAGCTGGTCCACTTTGGGGCTGAAAACAAGCAGAAGTTTCTTAAATCATGTGTTCATGTTGTACCTGTTCATTATTGCATTGGTACTGTATTATTGTAATCATTTGTAATTAATTCCTGTTCATGCACTTGTATATTGTTGTTGGTTATGATAGGGACACTGATGATTTGTGAGGGGGTTACTGGCCAACAGGCATCAGACTGGTCTGATTATCAGAACAGCTGTAGTTAATTTGTTTGTTTGTGGTCTTGTCTTTTTTTAGTTTTATACATTTGAAGCTTTTTTATGTGTGTGACATGTAAGTTATGGTTCTAATAGTTGATAATGGTTCTGTAATATATTTAATGTTATGTTTTGCCTGTTATGTTTAATTTATCAGGCAATAAAGACAGAATTTTGTTAAAATGCTTTTCTGAACATCAATGACATTCAAAACGGTGATAACTGAAACAGATATACAACACACCGTGTGTGTGTGTGTGTGTACACATGTATTGCAAACAGACCTAAGTATTACACAGATAACATCTGCCTCTGCACCACCAAAGGGTTAGGGTTAGGGTTATATAAATGCATATGACACTGTTGTCAAAACCCACACAATCAACAGAGACGCCATCTTGGAAGTTTGTGATCAATACTGTATGGTGATGTCACCAAGTGGTGTCCCGTTTCATAGGGGTATGTTTTCACCCCTAGCCCTTACCCCTTGGTTTTGAGGGCCAAGGGGTAGGGGTAAGGGCCAAGGGGAAGGGGTAAGGGGAAGAAATGGGATTCAGCTTAAGTCTAAGTCCTTCCTCGGAGGGACAGAGTAAGACGTGAGGAAAGGAGTCAAGTGAAGGAGCCGGGGACGCAATGTAAGGGAAGCGGGATATAGAGCAGTCGCACATGGTTCAGGAATGCCCACTCGCCAGTCACATGACCCCGATACAAAAAGCCAGCATCCTGATTAATTAGGCTTTTGATACAACAACAGGTCTGTGAAAAAGGGGTTTCACTTTAGGGCTTTTCCTTCTTTATTTGGTGATTATTTGGTGATTAGTAATCATCATGTGCATCATTGTTCCTGACATAATTGTAGCAGCACATGTTATGCCATTAAGCTAATGAAAATAATTAATTTGGCAACTACTAGTGATCATATATTTAACAAAAGCAGGGGGACATAAAATACTGAGAGACAATTTCTCATTGAAAGTATCTCAGCATGTGTGTGTGCTTTATATCTATATATACTATATTATATCTTTATATACTATGCTTTTATATTATAACAGGAGAGCTGTGTGTGTAGTTACCAAACGAGTCCCCTCAAAGCAGACCGTTAGCCTTGTACAGACCCAGTGTTTTGACAGAGCAGCCAATTTTAAAGTCCTATCAAAAGAGCAATAAATCATCCGCTGTAAAAGGACTGAGAAGGTAACAGAATCCCCTGTAAAATCACTGACACGTTGGGAAGGGAATAGCGTAGTAGGGAGAGTTATCCACCTAGCAAGGTATTGTCTGGTAAGGTTTTTGGTAAAACTGTCTAGTGGTCTGAGATGATTTAAGAGCCCGACCAATATTAGGCATTTCCCGATCTATGGGTATCGGCATATATAATTTATTTTCAAATATTCATTCATCAGAATCATTTTTAATGACAATTAAATTATTCTAATAAATGAATATTTAAAAAAGAAGATAAAAACAGAGGGTCAACCATGTTATGAGTGTTGGCGTTGCATGGTTTGTCCACCAGAGGCGCTCTAAACATCCCTGTTGGCAACACACTGATTTTTTTTTTTTTCTTTTTTGTTATTGTATTTTTGTTAAGGACTTTAAGTTTCATATATTAAGTTTGTATTTTTATACGTTTTATTTATCAGAACTTTAATATATTTTGATGTTCCTCTGTTCTGGTGTCACAATAAAACATTATTTAGTGAGAACTCATAAATAACTAATGTTAGGGAATTTTGTTTGTTTTGTTATGCGTTTCTGGATTATTATTTTTTTTTAAATATATATATATTAGCCGATATATCAAAATATCGGATTTTTAAATAACCAAATATTTGTATCGTATCGGCCTTAAAAAATCCTTTATCTGTCGGGCCCTAGAGGATTTCACCCCCCTTTAAAGAGATTTGGCCAGCCAGGTGAAGCATGGCTCTGGTCAGCTTGACTACATCTACACAGGCTCTCTCTGCAAGCATGTTCCAACATCCATAATGTAGAAATGTATCACTCCACTCCTGCAGGAAATCTTGTCCCGTTTTTGTACCCGCTCAGTAGTATCCAAACTCATACTTTCCTCATAAATCTGTCAAAAATTGCATAAGCTTTTCATACGCAGTCCCCTGAGAGACGCATACTCAACTGTAGTCGCAACCTACAAACATAACCAGCTAACCGCAGAAGCTACGAACAAACTTACAATATTTTTAAAGTTGGGTAAAATATGACAATGTAGAGCATGATCATTCAAATGGGAAGTGGCTACGTGGATTATGTTGCAGGCAGCAGTGGTTTGACACAATTTGCTTTGATACTTATTTTCCACCTTTAAAACATAACCACCAAGCCATGCAACTGGTATTAAATTCAAGAGGATCACAACTCCGCCACTCTAAGTATAACTTTAAGGAAAATAAGCTCGGTAACAACTCTGACCTGACATGATACCCAAGGTGCAGTGCATTTCATGCTTTTTTTGTTAACATCAACCGGGTGATGCCAGCACATGAGAACTCCCACGTCAGGATTAAGATGAAAGATGCTGTGAGAGCTTTTTCCTAATTTCATAGGTCACACTTTTCAAAATGTTCTCTTTTCAGTTCTTCTCTTCCATTATCCATCGGATCATACATGACTTTGATCCTGAAGATGCAGTCTGTTGACTAATGCAATTTTTGCTTGATCTGTCAGAGAAGTTCATTGAACGAGTCACACCAAGTCACAATTAGCAAAGTAGAAAAAAACACTTACTTTTGCATCTTAGAGAAAGCTGTGAGTCAGCTGACAGGTTGCAAAGGGGGGTGAATACTGTGAACTGCACATCTGAGTATGAACCAAATCTAGTCTGTTTCCAACTTTACTGTCAGAAACAACAAGCAATCTGGTCCTGCTTGTGCCAAATTTTGAGTAGGTGTATGACCTAAGTCATGGTCAGAGGTTAAATGCAGCATAACCTTATGTACATAGTACATAGTGTTTCACACCTTAAGGACACTATTTTGACCTAATTATCTCAAATCTAACAGACAAAACTAAGACCCAAGTAGAGCCCAACCGATATATCGGCGGACCAATATTAGGCATTTCCCAATCTATTGCATCAGCATTTATAATGACCAATAAAAAAAAAAATTATTCTGATGAATGAATATTTAAAAAAATAAGATAAAACGGACGGTCAACCATGTTATGAGTGTTGGTGTTGCATAGTTTGTCCACCAGAGGGCGCTCTACAACGTCCCTGTTGGCAACTGATTTTTATACATTTCATTTATCAGAACTTTAATATATTTTGATGTTCCTCTCTTCTGTTGTGACAAGAAATCTAATTATTATATTATTTTAGTGAAAACTCATAAATAACTACAAATAAATAATGTTAGGGAAATCTGTTTGTTTTGTTACGCGTTTCTGGATTATTTATTTTTTTTAACCATATATCGGCCGATAAATCGGAATATAAGATTTTATTTATTGACTCGGTATCGGTCTTAAAAATCCTTTATCGGTTGGGCTCTATTACCAAGTAGGTCTATTGTTGCTGACAACTTGCGGGCTATTTTAAGCCAAACAGGGCACATTATTCTGTGTAGATTATACTATTAAAATAAAATGTGTTTTGATGTTTATATTATTGGGATTTTTGTTGTATGTGTGTATGTAAACTGGTTGCCAGCCAGTCAAACCCTAAATAAACAGACAAACTGTACAATATTTTGACTTCTAGTCGTAATGTGCTTGGAAAGCCAGTTCCCATGACCCTGAACAGGAATGATGCAGTAAATGAATTAGGTAATGTCATTTTGATTGGAGAACTCTGGTACAGAGTGAAGTATGTACGTACAGCTGCTTTTTCTTCTGAAGGTGTTTTGTGTGTAGTTCAACTGAGATTTATCTATCTGACGGCCGGGGCCTATTTCATAAATCAACACATCTCAGACATCTAAGGAGGGTTTCAGCACGCAGTTCGACTGGAACGGCAGCTAAATAAAAAAACAAACAAAAAAATAAGAAATAAAAAATAAAATAAGACCCTTTTCATGACAGAGGATGCTGGTATGAACATCTAACTACATTTTTTTCCCAAGATGCTCCTTGGAGGAGGAGAAAAACATTATATTTTCATTACTCCACAAATTGGACCCCATGAGATTCAGTTACGAATCCTTCTGGATCTCCAGTCCCTCTCTGAACTTTAAAATTAACTTGGACTTATAAGCATAGAAAAGCATGTGGTCATGGCAGCTTAAACACAGGAGGGATGTTTGCATGGCAGCTTCCTCCACCCTCATCCATGGCTAGTATTATCCAGAGCCAGAGCCAGAGAGAGAGAGAGAGAGAGAGAGAGAGAGAGAGAGAGAGAGAGAGAGAGAGATGCGACACTCTTTGATCTCGCTATCGGGGTGGTCATGTAAGCCTGTATAGTTCCAAACACACGCCGCACTGTCACAATTTTGAATGGTAAATAAAATGACAATACATACCCAAGTACTTGTTTCACTGTTATTGCTTTGTTGCATATTTGTAAATGTGACTTTTACTACAAAATCACTATAAAAACATTATAAAAGGACAATTTTAAATGAGAACCCACTTTGGATAATATATCTGTAGTATAATACTGGTCTGTAATACAAAAGACTGTTTTCTTAAAAAGGTATTAACGTAACCAATAATATTATCCAACAAGAATAAAAACCTTTTTGTGCCACACAATTGGGAGTGTCGCCACTCTGTCTTTCTCTATCACTGACTTTGTGATGCCACAAAGGGCTGGTGATGGCGCAGTGGATATGACACATGCCTTTGGTCTGGAAAATCCAATCCAGCAATTGTAAGTCGCTTTGGATAAAAGCGCCAGCTAAATGTCATTTGATCCCAAATGGAGTTAATTTGTATTCATAATTTCGGGGGAGGTTGTATTTATGTTTGCAAACACATCAAGTACAATCTAATTCACCTGATAGCTTATATAGCCAAACTAGGCCTGCACGATTCAGGGGAAAATATGAATCACGATTTTTTAGCTTAGAATTGATATCACGATTCTCTGCCACAATTTTGAATGTGTATTGCACATATGAACCATGACAAAACAAAACAAATTGGCAGTACCAAACAGATTTTTTGGCACCTATAGAAAATTACTCATCACCACAAGCCTGTAAACATAGAGGCTTCAATGAAGAGAAGGGAGAGCACTGCAGTGCTTGGGAGCACTTTAACACCTGTTTTATACAGTCTATGTTTAAAACTCACAGAAGAAAGAAGTAGCGTTTGTGATGCTGTCAGCTCCTAAAATTATGAAGTTATTTAAAAATTAAATTGTGAACCGAGATTATGATTTTATAACAATTAAATCGGGCAGGCCTAAGCCAAACACAGCAGAGCACTAATTAAATCTGTCATTCAAAAGTGTGAGACCTGTCTGTAGGACTGAGAAATGTTTGGATGAAGTGAACTCTTGCACAAACTATTCTAAAATATAATAATGCACAGAGGAGCAAAAGGCAGCTGCGCCATCAATGCTCTGCCTTCAATGGCTCAACAGAATGAAGCAAAATGAAGAAACTATTCAATTTGATGGTGCACTGTCTACACAATAAGTCTTGAAAAAAAATCTGTGTAGAGACTACAGTGTGGTGTTCCGTGTGCACATTTCCTGTGTAAATAGGTTGAGGGGGCAATGTGTCGGAGACTATAGCAGTTTAACTCTCATGTCTGAACATGCCAAGGGCTAAAATTTGTCTTGCTTCACAAGGTGGATTTGTGTTGTGCCAGAGAACAGGTCGTAATGAATCTCGAGTGTGCTAACAAGGGGAAGCCAACTATTGCAAACAGGCTCCGGTGTGCTAGTCCTGTAGATGGTCAAGGCTGACTCTAAAGTCTCTTCATGTCATGTTGAAACTGCTTACCAGCAAACCATCGGCTCAAATCCCCAACCACCTTACTCTGACAATCATTACTTTGATGACTCACTTCCCTGCAGCTTTAATTAACAGGCCAATAATAATAATCGCACAATGAGAATGGACTTTCCGAACAAAGCTGTACATAAAATACCTCGGCTAAGTCAGTATGTATCAATCTGGGTGGAAGGCGATGAGCAGGTCCATCAACCACACTGTTGATGATTCAAATTATCACCAAACACTGACCACTCCTTAAATCCTCAATGCTAGCAATTCTGGAATTCCCAGAAGACACCCTCAGATATAGTCCATGGCATGTAATGGGGGCCCTTAACTCCAGGACCCCTGACTTCTCCCACAAACACTAGCAGCAGCAGATGTCCCCTGCCTCTGCTCACTTACATCACTTCATTTTCAATAAATACCATTTGAAATAAAGTGTGCACCAGCAGGCTATAAAGCACTCACATTGCACTTTAATCCCAGCAGGTATGAACTGTACCTTCACTGACATCATCCACACCACTGTGCCTCATTTTCAAGCAAAAACTGGAAGTTTGTTTAATCTGAAAACTTGAGAACTGGCTTTGTATGAGTAGGCTATGCCCTCATCCTCAACCCACCTTGTCTGTGTGACTTTTGGATGTAGGCTACGCGGTTTCCTCTCAGATATCCCGGGGCACTTATATTAGTAGGCTACTGAAAACAATTGAATAATCATTTACACAGTCTAGATTTTTTTAAAAAGCAGCATTATTTAGCCATTTGTCAACATTATATGCTGTTGGTGTTGCCATTGAATAACATTCCCTGATTAGGGGTAAAGCAATAGTCTTCGGGGGAATCGGCTACTTACCAAATTCAGCACCGTTTCAACAATATCCCGGTTGTTAACCTCTCCGACCTGGATCAGTCCGATGACAACAGCAAATTTCATTTTAATATTCCGGATTGGAACCGATGGATTGATAATCCCAGCCGGGAGCACCACTGAACCTGAACCGGACATCATCATTGTCTCGCCGGTGGCAGCGGAGACGGCAGCCGCGTGTTGCCTGTGACCTGGAGGAGGTTGTCGGTCCGAGAGCGACATCGACCCCGGCATTGTCACCGGCGGTCTCTCGCTTGTCATTTCCACCCAAAACCGGGCGGCTTCAGAAGCTAGTTACACGCTTTTTCCTTGCAATAAATCCAATCACTGCTCAGGAAACATAAAGAAAAGAAACAGAGGAACACTCTCGAAGCCGTGACAAACAAAAGCACAAACAAGAAATTACTATATCTCTCTCTATCTCATTAATATCCACTCTCTGGAGTTACGGTTAGAGAGTCCGGTGTGTTGTCGGTGACAGCCGGTTACAAGCAGACTGACCTGCGCTGTGTAAGCTGTGCATGTGAGAGTGCCGCTCTCTATAATGCGCGTCTCCGTGTCTGTGCTGCTGTCACCGCCATGTTGCCGCCCCCTGCCTGCGGTTCCATTCTCACAACGCCTGAGCTGGTTGCGATGATGGAGCTGAGCTGGAGCCCCCGCTAGCAAGTCGGCCGTTTCCCCGTGCCGTTCACCGGGCAGTTGGGAGCAGCGGAGTGCTTCTTTAAAACATGGGCACTTGGTATTACCTGGCCAACAGAAGATAAGCAATGGGTTTATATTGCAATGCACTACACTACGCCTATCTTTATAAAGTTAGTGTGTTAGTCAGTCAAGCCAAACCGGTAGATTAATGACCGTTGATGGTTTAAGTCAAACGAAAAACATTAGGCTATCGTTATAGCTACAGCACAAAAATCTAGCATAAAGTGCACAATTTTGCCAGAAAGCGTCTCCCAAGTGCGAATTAGCCAGAGGGTTTTCCGAAACAAAGATGGCACCCGGAACTACCTGACTTGTTTCCTGGCCGAATCTTTCTTTAACTGTCTATGGGCGGAATGCACATTACATTACATTACATTACATTACATTACATTAGGCTACATTACATGGCATGTAGCCTAGCTGAAGCGACTTACAATTGCTAATGTGTGTGTGTGTGTGTGTGTGTGTGTGTGTGTGTGTGTGTGTGTGTGTGTGTGTGTACACATTGTGTTTAAAGTTGAGTTAAGTCTACAGGTTTATGTTCTAGCTAAATTAAATTCCAATAGAAGTTATACACATACTGTCTTACACCAACCCAATACTGACGTGTTCAGCGCTCTCAAAGGAGTGTCTGAACAAGAAAGTCCAGTGAAGGTTTGAGTTCCTGCAAGGCTGCATGCCTCTGGAGCAACTATGGGTTAAGTGCCTTGCTCAGGGACACATTGGTTGTTGGATAGCAGTGGGAATTGAACCCAAGTCTCCCACACCAAAGGCATGTGTCATATCCACTGTGCCATATAAATATAGGCTAATTTTAAAAAAATAATACAGTTGTCTGGTTAAAAATAAATATACAAAATGTGAGATGTCATAGTTACTAGGACTATAGTTAGTCATAAAAGCACGTAGTAGCCTACCTAATGACATTAATAATGGCTTTGTTCTACTTAGGAGCCCCAGTAGTGAGATGCTGGCACACATATGGATGCCTGTGTGTGTGTGTGTGTGTGTGTGTGTGTGTGTGTGTGTGTGTGTGTGTGTGTGTGTGTGTGTGTAAAATAAGATAAATAAGAAACTGCAAAGGGACAACTGCAATCCAATCAGAAATGAACTATGTCTGCTGCAACAGCTCATCAGAGCATATTAATTTGACCCACTTTACTTAGAAGGGTTTCAAACTGGTGTCATATATTTAAATCCCTGTGTTTATACTCTTCTATCTATGGGCCCTTTGAGTTTACAGATTAAAAAAAGAAAATGCAATATCCTTCAGTAGGTTGTTATCATGAACAAAATAACCTTATGCATTTTTGCTCTATTGGGGCCTTGCCAAAGATTAAAAGTGTATCTAAGTTGTATGGCCATGTAACATTGTATTACAATGGATATAAGGTAAATTATGTTCTATACATTTTAATGACAAATAGTGTTGACTATGGCTAAGTTAATTATTTGATTAGGAAATGTTGCTGCAACACTCAGCCATTCAAGTTGACCATGCATGAATTGTACACTTGAACATTGTGCCTGCACTCATGCAAACATCTGACTTGAATTATTTTCTTCCTCTCTTCAGATAAATGCATGATGGTTTCATTACAGTTTGAACTTCAGGTGTGCAGTTCATTGATCAGTCTGTAAGGCACAAAGGTGACCCTGGATAATCATATGCTATTACAATGAGATTAATTCCTTTCGTTTTCTCCCAATGATCCTGATGAGTTGGTAGCAAGGTCAGATCGTTGACACATAACTTTGAACTGGTAATTACAGCCAATAGTAGTGGAAGTTCACAAATTGCTTTGCTTAACTTTTTTTTTTATGATCCTGGTTTGCATCTATAAGTGTTGTCTATTCATGTTTCCATTTACAGATTTTTTATTTTTATTAATCTCCAGGCCAGAAAAAAATGTTTGTTTTAAAATGAATTATTAATTTGAATATTGAGGTTTATTTTCTCTTTTAATAAACAAATTATCAAAACATCACTTGCATGTACTGTAGGTAATAGCTTAACTAATTAACTAATAATGACAAAAACATTCAGACAGGTTCCAGTGGTTATGTAAAAGAGACTGAAACAGACAGCTTGGCAACAATCCTGTCCATCGTCCTGACTGACAGCCAGAAGCTGAGCTTGCATTCCATGACCTCATTAAGCTGATCTGTGTTAGCATGGCTCCAAAGAGGTAGATATAATGCCAGGCTTCAGCTGGTCCTAGAATGTATATTACTGTGCAGTTTTTATACATGATATTACATTTCATTAATGCAATGCAGAGCAATTGGCAATTTGATTATTTGGCTTGCTCACCAGTGTGATTTAAAGAGTTAATCTTGTGATACTGGTTGTTTTAATGTCATTGTAGTCTTATGTGCTATTGTAAAATAAATAAAAAATCAGAGTGCTATATCTTTGGATGAGCAAATGACTTAATTTACAGACTAGGTTGAATTAGGCATAATTGCTTTATAGCTACCGTGTCCTTAAGGAAATAGTCATTTGCATTTTTGTATTATTTTGTCCCACCATAACACTAATCAAATAATGTCTGACTCAATTGCTCCTATCCTCCCATCCCTTCTGTTAAACATGCTGGTCCCCATTCCAATGAGAACCATAAATCCAGTGCTGAATAGAGGTCAAGGGAGGGGGTTTTACTTTGCCATTCACACACCATATTGGCTAAGGAACTGAATCAGAGGAGCAGATCCAGGCTCAATAACCTGTGGCAAGTTCATGTAATGAGTGTTTCAGTTAGGTCTGTAACAGCATCATCGCACTGTTTTCTGTAATGGTTTTGGTGAATGATCCTTTGATTGTACCATGTCTGAGCTGCCATGGTCAAACTTTATCTCAGTAGGGTTTTGAATAGAGTATGGAGCACTCAGAGTACAGTCTAGACCTGCTCTTTATGGAAAGCGCAATGAGATAACTGTTGTTGTGATTTAGCGCTAAATAAATAAAATAGAATTGAAATTGAATAGATTCCAGGTGGTGAAAAAATTCCATGCCATCAACCATAATGTATCTTACAAAATGGGTTCAGAGTTTGTTTGGCCTTAAACTAAAAATAGTAGTAATGGTACTAGTTGTTGCTGCATTAACAAGATATCTTTCCTGCAAGATATCTGTTTAAATTAATTAAAATACCTGTGATAAAGAGGATTCATCCCAATAATATTGTCTCAGTGGAAAATAAAATGTGACCATAGTAAAAATGAACATTCTGCTGATCAGAAAGGGCCATCTAGTGGATAAAAATGCCATTCAATCAGTGTCAACACCATGTGTTAAGCACAAATGTTTGTCTTTCCATACAATATGTAAGAAAAAGACAGACAAAATTAATTACAATTTTCATTTGATTTTACTTTTGAATCACTGTAATGTTCGCATTAACAATGAGTCGAAAGCTCAATCAAGGTATCCATGTAAAGCCGTCCTCCTGTGTGGACGTGTTTCCTTTAAATGTCCAGTAGGGGTCCTTCTCATCCCAGATCAGTGAGCATTGCGTTTGTGTCAGTGCATATGAGTAGTATATGTGATTGTTGAACATAAACATCTTTGCAGAAGCATTACTCCCACTGTTTATCAATTGTCCAAAATAGTTATTTATACACCGTCACAGGTTAGTAGACGTTGATTACTGAATCATTTCTTAAAGTGTCTTGTTTTGTCTTTTTGATGTGGCAGCAAGATGAACAATGAGTGTTTTGATAGTTTTATTAAAAAATGATGTAACTTGTACTTGACTGCATTCCAGTACCCTTAAGCAGGTATGATCAAGTCAAACCTTAAGTCATTCTTTTCACAACCATGGGAGGTCAAAGTTGAATAAAATTACACCCATTCCAAAATGGCAATACTGAAGCAAAAACCAGCTTACACTTTAGTACCATGTGTACTACAGGAAAGTTGACACAGTGAAAAAATCAATATATAGGATATTAACATATGTACTATTTAGCCCTTCACACATATACAATATATACATCTTGTTTGCATGATCAGTATATTCACACATGTATATACAGACATTTGAGTCTACATCATAATAATTATAGCTTTAAATCTGAAATGAATAACAGCTTCCCAGAAGCGCTTAAGAGCTTAAATGTCCTAGACATTGTAGATAAAAGTAATACAATAATATTAAAGACAATATTAATATTAATAATAATAATAATAATAATAATAATAATAATAATATACAGGTTTAGCAACATCAAGGTCAATACAATCCTAAAGCTGAGGACATTGGCAGGATGATTAATTTCCCATTGAGTAATTATGCTCAGCACCTTTAAGATGTCCTCTAGTCATTGTGCAAGTACAGAGGAGCTCAACATTATTTTCAGAGCATTTCTACTCTGGAAATAAACTGTGCTTTAGTTCTGGGGTCCTGTCTATGCTTTGTGTCTGCCTGTTAGCAGTGACTCAAAGGCTCAATCTTGATCTCAAGGCTGAGCAGACACAAAGAGGTTCAGATTTTGGTCTCTGGGCCGGCTGTGATTAATGGCTGAAAGGAGTTGCGGATCCGGGCAGCTTCTGCGGCACAAAGGTGACCATAGGCTTTGTTGTACCAGTCTGGAGTCCTTCCCCTGAAATCAAAACAGTATATTTAATATAATATGATGTGCATGCATTTACAAGGAGCTTCAAATAATTATCTTCAAAATGCAACTAATATCACATATAAAAATGCATTGATGTATTTTATGAGTAAAGGAAAAAGGGAAGGCAGCTTTATTTGTGTAGCACAATCAGCAACAAGCAATTGAAAGTAAAACATTAAAGAGCGGTTAAAAACATCTGTTGAAGAGAATATGAAAAGAGCCAAAATAAAATAAGACCGGTTTGAAATACAAGAATAAAAGTTACAGTAAGAAATGAAAAATTATAAAGCAATTGAACAGTGAACAATTACTTAAAAAGGCAGCATCGAAAAGAAAAGTCTTCAGCCTAGATTTAAAAGAACAGAGTTGCAGTGAAACTGCAGTTTTTTTGAAAGTTTGTTCCAGATATTTGCTGCATTAAATCTGAACTCTGCTTCTCCCTAGAGCTGGGCAATATATTGATATGATATTGATATCAAGATGAGACTTAATATTGTATTAAATTTTGGATATCGTAATATGAAATAAGTGGTGTCTTTTCCTGGTTTTAAAGGCTACATTACAGTAAAGTGATGTCATTAACTGAACTTACCAGACTGTTGTAACTATTCTATTATTTACCTTTACCCATCACTGTGTCCACATTACTGATGATTATTTATCAAAATTCTCATTGTGTAAATATTTAGTGAAAGCACCAATAGTCAACATTACAATTCAATTCCAATTTTATTTATATATATATATAGCTAAATCACAACAGTTATCTCATTGCGCTTTTCTTAAAAAAGCAGGTCTAGACCGTACTCTGGGATGTTATTTACAGAAACCCAACAGTTCCCACCAAGAGCAAGCACTAGGCCACAGAGGCAAGGAAAAACTCGAGCAGAACCAAAGCTCAGGGTGGGCGGTCATCTGCCTCGACCGGTCGGGGGTGAGAGAATATTGTTGCCGTATCAATATCGAGGTATTTGATCAGAAATATCGTGATATTTGATTTTCTTCATCTTGCCCAGCCCTACTTCTCCCTGTTTAGTTCTAACTCTGGGGACAGAAAGCAGACGTATCCCAGACGACATGAGAGTTCTGGGTGGTTCATAACGTAGCAGCAGATCAGAAATGTATTTTGGCCTTTAACCGTTCAGTGCTTTAAGAATAAAAACAATTGCTAAAAGAGTTAGTGAGAAAATCTTTTAATAAGATGCTTGTGGAACTTACTTCAAGTCCACTCTGCAGATGTGAGTTAGTCGGGACTTTCCAGAGCCACAGGGCTCTAGCAGGTAGTTGGACTCCAAGACTATAGCTCGTACCCCTCCAACAGGAGGACAATCCTGGTGCTCTATAGACACAGAAACCAGGGAGCAGGCGCCTTTTGGTAAGTCTGTCCTCCATGACCTTTAATAAACAGAAAGGGTTTGAGTATGTGCTCTAGTAGAAAAGACATAATCGCTACTTCCAAATAAAGAATGACATGGGACATCCCACAAAAGGGGAAAGTGTTTGCCTGGGAAGCACACCCTAAAGAAGGCTAGCTGTGCCGCTACGCGTGGTTGCTTCTCCATATGTCTTTAAAATGTTCTATTATGAAATAGCCAGTAAAATAAAGGCTTTTTAAATAATTTTAAAGAAGAGTGCCTTGGAGTTCCCTTTTTTTGCCTACACTTAATTGAATTCCCGACCCCAAAGAGCACCTTCAAACATCTGACTGAATGAACTTCCTGAGCACCCTGGACATTTTTTTGTCTTTCAACGAATGACATGTGTTTTCTTTCTATCGCCACTCACCTGAGTACTACAAAGTCCCTGCTGGGATGAGGGGGCATACGATTGAGGACATACTGAAACACCTCTGTCTGCTTGTCCAGCGTCTCACACACTTTCCACTGCAGCAGGTCCACATCCCACAGGTGGCGCTCTCGTAGCACACGGTTCAACACTACGGATGGGGGTGCTTCCACCTCTACAGACACTCGCCAGCGTCTCAGAGGGTTGCCATCTCCCACCTGAACGGGACACACAAAAACCATCATGTTCATCTGTGGATCTGAAACCAAGATCCACGTTTGAGTCAATTCCGACCTGGGCCCTTTGCTGCATGTTATTCCTGATAAATAAACTGTTGATGCTGTAAAGTTAGTAGCACTCTGTTAGCATCATTTTGCTAGCCTTAGATTGGTTTCTTGTATCTTGTGCGCAACAGAAAGTATCTTGTGCAAAGAGAAAAAAAGATCCCCCATGTCCCTTTAGGGAGTTGATAAGTAACATTGTGATTATGTTCTATCATATACTAAACAACAACGATGTACAATCAAAGGAAGAACACCAACCTTCTTATAGTAGAGCTCTGTGTTATCAGAGCTGCTGCAGGACACCCAATATTTGGACTTTTCCCGGGCCTCTTTGAGCGTGTTCTGAAGTCTACCCTCCATATGAATTTGGCACGTTCCATCACCATCTTCAAGCTGCTTGCACAGATCCTCAATTGTTGGTGCATGCAAGTCAGCCTCCACGTAGGAATTACGCGACTGAGTAACCATCTCATGAGGGATCTAATGGGTGTATAAAAGCATCAGGTAGGATTCAGAGCAAATAAACACAGAGGGAGGCATGTGGATTTTGCATCCAGGCTTGAAATTGTATCAACTCTAACCACAGGTTCTTGTACCTCAAAGAGACGGTTGCACTCTATTATCATGTGAGCAAGGCCCTGTGTTGCTGCTAAGTTTTCATTCAGATCCTTCTGGTCTGGTCTGCCAGTGGCATACTTCTTCTGCATGGCCCTGGGGATTAGGTGGAGAGAAAACCTATTAGGTCAACAGAGTCCCTGGGTCAACGTCCCCATGAAACAAAGTGTATAAACCCTTCCTCCACTCTGCAGGAAAGCTCTTTGATCCCTTTAGCAACAATTTCAACATGGTAAATTAGAGAGCTTTGCTTTGTTTGTACACAGCATGATCTCATAAAACACTGAGCTTTAAAAAGAGTGCCATGTCCTTTCAGAAGTGGCCCAGAAAGAAAGTAATCAACTGCACCCCGGAGGGCTGAGAAAACTCTGTAACCCATTTTATGTGTCTTTATGGAGTAATAGGTGAAAATAATCATGCAGGAGTTAATAGAAAGCATGTATGTCTTGTTCATTAGTTTTTCAGGCACACATATGCTAAGCTAACTGTAACACTAGAACACAAGGGTAAAAAAGTACCTTGGTGAGAGATTGTCTTTCTTGAGTATGTTGAGATGAAAGAGGGAGGGGGCTAGACACACAGCAATGTTCATGGGGGTCATCTGGTTCTCCTCCACAGAGGAAGTGACATCGCTGAGGAAACAGAGCAGTGTCTGCAGCACCTCCCGGTTTTCATCTGACATCAACATGATGGCTGCCTGGACTGCTTGCAACCTTTGGTCCTTCGGCACATCTGCACATGTAAGAGAATAGATTTCTATTATTTCTGCTTAACGGACATAGTGATAGGAGAGAGAAAAGCAATCATGAACTGTCAAAGGTGATTTACTAGATTTGAAACTGCATCCGCGCGCAGCCACATGTACTCTGTGTTAGTTCAGGTGCAATTTTACAGTGCTCCCCAAGGTAAAACAAAAACAAGTGAGACAATTACAATTAAAAGCTGACATGGGACAAAAGGCAAGCAAAAATAAATCAATGCCCTTACATTGGTAGATATGGAGGAAGGTCTCCCCCAGCTTGCTGGTAAGCAGAGGCTCAGGTAGATCCCTGAAAAACTGCTTCACCATGTCAGCCACATCATAGGCAGACTGATCCTCATAGTTCACATTGTCTGGGGAATTCTCATTCATCTGCCTAAGAGCTTGAATTCGAGACTTCACCCCTGATTTACGAAAGAGACCCACCTGGAAGCAAAACACAAGTGTTAATGTTAACTTGAAAGCCGGCAGCATTATGTAACTACATTGTACAGCAGTTCACCTCACTGTATCGGTATTATACTACTATTGTATCTGCCTACAACCTGTGTCAGTCATTGTGCATTGAAACCTTAGACCACATTATACACATTAGACAAAGCCATTTGTTACAGCACCAGGGGCGGAGCAAGGGGGTGGGTTCTGGGGCTTTTGTTTCTGTTAACTCTAATGCTAACTTCCCACACTACCTAGACGTCTGTTGTGTTCTGGTTTCAGAATGATGAAGACAGTTAGCAATTAGATATAAAACAGCATGTAGGCTCTACAGGATGATTATCTTGGCAACTATCATGTTGTTTTCCCAAATGAGCTACACAGTTTTAGGCATTTTATTTTCAAATGGTTTGAAAAACTGTGCATATAGCTGCTGTAAATGCTATATAGCCCCCTAATGTTAGCAACTTCTGGCTCCGCACCTGTACATCACATATGAAAATCTCAAAAATCAATCTGAGAGTGTGATGTGATGTGTACTGTGGCTGACCTGGTCAAGACACTGGCTCCTCAGGTAGCGCAGGGCCTGCTGCAGGCCGAGGGGCAACGGCTGTCCAGAGCGCTGCACATGCACTATGAGAGGCACTCCGAACACGTTCTTATCCTTATAGTCTGGTACCTTCATTCTCTTCATAAACTTTGGCACAGACCTAAGAGAGACATCAACACAACATTTTTGACACCTCTGCTGGCTAAATATGAGACTATGCTGTCGTAATACTAGACACAATATACAGTATATAGTTATATTACTTAATAGTTTGTGAGCCAAAATGGAATCTGGTTGCAGGAATTCATTAAGACCTAACCATACCATGGACAAACACACAGATAACTGTACTACTATAATAGTTTGAGTAAATACAGTTATAAACAGAAGCAGTTCAAATAAATAAAATGTGCTTTTATTAATAAAGAAACAATGTAATTTATCATGAAGCACACCAAAAGTGTTGAGTAGAGAAACTGGATCTTACCAGGTCCAGCCATGCTTGTTGGACATGGAGTACTTCTCCATGATTGCAGTAAGGCGCAGCAGAGAAAACTTCTGCAACAAACTCAACTGGCCTGCTGACTGGTTGGTGATCTGCAGGGATGCCACTGAGTGACTTAGGCGATGAGATATCTGAAAGCTGGGCCATCGTAACCTAATGCCATGAAAAATGAAACAGCAATGAAAAAGAAAATCATTTATGTTTTGTTCATGGAAAACTTAAACCAGTGTAGTGTAGTTTCATAAATTTTAACACACATCCATGAGTCTCACCGATTAGGTCTTGTGAGCGAAGCACCTACTCCGGAGTCCCTCCTTTCCCTGATCATTGCAGATTCTGTCTCAGCGAGTGATACTCTGTCTCTGTCCCCGTAACTTGGTGTGGTCTGGCTTTCTGTGACCGAATTTCCCTCAAAGTCCAATGTGATCTGACTAGAGGACTGAAGGCCTACTGTATGTTCCCTCCTGCCATCCAACTGTGCCAGCCCTTCTCCGACAGGTAACACATTCTTAGACCAATGGTCCACTATCTGCTGTAGACCATTGACATGTAGCAAGATGTCGTCCAGGTGAGGAAACAAGTCCTCTTTCTCCAGGTCTATCAGGTCTCCAGTGCTTGCGTACAGATGCGAGCCAGGAACATTATCGTACACACTGATGCGGCTTCCTCTGGAGCAGCACTGGGTGACAGGCCTGGATTCCTTCCTGCATGAAATAAGATGAGAATCTAGTTGCATACTGCCTGTGTGCCAGTTGATAGAGGCTCCATTGGTTGGGGACAGGCTCTCTATGGACAGTGCTTTGGGGAAGGTTCCTGGCTTGTGGTCTTTGGGAATGTGGACCACCAGGTCTTCATAGGAGCAGAATTCATTCCTGCGGTTTTGTTCCGCGACTTTATTCACTTGGGTGGAGAAGATGTCTATGTCCTCTAAATACATGCCACTGCGCTTGTAGTCAGCCCGGTGAGGCTTACGTTCTTTCAGGCTGGGTGTGCTGACAGCGCTGCCACTAGAATGGCTGCTACCCTCACTCCCGGACTGGGACGGAAGAACTTTTTTGGACGGTATTTCTGGAGCCCCAACATCTCCATTTATGATCTGGACACACTGCAGCGTTTTCAGTGCCTGGGCCTCCTGCTGCAGCACTGGAGCGCTTATGACCAACGTCTTACGACCTCTTCCCAGAGTTCCTCGGGAGCGCAGTGTCTCCATGCGCCTCAGGAAGTCTTTGGCACGGATTCGGCTCGTCTTGCCGTGCTTGTCGGGTAGCGAGCCGTAGTGATCAATTTCTTTGGGGATGTGAGGCATTGTGAGAGAAGTGGAATCAGGCATTGCTGCAGAATCTGAGCCAATGTGGTTGGAGCAGTCAGAGTCCTCTGTGCTGAGGCCTCTATGGCCGCTACCACCGCTGCTCTCACTGTGCAAAGAAGAGATCTCCGGCTCGCTGAGGTCCGTTAGAACACTCTCGCTGCTGGTGGTGGTTCTCAGAGGCACGCTGTATCTGCAGGGCTGACCCTCTTCGTGGTTTTCCAGCAGACAGTCAATGTCCTGTAGCCTGGACCAACGCCGGCTGCTCCACTCAAATGTCCATTTGTCACTGATAGCAAACAGGTCTTCTTCATCAGAGTCTTCACTCTGGGGCAAAATAGATTATGTTACATCAGTTACTTTGGCATACATAATTTCACTTTTTAATCTTCTTTGTAGTAATGAACGTTTCTATTTAGGACGCTCAAAAGGGATCTTCACAACTACCCAATTAGATAATAAGAAAGAAAATTAAATTAAAAATATCATGCATACACATGCAATGATTGAGATTGACATAAAAATAACCTTGACATTCTATTTCACATTTTTCAACAAAAGATAATTAGCAAATTTTTCCTCCTTGTGTTGTGATTAGAAAACATAATCAAACATCAGCTGGCTTGCAAGGTAATAGCATCACACATTATCAATCCACAAATAGCAGTTACATAGGAATTGCAGGAAATGGCTGGAGGATGTGTCTGTTCAGAATTCATTACATTATACAATCAGCCAACAATGATACAACACCAGATTTATGATTCCCTTGAAGACGTTTCCATAAATAGAGCAAGGCAGGAAAAATAATTATATAAGCCAGCAGGCTACATTCTAAAGTGGGGACAGATAAAATGCTATCCTACCCAACAGGCATGAATACGACAATGGTGCGATCTTAAATATCATAATCTCTAGGTTAAAGGGATGAAACCAGACTATAATTAGGTTGGTGCAGGAAGCAACTGCCTAACTTTAGGCAATCTTTGTTGGAAAATACCATTTCTTACAAAGATATTGAAGTTTGTCTTCTACTTCTTGCCAATTTCATATGAAAACTGTGATATTTGAGTCAAGTAATGAAGCTTTCTGAGGTGTAAAAAAAAAAAAACTCAGAGATACATACAAACAGTGATATTTAAAAAAAATATTCTATGCGCTGAAGAAAACATGACACCCACGCAAGCCTAAACTCTTGGCTTTAAAACATATTTGTTTTACCTACTCAATCATCAATGGTCTGGGGACTGTGTTTTTGCAAAATGCATATAATGTAGCATCTCACTTATTATAAAGCTGCACTTTTTATGCGCCTTAAAAGTGAAAGTGAAACTGCAGAAGCAAAGCTCGTAATATAGAGTCGACACTTACTTTCTTCTTCGGAAGATTCACGTCAAGTTTCATAGAGGCACACTTGTTCAAGGTGTTGAGTCGCCTGAGGATGAAAAAAAAAAAGGATAAAACATAAGAATAGCTTCCTAATGACCACTTTAGAAATGAATCCCATTATTTTTGCTAGTTAAGTGTTTACCAAATGAGCATCTGGTCTAGATGTACAACCAGACCCAGAGGGAAATTCAGTTTGTCCACGCCACAATATCCTAAACCTAATGAACACCGGTAATTGCTGGATGCTCTGTTCTCTTTCTCTCAGCACTGGATCTAAGTGATTGTGGCTTGAAAGGTGGTGTGCAGTAGTTCGAAGAAAGGTTAACCAATGGATGAACCAGATTTCTGTTCTAATCAAGCCTGGTTTATTCAATAAAGTCATATGTAGATCTTAATCTACCGATGCACCAGGGGTGATTTCAGTTGCGTCAGACAAAACAGTGTAAAAACATTTTGCTGGGCTCAACAACAAGAAAGCCTTGCCTTTGAAACACTATTGCAAATGTCCTGAACTCAGTTGTCAGGGAAGCAATGAAACATTTTCAATATTTGGGATCAAACATACAGTGTACACTTGTGCCATGTGCTTAGTGGTTAGAGGTTTTGTGGATGTGCAAACTGGGATATATAAAGTAACAGAACTCAAAAACTGTACACGAACCAACAAAAGCAAAGGAGGAAAAGATGACGGCATCACAAAATACACTCCAGCTCACTGTGCCTTGGCTTCAGACAAAAAGAAACTCATTTGTGGTATGATAATCACATGCTTTAACAGCTCCAGATATTGCTATAACAGCCTTGACAGTATTGTTCTGTGACAGTAAATGGCCTCAGATGGAGGCTGGAACTCTCCCACAGTGCTGGAGATGATGGGGTTAGCCAAACACAAAGTTCTCATGATTGTTACTGTAGATAGTGGGACCCAACTGAAGAGAGGACATCTAAGTTGGGGGCCCTTTATTCCACAGACCTAAAGAGCTTTGACTGTGGTTGTTAAAATAGGAGGCTGCTTAGCCAGGGATCAGAGAGAGCACTCACGGATATGAAATATCTATCACTTTCAGCTCAAAGACACCCACAGTATGTAGGGTGGTAGTTATTCTTTGCACACTAGACTGTGGTGGCGTAACTGACAACAAAGCCATCCCTATGTTACCATAGAGATGCTGGGAAGTCATGGACAAAATCACATTGGAGGTGGAACTGTTTCCAATTGTCTTCCATTTATCCCGTGGCTAGTTTGGAATTTAGATGAGTTGCTTTAGGGTTGTTTAGAGTCACAGCATATTGAGCTGTGTGAGGCAACCCCTCCTGCTCCTCCTGCTTCCCCCTCGGGATGGTTGTCACGGTTACTGTGGTAACTCAAGTGCTGTTTTCGTCTCAGCTTGAAAACGTACATGAGCCGTCTTGCTCCACAACTGAGTGACAAGGAGACACCAGTTGTTGGCTGTACTTCTATAATCTTAATAATATTTGGAAAAATGGGACAAAAAAACAAATATATTTATTATAAACACATTAATATTTCTTATGCAGTTATGCTACCAACAATGCTCTTGCAATTGTAGATAATAATAGCATAGTATCGCAATATTTTTTGTGGCAAAACTGTATCGATGCACGGCCACCAAGTAACTATCTTTTGCACATGATAATGTAACTTTTTAGTAGAGCCCGACCGATAAAGGATTTTTAAGGCCGATATATATATATATATATATATATATATATATATATATATATATATATACATACATACATACATACATACATACATACATACATATATATATACACATACATATATATATATATATATATATATATATATACACACACACATATATATATATATATATATATATATATATATATATATATATAGAAACATGTTACATAACATAAACAGATTTCCCTAACATTAGTTATTTGTAGTTATTTATGAGTTCTCACTAAAATAATGTGATACTAATTTGTTTTATTGTCCCAACAGAACAGAGGAACATCAAAATATATTAAAGTTTTGATAAATAAAATGTATAAAAATACAAACTTAAGATATGAAACTTAAATTCCTTTGAACACATACACAATAACAAAAAGAAAATAATCTGTGTTGCCAACAAGGACATTGTAGAGCGCCCTCTGGTGGACAAACTATGCAACGCTAACACTCATGACGGTTTACCGTCCGTTTTTATTTTATTTTTTAAAATATTCATTTATCAGAATCATTTATTTGTCAATATAAATGATTCTGATGAATGAATATTTAAATTTGTATTGGCCATTATTAATGCCAATACCGATAGATCGGGAAATGACTAATATTGGCCTGCCGATATATTGGTCGGGCTCTACTTTTTGGTACTAGAATAATAAATAAATAATAATAATAAATAATCAAATGAATTGCCTTTTTAGTCAACTATGGTGAAGTTGAGTTTTTTTCCTGCTAAGGTGAGCAGGGGTGGCCGTCAGCACGCATGAGGAAGTTGGTTAAACATGGGGCCATAATTTGAAGTTGAAAAAAAGGTAATAAATGTAATATATCGCAATATGTTTAAAATCGCAATAATATCCTGTTGTGACATATCTTCATTTCTTCATGAGATTCTTAATAGCCAAGATTAGAAAATAAAAATAACGTGTCATGTGAGATGTTTGTTTCCTTCAAATTTCTCACATAGTCCAGTGCAATATTTCTTTCATGGTTACAAGTCTCCAAGACTTTGGCTGTGTGTATGTTCATGTCTTTTTCCTGTTATACATGTCTGTTTTGTTTCCTTATGTGGATGTTTATATCATTTGTGGTAACATTTAATGTATGTCTTTTGGTGTTATTCATCTTATGTATGTCTGTATGTAATGTATGTTTAAGTCCTTTTTTATATGAGCCACCCAGGGATGTAAAAAGAATTTCAGCCCTGGCTGACAATAAAGTTGTATCGTATCGTACATCGGGAGCAGGGAAATATGTGGCATTGACTCATGGATGAGCCAGTGTCAATGTCAATCAAAAAGTCTGGTTACCTGCAAAGAGGCTCCACAAGATCTTTGTCCAGAAAGTCATGATCTCTTTTCACAGGAGTAATGTCAATGGGGAACTGGGAATCTGAAGAAAAAAGCATAAGGATTAGAAAAAGTGGCAGTGTTGAAATCTGATCTAATGTTTTCTACATCTAGTTCTTCTACAGACAGCGTTCATGGATTGAACAAATGGAAAGAAGGCTCTGGAAAGGCACATTCTTTCCAGAAGTAGATTGAATGCTGGGAGACCATCAAACTTTTGTATGTGATGCTAATGAGATATGAGGCATGTGCAGGCATTACGTCTTTCTCTGGGTAAGGGCCTCTTCTTACATAACTTAAGAGACTGAATCCAGACCCTCTGAATCAAACATTCCTCCCGCATTCATGTAAAGTCGTTTTTTTATGAAAAGCAGAAGCAGCAGTAATAGCTAAGATCTCAACAAGGCTCGGCCTGTTCTTTAAGGGGGCAGACATTCAAACATTATATCCAAATAACGGATTTCTTCATTAGCGTCTTTTCTAATACATTAATCCCAAGCATCAGGAGTGAAGCTGTGCACTCCAACAGCCATTATGATCGCTTGAGCTCGGTTAAAACGGTCTACAAACTGTCAGCAATCATATATGACACGTGTGGGTTGCTGCCCAGTTCTATTTTTAATGTAAGATTTCGATATGAATTAGCCATTTTAATGAAAACTTTTTTTTTTTTTTTAAAATTTAAGATGAGTGCCTTGAACTTGTCCTCAGTGTGTGCTAGGCTTGGGGTAATTCAATGTAAGCTTCTACACCGTGTGTACTGGACAAAGGCTAGACTATGCCGTGTTTATTAGATTAGATTAGATAATGCATTATTTATCCCGCAATGGGGATATTCACTTATTACAGCAGCAATTTTTCCACAATAAAAACAAACCAACAAACAAACAACAGGCAAACAACAGACAATGTGCAAAAAGTACTGAATGAATGTAAAGTGGCATTATATAAAAGGTATTGTAAAGTATAGTAAAGTGAGGTAAAAATATAAAAAATACCGCAGTGTAAGTAAGTAAGAGACGTGAAAGTAAATAGAATAATATGTAATTAAATAATATAGCAAAATTACGTAACCATAATATAAATGATATTGAAGTGTGACCACAACATAAAGAAAATTGAAAAAATAAATTCTCAAAATGAATATATACAAATACAGATAATTATCCCAACACTGATCCAATTTGTAACAGAACTCATGGTTTTGGACATGTCCCTCTTTATATAAAGATATGTTGTAGTCTACGTGATACGTAGGTATACGCAGCAGTACATTATAACAAGTCAGGAACATTAGCTGAAGCAATATTTTAGTATTATTATAGAAAAACTATCAACATTGAGTTTGAACTCTCTGAGTAGTAACAGTCCATACATCTTCTTCATAGCATCCATGTTTGTTGTTATGGTTACAATCAACATCGCAACTTTCCGACACGAACACGTGAACACACCGAAGTCGGAAGAAGGACTTCCAATCTCGGAAACTCCGAGAGGAGAACATGAATGCGCCAAAAGCACATGAAAAGCCTTGACATGAAGATCTGAGTGAGGAGAGCTACTTTAAGCTCAGATAAAAACCCCTTTCTTTCCATACCTTCAGTCTTGAAGCACAGAAGACATGTTTATGTTGTAACCCTAGCTTGGAAAAGATTTGACTTTAAAAGCAGCTGATGTTCCGCTGTTTTGTGGTGTCTGAGGATCTGACTGGAGCTCTGGCTCCGAAGCCTCCCGAGGACAGTTGTGTACTGTAAATGAGGCTCACTATGTAGCTCATGAATACATGGTTTTGTGTACAGTGTTAGGGACTTGGGTGACAGACCAGCTGACACTGTGTGCTATTATTCACCCATCACATTAAACAAAGCCCACATTCAAGCACCAACAGTGTTTCGTTTCACAACAGATATAAAAAGCTGAAATAAAAATGCAGCTCATTGCTGCTTATAACGTAGCCCTTTTATTGGTGTGCTCCTTCATTAATCTCTATCTTTTAACCAAACAACACCCCCAATTTGTGATGAATGTGTGTGGCAGTTCACTGAGTGCATTTATTACCTTCAAAGAGCTGCGCATACTGGGGAAATCCTGCCGCCCGCAGCCAGTCACACGCCTCTTTCGCCTCAATTTCTGAAACACAAGAAAGTGTGTGCATTAAAACAGGGATTACAAAATGAAACTCAACCACATTAAAGCTATAGTGCGTAGTTTCTGTCACCCCCATGAGGAATTTAAAGTAATGACAACAACACTGTTGGCGCGTCCACATGATACAAGCCCTACGACGTGATCGCACACCACCTCCTCCACACAGCCACTAGTAGCCAAGGAGGACACGGAGGATAAAAACATGATGGACTCTTCAGAAGAGGCTATTATCTTCACTCGAGCAACTGTGCGGGAAAGTCACCGGACGGCACAATCTTCTGAACCTAGCCATACTGACAAATACAGAGAGAGTTGTGTGGAGCTTATAGTCTCTAAGGTGCAGTAGATAACACAACAAAAAATAATTTAATAAAATAAAAAATAATAATAAAATAAAACTAATTTTCCGTCTGGCGCCCAGATAGCTTAGTTGGTAGAGCGGGCGCCCATATATAGAACTTTACTCCTCGGCGCAGTGGGCCTGGGTTCGACTCCGACCTGTGGCCCTTTGCTACATGTCTCTCCCCCTCCACTTTCATGTCTTCATATGTCCTGTCAAAATAAGGCTGAAAAATGCCCAAAAAATAATGATTTTCTGTCATATTTGCTGACAGTGACCCTACGTTAAAGTAGAACTACATGAAGCAGGTAATTTAAAAAAGAAATTACAATCCTACCTACAGCACCTTTAATTAGCTTTGTAGCAATTAATTTGGCAACAGCTTGAATGTAACGGACGTTTATTAATATCAAAAAATTCCGCACTAAAGCTATAAGTTATTTTCATTTCGATATAACCACTGGTGCATCAACCAAAGCAGGTTAAAAACCCCTCTGCACCCAAAATCCTACAAAAACAACAGGCTTTGGGATGGACAAAAATATTACAAGCGGTTATTCTGAGAGAGCATGGATGTGATGAAGACACTGCCGATCAGTTTGTCTGGGTGGAAGTATCCCAGCTCACTAAAATGAAACAACATGGGCCCGTATATAACAATGTCTTTTCACTTTAAAGACAACTTGATTGATATAACTAAACCAAAGACTTTGAAAAGAAGATGTTTAAAGAGATCTAACAACACAATTAAGAGAATTATACTAAAATATAACGGCTGGGAATCACAGAGTACCACACAATACGATGCAAGATACATGGCTAACGGTACCGATAATATCAGGATACAGCAATTCTGCGATAATATATATGGCTGGGCAATATAGAGAAAATCAAATATCACAATATTCTTGACCAAATACCTTGATGTCGATATTGCAACGATATTGTATGGTTGACTATTGGTGTTTTAACAAAATGGTATTTTTGATAAATATTCTCCAGAAATGATGTAATGACTAAGTGGGTAAAGGTAAATAATAGAACAGCTGGAACAGTCTGGTAAGTTCAGAAAATGACATCACTTGACTGTAATTCAGCCTGTAAAACCAGGTAAAGACAAAATCGATATCTAGTCTCATATCGCAATATCGATACAACATTGATATATTGCCAAACCCTATATATATATTTAGCGCCAGCGTATTCTGATATTGCATGAAGAAGGACAACTATCTTTTACCATTTATTATTTTATCCCACCGCTACTATAGATCAGGTTGAAAATGATCTTTCCCAGGGCTCACTGGGACTCCTTTATAGAGTCCAAGCGAGCCATCCCATTGACTTTTTCTGATAAAGAAACGAGGCCAGCAGTCTGGATCCCTAGCTGGTCCTCCAGAGCTAGCCGTCTGCAGGCCTCAGAGCCGCTGATGACAAGCAAAGGAAACAGACTGTTGGCACCTTTCCATTAATGCTAAGAGAGTCGGGTGCCATTTACCGCCTCAGTGAGACATGCTGTCTGACACACAAGTGCTACAGTACACAATCTGCTTTACCTTAGAAAGAACATATACAATTATGTTTAATAAATACAAAGCATCAGATTAAGCAAGAGGCCGGCAAACTTTATATTTCACCTACAATTTCTTACACCAGTAATTTATCTTTACATATGTATCTTTACATATACTGTTTATTTCCTTCACTTTACTGTAACAACAGTAGAGCTGAAATAATTAGTCATAAATCAATCAACAGAAAATGATCAGGAATGAGTTTCATAATTCATTGATCATTTGTTTAGAGCTGCAAAGATTAATCGATTAATCTTTTTTGATAATCGATTAGTTGGTTTGAGTCATTATTTAAGACAAAAGTAAAACAATTCTTTGATTCCAGCTTCTTAAATGTGAATATGTTCTAGTTTCTTCCCTCATCTGTGATCATCTGTAATGTAGTTGCCAAAATTCCAAAAAATTACTCTGTTCTGGTTACAAATGTGAATATGTTCAGGTTACCACAGAATTCCATTCCAAGTTCAATTAATCCATAAATAGAAAAAGAATAACAAATTAATGAATTGATGATGAAAATGTAAATTGTAGCCTTTAACAAAACTAATCAAATAAAAATAAAAAAACAAAACATGTGAGCTGGGTTTTCTGCAGCCAAATGCACAAGCATTTATTTCCATCATTAACTATCCAAAATCAGTCACTTTATAGCTACATTATTAAGAATTAGAAATCCCAATGTGGTACATGACATGACTCATTTAACATTAAAAAAATATAAGACCAAGGCTTTGAATCTAACATGAAAATACTCTTACCAGTTCCTGTGCTTCTTTAAAAACCACACCGCTCATTCATTCCCCGTTGTCTTCTATTCTCATACACACAGCTGTGACTTAGCCAGCGTTCCACAATGCACATTTCAGGAGTATATATATAAACATCACATCCAAGAAAAGTTACACATAAGCTGCACCTACGGATAACAAACTGCTCTCCCGCCATCGCACATCTGAGGTCTCGGTTCCACTCCCTGTCTGTGCCTGTCACACTACAGCTGAAACATGAGCCGCCGCCATTCATCACACAATACTGTGTAATTACAGCGACTGTAACCTTGCTACGAAGATACTGCTATCACCTGTTTTTCAAAAACTGTTGATCCAGGACTCACAGGCAAATCAATGAAAAGTGACTTTGGTTTTCTGACCAAAGACTGAATAAATATTAACAGTTCCCTGTGTCCTTGGATGACAAAAAAGCTCTATTGTTTACCAGCAGTTGAGTCAACATGTGTTATGCTGCCAGGAGCCCCTCTGCTCTGTTCCCACCTGTATCACCAGGAGCTAAAGGCTTTCTGTGCAGCCAGGCCCCCCTCCCAGGTCGATAATATCAGGACTGTATTATTCAGCCACAGCCCATAGTGAGGGCGCTGCCAGGTCCTCTTGTGTCCCACAGCCACAGGTTGGACCACAGGGAGCAAGTAACATGAGCTGGGAATTCCTCTCTGTTTGGCATTCTGTAACACGATACCGAGACATTCTGTCCTCTCATCCTCTCTCCAAGGAAATCTCTCGTGGATAAAAGGCTGGGTGGGCATCATGCCAAAGAATGAGAACTTGTGTTTTGCTCTTTGCAACTCAGAGCTGTAAAACTGTGTACAGTATAAATTACAGTTGCACAAAGAGATGTCCCATTGTGACACAATGGCCCAGAATGTCAGAAGATGTCTAAGAGTAAAGTTTCTGTGGCAAGGGGGAGCTCATTTCTTTTACAATTCACTTAATGCAGCGTGCACTATCAAGAACATTGGTTATGCAATTCATTGCTGTGATATGACATGTTACAAAGTGCCGCAGGAAAAGATATGGCACACTAGGGCAGTGCTCAGGGCTGAGCAGACACTCGCACTGCCAAGATTATGACAGTTTTAAAGGCTCGCTCACATTCCACTCTTTCACAAAATATTTACAGCCATCTACATGGGTAAAAAATTTCAGGCATTTGTCTGACGTTTTGTCCTGAGCTGTCCTGATTTGTCTGACAGCAAGGCGTCGTTATTAACAGTGATTCTCTTCCATTTCTACTCCTTTGGAAAGAAGACAAATACCAAATTCATTCGTTCAGGTTCATGGTGAATAAAAACAAGCCATCATCAGAATTAAAGCATAGGCCTTTATATGTCTAACCACCAAAATCCTTCTACTAAACTGACCACATAGCTTATTTCCAGTAATACATTATTGTGTACTTACGGGATATTTTCATCATACAGCCAGAGGGGTCATATATCCGTCTTAAGACTTAAGAGTGTCTCTCGACATGTCAGAGCATCTTCATTCCCACGCTGAGCCACATTCCAGCTCTCTCTCTGAACACAGCTTGCAGTTTGAACTCCACAGCTCCTTCGTTCCCCTTTCTCTTTCCATCTACCCCCAACCTACCATGTGCCTGTCCCGATACTAAATCTCTCCTTCAACCCACCCCTTTCTGTGGCAGCCCCCCCCCCAATCTCCCTCCTACTTCAGCTTCTTGTGCCCGACCCTCCAGCTCTGCCCACGACAACTCGCTTTTATGCCCGACTCAGCACATTTTTGGCAAAGATCTACGCTTCATGAATTCTGAGGTTCTTCTTTAATTTCAAAACGCCGTTTTTAAACGGGATCTATTTACCATTTTCTCATATGTCTCTTTGTTCTCAGTCTATTTTAGCCAGATCGCCAGCTTTTACAATCTTTTGCAATTTCATCCAAGAAGTGGATGTGTGTAAATGTTTCATTTAAACAAACAAAGGGGAAGTGTGTTTTTTTTGAAGAGTCCAGATGTTGTTCCAGCAGGTCAATGAAATGGAAAACCATGGCAGCGGAACTGGGGGGAAAACCATGACATAAACCGTCAGCAATCAGCAGCAGTGAATCATGCTGAGGCACTCACAGACTCTACACTAACATCATCGGGTGATATATTCGTCTGTTTCACCTCCGTCTCAGCCTCTTTGTCTGAGACAAAATCAGTGAATGAGAGGACTTGTGTGATCTGTGTCACCTGAGACAGCAACAGGGCTGCTGTGTCATTTGACACAAAACAAACTCATTTCCTTGAATATAGTTAATGAAAGAAAAATAAGTAATGAGTAACTGTAATTATATATAATATAGAACACATATTATATTTTTTGATCAAATATTTTTTATTATAGAATTACATAATTATATTCTTAAGTAATTTATTTATTATTTACAACACATCTAAAAGACACTGACATATAGTTTCACCATCCATCCAAGCTTACAATGTAACTTGTTAGAAGGTAAAATGTAATTAAAATAAGCATCTAAGCAAAACAATGTCAAAAATCTATGATGATGCATAAGGAAAACCTATTAGTTTAAATGTGTGGATAAAATGAGGAGCACTTTAAACTTAAATTACTGGGATTTGCCATGGGGCTATGATTACATAAGGCATCACTTCCATTCCTAATTTCCTTACGCCTAATTACTATTCCATATGTAGCCTATTTCTACTGCGCCCGCCGCTTTGTCACGTTTCTGCCATTTCCTCTTGTAAAACACAAGTCTTTGGAGCCACTGGGGCCGGGCCTGGGTAGAAAGCTGCAAGCACAGACAGAATGACGCAGGCAGTCCACTTTAGTCACCTTAACAAACCATTAAACAATAAATATACTCAGTAAGTATCTGAGCTTTAAAAGCACTCTAAAACAAACTGCCTAAATGTATAAGCACTAACAGCGGAGGCCGTTACAAACGTGTCCATTCCTCCCCCACACCGCACTGCTGCAGAGACGACTGAATGAATCAGCTAGACAAGCCAGCCGAATATATCAGTCAAAAAACACACAGACTGTCACTGAGCGCTGAGATTGTTGAGATTGTCTGTATCAAAAACACCTGGAGAAAGACAGAGCGAGCCAACAGAATGGAGAGAAAAAAAAAGAATTCCACTAGTGGGTTGGTTGGCTGGCAGAGAGGTGTCGTCACGCTGGGAGGCATAGAAGAGAGGCCTCTCTTCCCCTTTATGATGCTAATTGCATACAGACACCCACACACAATGGGCAGTCAGTCTTACTGTAAAAGTAAGCTAAAACAGACAGCCAGTGGAAACACACTGTCTGCCCAAAAACCACAACATCTGATGTATCACGCCCAAAATAGCATGAAATTCCCCTCTGTCTCACAGTTTGTAAGTGTGCATAGGGGATCAAACAGGAAGCACAAATAATCATGAACGAAAACGTAGAGGTAGGGGTGGGGAAAAAAAATCGATACAACATAGTATTGCAATATTTTCTGTGGCTATACTGTATCAATACACAGGTGCCAAGTATGGATCTTTTATTATATATGTGTTGGTCAGTTTGTCTGCTTGACAATCCCATTTTGCAGCAATAAAGTTTAAGTGATATGAACAAACAGAGAAATTAATCTTTTAGATAAAACGAAAGGTTTCCTTTGGGGGAAAAAATTTCAAATTGGGAAAAATTAAAAGTTGGAAAAAAGGTTGCAGAATATTGCAATATGTTTAAAATCGCAATAATATCATATTGTGGCATAAGTATCGTGACAATATCATATCGGGAGGTGTCTGGTGATCCCCCCCCCCTACCGAGAGGCAACATTATTGTTGATCAAGGAGCCACATGAGATCCGTTCTCTATTTGTGAGAGTGCAGGTCCTCTAAGGGGAATGCTGGCAATGCACAAGGTGGATTAATATTGCAATGCCCCATGTAATTCACCCTAATGTCGTGGGAATAAAGCCTGCCTTTTTTTCAACATTGGGTTTTAATTAACAAAGCTACATGTCCCTCAGGCTCCAACATCCTCGGCACAATATGCCACAGTCGTCAGCATAACAGGAGGTGCCACTCGCTAATATAACAACAAGTCTTTAGCTCACAGCTTCCCCGTCATCCCCGGCAAGGTGTTGAGACGCAGGACAATAACCAAATCTAAGAATTATCTGTCTACGGGGGTGAGTAACAACACAGTGCCTTTGTGGATGTGACTTTACTGTTGACGCAGTGATTGGCACATGAGCTGGCCGGCTCCGAAGGCCGAGTAATTACAGAGTGCCGGTGTTGAATCACCCAAGGACTTCCAGCCCCCTCATTTGATCCCGTGAGGCACACAGGGGACCTGTTATCCTGCAGTCGACATGGGATGCAGGTTTAAAATGATCAGCTCTAGGGCTGCGTTGCTAAGACACCAAAGTAAAATGTCCTTAATTACAAATGAGTTTGCAAATCCTGGGCCTGCTTTTGCCCTGTGGTCCACAGTGACCTGTGGAGAGATCCTTTCAGTGGACCACAGGTCTCCAGTAACAAGTGGATATATTCAAAGCAGACATCAATGCCTCCTGGAGGACGGGGGACTTGAGGACAAATACAGTGCCAGCCCCGGAGATGCTGGTGCCAAGAAGACATTAGCATTCTGAAGCTGGGTAGGTCAGGGTTTCACAGACATCCAAGATTCTTTAATCAAGAGCCTCTTCATACATCCCAGATCAGCCTTTTAAATATTGCACACAGAGCTGCAAAAATGAATTGATTAATTGTCAACTATAAAATTAATCTGCAACAATTTTGACAATGGATTTATCGGTTTGAGTCTTTTTTTTAATTAAAAGAAAGTAAAAGTTCTCTGATTCCAGCTTCTTAAATGTGAATATTTTCTCATTTCTTCTCTCGTCTGTGACAGTAAACATGAATATCTCTGATTTGTGGACAAAACAAGATATTTGAGGACGTTGTCTCGGGGCTTAGGCAAACACAGATCAACATTTCCATCCTTTTATAGACCAAGCAACTGATTGACTTATCGAGAAAATGGACGACAGATTCATTAACAATGCCCTCATGGCACATATTATCTTAATTTGCTCTTCAGTTCTTCTTCTCATGTTAAAAAACAGATTGCAGGTGACACCCTGTCTGGTCTAAAGAATCTTAGTATTTTTTTAATAATACTATTAATTATATTTTTTACACTGTCCACCTTTCACTTCAAATCAGATATACACACTGGCAGCGATAACATATTGATTCTGAAAGTAAATAACACCACAATGTGAGCCAGAGAGCTGCTGTTGTTGGCTTTTGCCAAAGCCTGCTGGGTCAAAAGTCATCTGAACTGTGTTTTTTTTTTTTCTCTTGAGGTTCTGTATTGAATTTAAACAAGAGCAGCACAGCTGTGGTAACACTCTCCTTCACCTCTGAAGGACACCCAGAGGGAAGGTTCTTTCATCTTCAGTAGTAACAACCCATCAACTCTCTCTCTCTCTCTGCCTGCCTGTCTCTCTGTTCGTCTGTCTCCCCAAGGTCTGGAAATACCAGTCACATGTCTTGTGATAATACAATACACTGTCACAACATTTAAATACCTACACCGTCATTCTCCCTTATCCCTGGACCCTGAGCAGTGTTTGGTAGTGGTAGTCTAATATCAAAAGCCAACGCGGATTCATTTCTTTCACACAGTCCTGCCTGAGAACACAACACTGCTTAAAAGAGGGTAAGAACCATGTGGGGACAGCATGATCTTGTCAACATTTTTAAAACTATGGAAAATCACTTTAAAGATCCCATGACACGGTGCTCTTTGGATGATTTCATATAGACCTTAGTGGTCCCCTAATACTGTATCTGAAGTCTTTTTTATATAGACCTTAGTGGTCCCCTAATACTGTATCTGAAGTCTTTTTTATATAGACCTTAGTGGTCCCCTAATACTGTATCTGAAGTCTTTTTTATATAGACCTTAGTGGTCCCCTAATACTGTATCTGATGTCTCTTTTATATAGACCTTAGTGGTCCCCTAATACTGTATCTGAAGTCTCTTTCCCAAAATTCAGCCTTGGTGCAGAATTACAGCCACTAGAGCCAGTCCCACAATGAGCTTTCCTTAGTATGTGCCATTTCTGAGTCTGTAGCTTTGAGGAGGAGAGAGGGGGGCAAGGTGGGGGTGTGGCCTTGACCAACTGCCACTTTGCTCGTTGGAAAGCCATGATGTCTCTCTCTCATGCGTGGGCCAAATTCTCTGGGCGGGGCAAAGGAGAGAAAGGGGAGGTAACCTTGCCCTTTATGACCTCATAAGGAGAAGGATTCCAAATTGGCCCATTTTCTCAAAGGCAGAGCAGGATACCCAGAGCTCGGTTTACAGCTATTGCCATTTCTATCCACTCAAAAAGTTAAATGTTCATGCCACGGGACCTTTAAGTTTCCAAAAGCTGACATAACATGTGTTTCAAGTCACCAAACCACAGCTTTGGAGAGAAATGGGAAAGATTATCACACAAGTGAGTCACACAAATAGCGTTTCAGTGAAGGATTTTACAAATGCTGCCAGACCCAATCTGCAAAAATGATAGCACGCTGAATCTTGTTGGGTGTCACAGCCAAGAAGACAAATACTGGGCTATGATGTGTGGGCTCTGAACAAGCCAAGGCTTCAAAGTTCAAACTGTTAGCGCTGTGGTGTTTTCATCAAACTCGTTACAGCGTCTCACATTCACTCAGTTTCGAGAAAATTGTTTAACAACCACATGTTGATTCCCCAGAGTCTCTCAGCAAACAGCAAAAACCGAGGGAAGTGTTGAGTGTACTATGGCTTCGCAGACTGGTGTTCGCCTGCTACCGCTTCAGTCACAACAACAGGACTCTTTGGCACATGACTTCCAGCAGAAGTGTCCTTTTCTAGAAAAGGGACCTCTGACCCCAAACCTCTAGGGAAGGAGGGCATCTCTGCAATTCCCAGATCCCCAGGTACCTCCACTTTACTGCCAGCAACTCTGAACAGAGCAGAAATCACTCAGCAGAACTTTCTGTGAAATACATACTACAGTGACTTCCAAGGCATGACACACAAGCTAAACACTTCCAGACACTGGACTGCAGCCATGTTCCCACGCACGTTTAAGTGTTTTGACAAGCATCTTGGAGGCCTTTATGAAGGATTTGCTTTCTTTGGTGATAAAAACATCAACTTTGGCTTTTCGGAGATTTCCTTTTTCATTTCATCCAGGCATACCTCCCCGAACCCCTGGACTATTTCCTCAACCCAGTGTTGATCTTTGTAGAGTAATCATTGTGCTAGTTGTTCAGTTGGGGTTATTCGGTCTATCCACAGATTGATAAATAACACAGTGCTGGATGACTAATGCAGGCTGGTCAGTGATAACACACATCAAGGGCTAGCTATCTGTGATGATATTCAACAGTTCTTCTCTCAGAAGAACACTGATTTGAGCCGAATAGCCATTCTTATCTCAATGTTGTTTTTGGCCTTCATTCCAAAATATATTTTTTATTAAACTGAGCTCCTCAGAGTTAATAATAGCGTGACAAATCTTCCCAGGAAGTATACAAACAGTAAGACAGCCTGATGTAACAGATTATGAGAGGTATTGTATATGTGAGCATTTGTGCTGCCCCTAGTCCACATGTAAGACCTAAAAAGAGACTTCAGAATGGGAAAGTTCAACTTTCCACCAGCTTCATTTTTTTGTCCACTAAAACATTCCCTTGAAGCTCTCAACTTCCCTCTTTATCCTCCCTTCTCCTCTCTGCTTTTCTGTCTCCGTCCCTCTTATTCAACAAGACTCCTACAGTGTCCCTTGTGGTCATGCCGTTAACTGCTACCAACATTTACCACAACTTCCTAGAGGTGTGTGTTTGTGTGTGTCCTGATTTGAAGTCCATACATGCCCTGCTTTATGTAAAGCACAGTAGGCTGCATGCCTAGCCATGTCATGCTGTTTTCCCACTCGTAATATACGGTTGTGTGGCTATAATTCTTCCTTCCCTTTGATAGCCTATATAAACACTGTCATTTGGTTTTCCGAGAGCACTGTATAACACAACAAAAGGGAGATGACTATGAATTACTGACAAACACTCAGCCAGCTGACCTAAAATCTCGACTCCGACATGGAAAAAGCCTGACTGGAAAGTTATCAACGCATGTTCCGCAAGTCCTGGCACCCGCACAAATCAAACGTCTCATGACGGAAGATCTTTTAAACATAGCAGATGCTAATAAGTACAAAGATAGTGTAAACTAATATGTGAGGTTTCATGTGTGACCACAGCTCTGTGAAGTACAGGAACCGGGTAAAAGAGGAGAAGGAAAACATTGGGAAGAAACTCTTCTGAAGTGGAATCCTGCAGAGCTGCATTAGGTCCACTTCCCTCTCATTTGGACTGGATCCCAGAGGGGACTACGTGGGGTTCCCTTCTTCTCTGGGAATGGCCTCAAAGAGTCAGAGGGTAGAGAGGGGGCCAATGTCAGAACAAGGGCCCCCACCGTGAGAAAGCCCTCTCGGGGACCTCCACAATAAAAGCATGGAGCCATCCCTTGGGACACTGGTCCTAATTAACGACATCAAAGTGAACGGCCATAAGACTGCCTCAGGAGCCTCGTGGCACTCATGCAGCAGACCCGTGAGTCTGATGATGATACCGTCAGCATGTGTCATTACGTATGATGAGGTGTCAAGACTGATAACCCATTAAAAGAGCCTAGTGATTGCTTTATCAGAGCACACACAGAGAGAGCACTAATAGAAAATGTAAGGTCGTTTGTCATACATGGCCATCAATGACAGGCTGTGTTCAGACGGTCACTCCCTCCAGCTGAAAGGACTATAGAGTGAAGAGACAGCGGCTGAATGTCTGTGGTCTGCATGCATGCTGTCAGTTTTCCCCAGCTAATGACCTGTGACGTACATTTCAACCACAGGAGGGCAGCCAAGTGCTGAACGCTGGCATGGTTTGCATGCAGATGAGGGGGAAAATGCACTATGAAGGATACACATGGTCCAATGTGAGGCGCAACAACCACTATGTCAAGAATGTAATGTGCTTTTAAGTGAAGCCTGAAATAGCGGTTATCTAATCTAAATAAATCAATTTGAAGCCCCTGACAGTTATCTCTGTTGTCTTTTCATTTTCTTTTTTTCCAAAACTTGTTTGTGTAATTGGGATCCATGAAATGTAAATGTAAACTGAGAATACTTTTAATATCTCTATACATGCTTCCTTTATCCAAGACTAATTAGCTGCAGCTCTCTGATGACTGAGACGTGATTATTTGGCTCAAACACATATTTAGTGTACTATTTGTTGTATACAGGGGTAAGAAGGCTTTTTTTTCCGGTGAATTAGCAATTTCTAATCTGTGGAATGTAAAAGAGCTGAGAACATGAGAGGTTTTCCACCACGGCTCTGTTAATATGTGACTTTCTGTTCCAGTGCAGCTGAGGCATTTCTCAAATCTCTTCGCAAATGATTAACCCGCCCCTGCACATGTGCCAGCTGTCAGCTACTCTGTGTAGAAACGCCACTGATTCCTACACAGCAGAAAGCTTTACAGACAGGATATGAGCTCAGCTTGCCACCTACAGGCAAAAGTGGCAATCTACATAAGAGCTGTTTGAATGTGACCTTTATTTACCAGAGGTTGGTTGGATTGAGTCAGTTACAGTAACGGCCGTTACGTAAATTTTGTAATCATTTATTAGTTCTTTATCATCAGGAGGCTGGGGAATTACACATCTACCAACCAACTGTCGGAACACGTTGGCTTCCGAATGAGTGGTGGTTGAATTTTGGGATGTAAGGAAGCACTCAGAGCTGTAGACAAATCCCTTAATAATTTACATATAGAGATGTATCAGGAATAATATATTGAGCTAAAATGTTTTTTTTTTGTCATTTGGATTGGATTAATCTTTTTTTGTTGCCTGCTCAGCAAAGCAGGGCTGGAACATAAATCAGAATGTCCAAAACAACTTCTATGTCATCTACAGTATTTGTTAAATACAATTTAAACTTTTTTTTAACAATTTTTCTCAAACTCTCAGAGATAATTTATGTAATTATCTCTGTAATTGCTATTGCTCTACATGCTACTACTTATATCAAAGAATTTATGAATTAGGATTTACAATATACAGTAAGGTGATCAGGACTCAACTGTAATGGTAGGCATGCATTTATCTATTCTGTTCTCCACACACACATACACACACACACACACACGGAAATTACACAAGGAGAACATGCAAACATCGGCATGTCCCCAATTATATTACATACTAAATCTTTGCATTATGTATTAATTGTCATACCTGTACTGCTACTACAGATTTTTCCATTGAATACTAACAGGAAATGATACAGTACATGAAACGTTGGGTGTCAAACCGAAACTTCAAACTGAGAGTCTTTTTGAAGATGTACTTATGCCTTCTTTATGTTTTCCAAGCTGTCTCACCACCACCCACAATGATATTGTGTTTTTACAGCTGTGAGCAGCTTCTTTTGTACATTGCATTGAGGGAGAATAGTGTACAATGACATAATTCATATTTAGCACCTGTTCAACAGAATGGCTGTACGTTGTAAGCACAAAACAAGAGAACAGGCCATAGACTGAATTAGTTGAAATGCAATGACGGTAGTGCTGGAGGTAAACCACCAACTAGTCACATTGTGAGAATTGGCTCCCTGTCAGTATTATTTACTGCCCCCTGAAGGTAGCAAACAAAAATCTGCATAGCAATCACATCCACAACAGAGGGGTTTATAAAATAAAAGATCGACTGGGTTTGTGTGTACTAGGTAAACAATGCATAAAGCTACATCGTCACTTATCATCAAACCCCCAACTGAACGAAGGAGCAGTTGCATTTGTTTCACACACAGATGATCAAACGCACCACATGTTGACGGACCATTGATGAATAATTCAGTGCTTTAGAGAGGAGCTTTGAGTGGAAGAGGAGAGAGGCGGACTAGATTCTTCACCTTGAAGTGCCTTTTTTACCGTTACAACTTCTCAAAAGACAGAACAATTAAACCCCCTTTCAGAGCGGGTCTCTGGCAATTATCCATCTGCTGGTCAGAAGAAGAACAGAAGGAGGGTAGACCTTGTCCTCTTAACAAGCTGAAGTGTCCCTGTCCTCTATATGCTAAGTATTGACACACTATTATCCTGCTTGGAAAAGTTTTGCTTTTTAATAAGTACTTTGATAAAGTGCATTTCAACTTTGCAAAAGATTTACATTTTGTCATTAAACCTCTCTTAACCACAATGTAAAAGCAGCTATTTACTGTAGAACTAAGCAAACAGCAATGTAAGATGACACTGTGCAGTATAACCACTAATACATTGCAGCAGGAGAACAATTGTGGCTGTCTGACAGCATGTTAAAACTGAAAGACGTGTATTTCAGCCATGACAGCCGAATAAAAGGCATGCTTTGAAGACACAGACAGATTCATGATAAGCACACAGCTGCCACACAATAACTTGTGTCATTTGACAGGAGACACACAACGTCCTCAACCATAGCAGAATGCACTGGTGGCCTTTCCAGGGCAGAGACCGGAGCCTGCCGGCTGCACCAGGGTCAAAAAGCCATGAAGAAGGGCCATGGAGGGGTCACACTAGACAGGGCTTCTTGTCTGAAACACAACAGCTCCGCAAAAAGGAAAAAGAACAGCCAGTGTCAGCAAGGAAGCTTTTAGTCACGGTGAAGCATCCAGTTGCTCAGTGTTTCCACAGAAGCCCAGTAGTCTGGTTTTCACTACAGTCCAGCTTGGTGCAGAAGGGAAACAGCTGAAAACCATCATATGCATCATGCAAAAAATATTTGAGTTCTAAACTCTATATGGACATAATACTATGGAGATGGTGAATAATTCATTCTGGCATTTGCTAAAATCATTGTTGAATCAGTTAAGGTTCATGTATGAAACACACCTCAGTACATCTCAATATATTCTGATATTCCATAAATTCCATACTCACAACCTCAACCTACAGAAGAACAAACAATGCCTCATATGAGACCTGAATAATACAAATACATTATTTTTAAATATCCCATGGCATGAAAATTTCACTTTATGAGGTTTTTTAACATTAATATGAGTCCCCCCCAGCCTGCATATGGTCCCCTAGAAATGGTGATAGGCCTTGGGTATCCTGCTCTGTCTTTGAGAAAATGAAAGCTCAGATGGGCCGATCTGGAATCTTGCTCCTTATGAGGTCATAAGAGGCAATCCCCTTTCTCTGCTTTGCCCGCCCAGAGAATTTGGCCCACCCATGAGAGAGAGCGAGACATCATGGCTCTCAAATGAGCAAAGTGGCAGTTGGTCAAGGCCACACCCCCAGCCTCCACCTCAAAGCTACAGACTCAGAAATGACACATACTAAGGAAAGCTCATTGTGGGACTGGCTCTAGTGGCTGTAACTCTGCACCAAGGCTGAATTTTGGGAAAGAGACTTCAGATACAGTATTAAGGGACCATTAAGGTCTATATGAAAGAGACTTCAGATACAGTATTAGGGGACCACTAAGGTCTATATAAAAGCATCTATTTTGAAAAACTAATGTGATTTGATAAAAATGTGGGTAAACTAATAAAGAAATGTTTTCTGATGGCATGAATATCTCATTGACTCTCAAATGATGGCCTGTGTTTGACTGTATAAAGGCTACGTATAAATAAAGGGTATATTGGACACATGCAGTATGTTAAATGCATGAGAAGCAAGACCAAATGTGGAATTCCTGAGAATCTGGACTTCAGATGGGCTGAGCAGGGAAGAATGGAGGCAGACAGAGCAGAAAGCTGCAGAAACAGTAGTCCTTCCAGAGTGATGGGATATGGAATAATACTCCTCCAATATCCGAGGAATACTTTCATGAAAGGAGACACATTCCTCCACAATGAAAACAGGCCCTTTCCCTTGCAAAACAATACCAGTGTGCAGCACTCAAACGCCTGTTTCTTCCCATCTTACTTCACACAGCTGTGCATTTATATCCACCGGCTCTCCAAGCTGATGAGATATACTGGTCAGACAACAGGAACATGTGGGGCTTCATTCTGTCCTGGTACTTTGTTTGTAGCTAATCATAGTGGACTGATGAGAACCCACACACATAGCTCTGGTGGCTTTGAAAGGCCATCAAATCGGAAACATGACTAAGACCCCACTGACTTCCCTGGAATTTGGGGTGAAACAATACATGAGTAACTCTGCCCATCACCATGGCCCCCTCTCACTTTCAACCTGCTATGTCAACAGGGCTGGCCAGCTGGAATGCAGGAGCCACTGCAACACAAGGAGATCAATCCTGTGGCTCTGCATACTCAGTCAATCCCTAAAAATACTACTTCACTGTTATCCCTCGCATTTCAAACATGTACGGCTCACACAAGGTGAGACATGAGGTTTGAAAGGAAATAAGATATTAGTGCAGGGCTAAAAAGCTGCGCTCTTGCAAAAAACTGCCATACTCCAAGTAAATTGCTCAATTAAGGCATTTAAGGCAAGTCAGAATTTAAAAACTAAAACTACCAAAATCAGGCAAGAAGATTGCTTAAGATTGCATAATTGTAGCACTTAAGACAACCAATGAAATAGTTGGAAAACTATGTATTTTATCTTCTTAGAAACAAAAATGTGGAGGTAACTGTATTATCAACTGTGTGTAAGGAGCATTAATAAAGGTTGTATTTACTTTATTTAAAAGACGTGGGATTAATCCACTGGACAGTTAACACTGTGGTATACAGCCTTTGTTTTCTGTTAGTTAATGTAGGTACATTTCACATTTTATTTTATTGAATTTTACCTGGTACACTCTGGCTGAATACAACACACCTCTTCACATATAGATGTTTTGGTAACACTTATTTATTTTTGATGAGATGAGGATGGTGATTGTATACATTAAGTGGAATATTAACAATTAATTTGATTTATGAATTTTAAACATTATTGTCATATGCAATTTTTCAAACAACAGAGTCTAATTTGACCTTGGCATTTAACCCATTCTAAGCATGAGGAGCAGCGGGCTGCTGTAAAGTTCACTGTCTCGCTGGAGGACACTTTGACATCCCAACAGGAGGAGACATGAGGACATGATATTGAGAAGAAACAGTTCCAAAGTTCTTATCTTGGGTCACTTTGAAAGCAGTTTGAAAGCACACAGAAAATGCCAAACTTAGCCTGGAAATCCAGACCCAAATTCGAAAGGGTCTGGCATTGAGTAATGAAACTCGCCCATCTTGAAGGGTGGCACCACGCGTGCATTTGAAAATCTCACTGCACGCAATTAGATAACACTACGACCAATCACAGCAACACATGGGGTGACGTATCCAGAGCCCCATTCGCTTAGCTACCAGCAAAGCTAACTGGTAGATTAAACTGTTGTCATCTGTTCAGCTGGCCTCTAGCCCGCCTATATCAGATACATCGATGTGATTGGTGCAGCTTGCCTCTAGCCCGCCTATATCAGATACACCGATGTGATTGGTGCAGCTCGCCTCTAGTCCAACTATATCAGATACACAAATGTGATTGGTGCAGCTTGCCTCTAGCCCGCCTATATCAAATACACCGATGTGATTGGTGCAGCTCGCCTTTGGCCCACCTATATCAAATACATTGATGTGATTGGTGCAGCTAGGCTACAAGGGTATAGTTAATGAGCAGCATTACTCGATGCCAGAGTAACTTGCAGAGCAAATTCAAATTGTGCTCTCGCGAGAACTCTGGATTTCCATGGTAATTAAAACTGTCAAATGAGTCAAAAGTAAATATATACCCAGTCTGCAGTGAAATCAAAGCACATTATATTTAAAAGTACTTAAAAAGTCCCACCTGACAATAAACATTAAAATACCTTGATCATAAACCCACTTCAAACATATATTTGTACATATTTTCTATCCTTGTCACAGATGACCTAAATTGTTGGTTTGCTGTCAAAGAAGACATCTGTAATCTAAAAAAAACACATGCCAGGTTACATGACTGCACACGCCTGCAAACATAAGATCATGGCGATTTCCTCCCGAAAATAGGCGTACATACACACAGCTCCAGGACATCTTCACACATCCATCCAACAGTGAACTGTGTATCCTTCACATCCTCAGAATCACAAAAAATGCCTCATGTGCTGCCTCGGTCCTCTGCGGCTGCATTATCTGACTCACACCTCTCATTCCAGTGAATGATAGGAGAACTATGCTGTGGGTTGCCATCTGATGACTAAAGATGGTGAAGCTGCTTCTGTTATGATACGCAACCACCATTTGCAGGAATAGTAGTACTTATAATAATAATAAAAATTATTAATACATTAAATGTTATATCACTTTTCAAAACAGATGTTACAGAGTGCAAAGAAGACAATAAAAACGGAAAAATTAGGTAATAGGAAAAATACCACCATATATCAAGAATAGAATAAAAATAGTAATGCAAGACCAAAGAAACCAATTTGAAAACATAAATGCGTATAATTATACTGTACACACAAATAGGTGCATATGGCATATACCCATACAAGCATGCTCTGAACACATGCTTCACCACACATGAACAAACTATGCACAGACACATAATTATGGGGCATTTATTAAAAAGGCCATTCTAAAGGCATGCGTCTTTAAAAGCTGTTTAGAAGTCCATAGGGATGTAGCTTTGTCCTCTCCTCTCTATTGTTATGCTGCCTCTGCCCCCTCCCTGGCCTGGGGACCTTAACTCTCCAGGTGAAAGCAAAGGCGAGAGGTTACAGGCCTTTTTGAAAGATGAATGGTGGGGGGGGGCAGACAACAATATTGCTCTCCTGGCTGCATAAAGCAGTCCACAACTGAGCCAAGGGCTTGTAAAACTGTCAGCCAAGACATTCATTGATATCGCTCTTGTTTACAGTGTGGGCTTACCTCTTGTTACATAACTGACCCTATAGCTTATCACCTGTCACTGTTCTTTATAGTCAGTCAATGCTAATTATTAACTGCCTATTGGCTAAAGTTCAAGTTTAGCTATGTCTGCAAAGGCAGACACACACAAACACTTTGTTACCTCTATATTTGTCTTCTAAAGATTAGTTTGATTGAATCCCACTTTTATCTGGAAAGAAATGCACAAAAAAAAGAAAGCCAGAGAAAGGAACTGACATTTGGCCAAGACAATCAGCTGATCCCAAACAAACACAATGATGCCCTTGCTCACTTGCCACCAGGTTGTCCCGTCTTGTCACATTCATACGTATATGTCATATCTTATTCACTACATGTTTTGACTACCAGCTTGCTGAGCTGTTAGTCTGAGCATTCTGGGAGTTATGGAAAAGAAGGATTCATTTCAACAGAATTCTTAACAGCTGGCTCTTCAGCCAAAGCTACAAAATAAAAGTCTGATTTCTGAGAGTCGGACAACAGTCTGAATTGTCATTTCTATCCAAACGCCTCTCCTACCTCCAGCAATCTTCTTGAGGAGTTGCTGCCTGGCAATGATCCTGCCCAGCCTGTACCCAGAGCGTCTGTGGTGATGGTCTATTCTCAGGTAGAAATCCTGAGTCTCTGGAGTCATACTCCCAAGACACTCGCTGCCTGTAGACTCTGGGAGCTCCCGAAACATAACTGAAACACTGTACCCCAAACAAGCCCCTGACTGCTGGCTGATACACACTCACTCACACACTCTCCCCTCAACAGAAAACTTCACATACAGGCGCAAAAAGCCTAAAGTGAGCTGAGAAAGGGCAGAGCAGAGCCTAGGGGGAGGAGAGCCAACCCTTTAGCCTCATGTGACCACAGGGAGGCCAATGGCAAGGGAGCAGTTGGAGAACTGCCCACCTTGCTGAGCTGAATCCAATGTCTGTGTGAACGCTTGTCAGCGTCCCTCTGCTCTGGAGGGAAATATAAATACCATTGGAATGCCTATGAACTGAGTAAGGAGAGCACGAGTGGAAGAAAGAGTGCTGTGGGAGGGCTTACAAAAATAGTGTTTTTTAGACGCGCCCTGCACTAGAACAACTCTTCTGCTGTTGCTGGTCACTCAGGTGCCAAGTTTACTGGGTGAGAGTGAGTCTGTGCCATTTTACTGAAAACTACAGAGGGAGTTGTTGTTTTCCTGGTTGGAGAATGCTAATTTCTGCTCCCCCACCCCCACCCCCACCACCACCATAACCCCTAGCTCCAGCCACAGGAAGACCTCTCAGCAGGTCTCCTAAAAGTGTCACCTCCTCCAAGAACAAAAAGAGATTGTTGCTTGAATACATATGAGTGGCCCCATTTTCACCTGGTATTAAAATCCAAATCTGAGTGATTGGATCATAAGTGGACATCTCTAAGTACAGGTGGGACACATTGAGAGCCGATCACTGTTGGACCTGCTTTTAACATCTGTCCTGAGTGATCCAATCAAGTGGACAGCTCTAAGCATGTGGGTTTTCACCTGGCAGTAGAATGTGTCTTTAAATGCGTCCTGAGTGTCCAGCTGTGATAGGATCTCACTTCCGCGCTCTATATGCAAATAAACATGTACATCATTTCCGTTTGCATATAGGCTGGTTGTGTGTGTTTTTTGGATTATTCTTTATGGCATTTTAGGCCTTTATTTGATAGAATAGCTTAGACATGAAAGAGGAGAGAGAGGGGGAATGACATGCAGATCGGAATTGAACCTGTGCATGGGAGCACGTTCTACTCAGTGAGCTACCCAGTAATGACAGTAGTAAGTAACTAAAGCTGTTCTGCTTTTCCACTCGTGTCAGCCAGTTTAGAACATGGAACAACAATCTCCTAACACCTGAAGTAAAGTCCACATCCGCACAAGCCAACCCACCCAGCACCACTCAGAGCCCCTGCCACTCTCCCTGTGACTGTCCTGGCCTCCCCGCTGCATACAGGCTTGCCTGTGTATTATAAGCATGGCGCCATACAAGTGAATGGAGCCCAAATGGGCAAGCGACCAAGTCAAACACAGCCTCTGTCTGTTTCGCTCCCTGGCTGGCAAAATCCACCCTAGATTAAGCTCACAAAGACGACAATTCAGCAGCACACTTCAGAGCCCGCTGTACGTTTTCATAAACTTCATCTGAGTTTAATAGCCCTCTCCACACCCTCAAATGGAGCTATTTAAATATGTGATTGTTGCTTTTTTTAAGGTACTAGGTGAAGGTGTTACACTATTTGGATGATTTCATTGGGCGGTGACTCATTTTTTTTACACACACAAACACCTGTGTTTGTTCATACAGTATAAGGATCGTTTCAGGTGTCAGATGCTAAAACATGAGTGGCAGCACATTGGCCACAGCGCGATCTCTATGAACCCATGTCTGTGTTTTCTTCTTCCCTCACTGTCTAGACGAAGAAATTCACTCAGTGTATCATACATATCACATTACGGAATCAATCACCCGCTGCTATGTAACATCATAACAAATGAGATTAACTGTGTTTTTGTCTCTGTCTGCACTCAAATACCTCAGCGGGGATTGTGAAAGAACTACGAGAACTCCAGTATTCCCTTTGGTTGTCACTGTGTTTAACTTTGTGCCGCATGCCGTGAAGAAATGGCAGTGGTGTGTCCTTAGTGGGAGTGTTGTGTGTCAGGCACAGTGACTCCAGCCCTTATCAAACTTGTCCCAACATGCCTCTGTCTAGGTTTCAGAGCTCAACTCCCATACAGCATGGCAACAGGAATCCAGACTCCCGTTACATACACTCACCCATATACCGACACTCTGTAACATGCCAGCCAGCTTGACAGTGTGGATTTTAGTGTTCATCACAATAAAGGCAGTTATTGTTACTGTGTGATGACAAACTAAGCCATGTTGAAATGCATCTGTAATGCAGCCATTTAATGCATGCCCAGCTTTTATTCATTCTCTGCTCCAGCGCTCCAGCTTCAGACAGGTGGCATTACTAAAGGAAAATATACTTTATATTCTGAATCACGGACGCTTGGGGCCCACAAAGGATGAGTATGGAGGCAGTTGAGTGGGGTTTAGACACTGCTCTGATGTGGTCTGATTCAGCAGCAGCAGCAGACGTATGTAATCTGCACTGGGCAGTTTGGCTCTGGCGTGGCTACGTTTCCTGTGGTTAGGGCTTAAGAAAAGGCTCCAGTGTGACTTTAGATTTCCACCTCATGAGCCACCAAATGTCTGAATTCTGAGCTCAGGTCTGGATGTAAATCACACTTTAATGCCGCAGATCCGTTGAGCTCTTGTGCAGGTAACCTGAAGCATTTCAGAAGCCCCTTATAATAGATGGACCCCATCCAGTGGACGAGGTGGCAGGTGCTCTAAACCGGAGATTTTTAACACACTGCAACACAATTAGGATCAATCCATGCATCATTATTCAGAACTTAATCTCATCTCAGCAGCTGCTGGGTTTTCCCCAAAACACAACTGTGTCAAAAAATAACACTGCAAAAAAAGGGGTGTCTAAAAACAAGATGAAAACACTGAATCTGAAGGAAAAGGTAATCAAAATAAGTGAAATTATCTGTCCATGCAGCAACATAATTTCCCTTGACAAGCTTGCTTGATTTAAGATAATAGTGTAAAGTTGAACACTTAAAATAAGAAATTGCCTCTTAAAACAAGATAAATGATCTAACACTTCTGAATCTAAGTTTTTTTTTATCTTTGTAAGAACCAAGTAATTTGCAATGAACAACTAATAGCATGCGGGGCGGCCTCTAGCTCACCCAGTAAGAGCGTGCGCCCCATGTAGGCTGAGTCCTGCAGCGGCCCAGGTTTGAGTCCGACCTGCGGCCCTTTGCTGCGTATCTCTCCTTTCCTGTGTTTAAAGGGGAAAAATGCCCCAACAAAAATCTTTAAAAAAATAATAGTATATAAAACTAAAATGTACAGGAAATAAATGACGAGACCTGGTATACTTCTTGAATTAAAATTTGGGGTGAAAAGATTTCAAATAATACCCAATTTAATAATAGGGGCATTGTCATTGTATCCAAATGGATAATCTGGCTGAGCACTTTGCCTAATATGGCTGATAGAGATGTTCCGATACCATTTTTTGCTTACCGATTCTGATACCTGAACTTGTGTATCGGTTGATACCGAGTACTGATCCGATACCAGTGGATCATATATTTTATTATGTTTTAACAGCTGTAGACTACTATCCCTGTATGGATGTGGTATGATTCCTATCTTTGTTGTCCGACTCAGATTAAATTCTTAGTGAAACATGAGCAAACAATAAACGCCACAGAACTTTCTTTTATCATCCAGTTTGACAGTCAGTTATAACAGAAAAAGATCATAAAAAACTACTTTAATGTAGATTTTCTTTAGGGCTTTATTACGTGGTATCGGATCGGTGCATAAACTCCAGTACTTTCTGATACCGATACCAACGTTTTAGGCGGTATTGGAGGCAATACTGATACTGGTATTGGAACATCTCTAATGGCTAATTATAACTCTGAAAAAAAAACAACTTAACAATGCATTATAAAACACAGTAACTGTCCGCTTGCATCTTAACAATTTTCTCATCATCTCAAATTTTCTTTTCCTAACATTTCGGCAGTGCCTTTTCACAGTTAAGGCTTTTATGTTGTTGGGTTATTCATAGTGTAATGTTTAAATTCCCTGCTTTGCATATTTCTACCAAACTTAAATGTGCAGTACACGTTTGTTTTACCAAGAAGTCAGAAAGCAGCTTTTTGAAATAGCAGGTAGGTTTTTTTAGCATCATGCTCAAGCACAATTACTAATTAGTACCAATTGTTAGTCGGAGACATATAAAGGTTGTGGCAATACAACAGAGAAAGAAGAAAGTCTATTTAACCAACAAGCTGATAATGCAGCATGTACATAACCAGATAACTGTGACACCTGCAAGAGCAGTAAAGGACCTCATGGTATTGATGATATAACCACACAGATACATGTAACGTATATTATCAAAAGCCATAAATAATATGTTTGTACCCCCTTCACACAATAAAGTATCAGCATCTATGTTTTGTGCCAAAATCCCAAATCTCAAGTGTTATATTATATTCCAAATTTGCTATTTTAATATTTCTGATTTGCTTAAGTTTCAGCTCAAGAGGAAATAAAATTTCTCAGACAGTGTTTCACAGTATCCTGTATTTTCATCCATCTGTGTGAGTTGAGAAATCGACTCAACTTAAAGTCTAAGTCATGCATATCTTCCTGTAATTAAAAAGCTTTGTGATATGCATTCTTCCCTATAGAGTGTGACAGCTCACATCTATCTGTATTTGGCTCCTGCTTTCAGTTAGCCTGTGCCAGTTGACACCTATTAATCACACAGGAGTAGATAAACCCAGCCGTGTCTTTTTAAATATTTGCCCACTGCAGAGTGACCTTCAATAAAGCAGCGGGTCACAGATACAGTATCACAATCAAACAATAATGTTTCATGCAAAGGCTCCACACTGCTGATAGACTGACATACAACATTTAAGTTTATCAGGTCGGAGACAATGCTTTAACGTACAAAAGAGTGTATCCATCCCTCTCTCAATAAACTCTACACTTAAATATTTGGTGGCGTCCTTGAGTGCAGAGAAATGTGCCTTTAAATAAAATGTATTATTATTATTCACATAGGAAATTAGGACTATTTTGTATGATGTTGCGATTGCAATATAAATCACGATATTGGAGGGAATGATCATTATTGTTATTTTCATTGAGAAATTAAAAAAATGAAATGATTACAGTGTGATTTTCTGCAAGGATCTGTACCAAAAAAGATTTTTTTTTTAATCTGATGGATAGTATTTGTAGGCTGGGAGGTCTCCGCAGCACCACAATACTTAAATTAGAGTGGTTTGACACATATTTTGTCATAAACTAATATTGCCCACCCCCTGCGATTTGGAGATTGCACGGGTATATATATATTGCGATTTCAATAAGATTGCGATTAATTATGCTGCCCTAAAATGGACCACCATATGTGATTTGACACACATAGATTTCCAAGGGCTAGAAAGCAGCTGCCAGCGGTCTAAAAACACCTGACCTATATATTTTGTGCAAATCCAAGGTTCCTCCTTTTAATTTCCCTCGAATCTGTTATGGACCTGATGAAGATGAAGGTTTCTCCTCTCTGCCTCAAATATCATATCAGCCTAGGATACAGTCTGATGTGATATTCCTAATCAACATAAATAGTCAAAGAAAGCAAAAAAAGAAGTGAGGAACTTCATTTTAGGGATCAAACAAAGTGCAACAATACATAACTTTTAATCCATCTGTCAAGTCAGTGCATCAGGTCTATATGTGTCCGCTTGTTCAATGTGTGCTGTATATAAGCAGCCCAAGGCCTCAAGACTGCAGAGAAAAGAATGCAGTGTTAATGTGTCAAATATCAACGCAACGCAGGGCTCAGTATCATGCCTCCGCACACACAGCTGAGCAGAACAGGAGTCCTACTCTCTGCACAAAATTGTAAAAAACAGCATTGTGTGAGAATTGAACAGCAGTTTTGAATCCCGCTAAACAAAGTGAACACACTTGGTCTTGTCTCTATTTGTATGACATGAGGAAGACGGAGCTGTTTTGTGATTTATGTGGTTTTCCCACACAAGGAGCTGATGTGGTCAATTCACAGCACCTAGTGGTAGACTTAGGTTACTGCACTAATGATTGATTTCCACTCTTCACACACTCTCAACACCAGGGCATGAGCCTAAAATCTTCAGTGAGTCTTTCAAATAATCAAAGTAGCTTTAATGTTATATCCAAAAACAAGTATCTACACTGTAGGCTATGCATATAACCCCCTTTTATTTGAAGCAATATCTTACCTATAAAGTTTAATATTCTATTAAATGGCAATACCAACAACCAATACTACCCTGATACTACCAAAATTGTATATTAACTATAACAATAAAATTAATAGACTAAATGAAATGGTCTATACTATCTCAAAGAAAGTGACTGAGAAGCATTTGCAATATTATCACATACACTACAGAAATATAGTGAAAAGAGAAAATATGACAATCTATCTATCTATCTATCTATCTATCTATCTATCTATCTATCTATCTATCTATCTATCTATCTATCTATCTATCTATGTGTTTAAAGTAGTGTTATTGTTAATTTAATGTGCTCATTGAGCACACATCAAATGATCAAGTGTTGTCCACTCTCACTCAGCTATCCATTTCCCAATGAAACATGCTCATCAGCGCCACCATGCGGCAGTAGCAGGCCCGTGGTCATTGAGAATGGCGAAAGAATGAACAATAATACTATGTAGTCAAGGATTTCCTACACGTGTGCAAAAAGTTGATTATATTGTATTTGTGTTTTGCCTTGCATTAGAATCACATACAACCCAATGAGATGCATTAGCCTTTATATTTTCCAAAAACATTGGGCAAAGTAGCTCAAATGAGACAAGACTGAAATGTACTCTTAAATCTCCAATCCATTTCCAAAAGTCGTCTGACTTTCCCCCACAGCTTTATAAAGTAAACACAGCTGGACCACTATAGGATATGACAATCGATGGGATTTTAGATCGATTAGATCGCAGCACACAACTTCAATAGAAAAATTAGCAGAACTTAATATTTTTTAAATGCATCGAGCATCATGCACAATGAATATCTATCTATCCATTTAGGATAAATATGGCTTTGCACTGCACCTTAACCGGCTAATTACACACAAAAAATCCAATACCCAGACAAATTAATACCTTTTCAAAAATACATTTTCCCCTCTTTACTACAATTGCCCCTGTTGCAGCACCAATGTGATGCCACTTAATGCGCACCGTGACTTAGCCTATGTCATCCAAATATTAAAATATGAATGGCATGCCCTATGTGTTCGCTCTCTGAGCGGGCTGGGGTGCGCCTGTAGCGGGCTACTGACCTGCCAGTCTCCGCTCTCTGACATTCTTCCAGAGTAAGTCCCAGGCTTTGGACGTGGAGCTCCGCAGCTGCTCGCTGAAGGAGCGCCGGAGCTTCAGTTTGGCGGAGTTTCTTCTAGATGTCATGGCAAATCCTCCACTCGGACATTATATCTAAATCCTCTTTGTTCCACAGAAAAAAACAACCGTTATGATAAAGTCTCCGGCAGAAAATCACCTTTCCTTTTTCCCGGTTAGAAATGTTCTACTACAGCAGCAGCAAATCTGACTTTGGAGTCCGCTCTTCAAACGCAGTGGTTAACATTTTGTGGAAAAATAAATATATTCCTCTCGCTTAGAACGAAAATCAATTAAAAAAAACAAGTCAAAGTTGTAGAGTGATTGTAAAGCAGCAAGACAGACTTAACACTTAATACCAGATGTGTGTGCGTCTCTGTGTTTGTGTGTGTGCGTGTGTGTGTGTGTATATGTGAGGGGAATCACGCACAGCCAGCGCTACTCAGCCGTGATACCTTCAAATGCTGTGGGAAATGTGGGAATTATCATTTGAGCACACATGATCCACCTAACAAAATCATAGACAGTTAAAGAAATGGACCAACAGATCCCGTTGCTCTGGACGGAGACCAGTGAAGAATATTAGCATGGGGGTAAGCCTCTCCTCTCTAAACGTAGCTCCCATGGCGCCATTTTAATGCTATGAAGCCGTCACCCGCCGTTAGCATTACATTGACTGCCATTCATTTTTACGTCACTTTGACAGCGAATAACTTCAGTGTTTAAGTGTTTATTTGTCCGTTGTATATTTCTAAAGAAACACGACAATGTATAAAAGACTCCATTATCTTTAACCTCTGCACGTTATGGCTCCATACAGACGTTTTTGTAAAAATAGGCTAACGATTGTGTAATAACCGCGCGACTTGCTGTTGCATAGTCGACAAATCACCGTATTGTCAAGAGAAGCACGCAGACAGTTTGGACTTACATTAGCTGTTTAGCTTTAATTAATAATGTTAACTAGTTAGCAATAATTAGCCTATGCTTAAGTTATCTCCTTACATACTGTATACCTACGCTATCCGTCTCTGCTGATTGGGAATGATTAAGATTTCTCTTGCACAGCTACCAGAAGACTTACAACTTTGCTCACGTCACATCTACGTCGTCATCAAGTACAGTTGGAGGCTGCCCATTGTGTGTGTGTGTGTGTGTGTGTGTATATATATATATATATATATATATATATATATATATATATATATATAGCCTATATATTAACGGTCTATGAGGCTGCCCAGTAACGCTCAGCCATCACCGGAAATGAGCTTCTAATAGACTTCCCTGGTCTCTGTCCAGAGCAACGGGATCTGTTGGTCCATTTCTTTAACTGTCTATGGATATTAGTGATAACTGAGCGTTAGAATACAGGAGTGCAGAATATAACCTGCTATAAAAAGGCTATATAAAGTAGATAAAGTAGGCATTATAAAGCTGGCACAAACTTGTGGTTTAAGTAAGCCGATATGGTGATAACAGTTTAAATTAAAAGACTGTCTGTGTCACCGCTCAAACCTTTTGTTGTCTTCCCGTCAAAAATGAAAGTCAACACTTTTGTCAATGTTTTCAACTTTTTCTTACGTTTTTGTCCCTTTTTTTCAACACTTTTGATGCTTTTTGTTCACTTTTTTTTGACATTTTCAACACTAACCTATTAACTTTAGTTTTACAGTTATTTTTTAAATTTATGGTCAATAAATCTAATTTACGGGAAATTATACCTAATGTTTGAGTTAGAAAAGCAGAAATTAGGAATTATTTAGACTAAAATTAAAGGAATGTATGTTAATGCATAATCACGGACTGGAATATGTCAACTTTTACTCAATACTATTTCAAAAATACTTAATTTGTTTTTCAAATGCTATAAAATTGAATAAAACGCCCCAAAATTAATTAAAGTAGAGATTTGTACTTGCCAAAGAGCGTTGTGAGGAATCAATCATTTTATTTTGGGTAATTACAATTGGGTATTTAAAAAGAACATTGATATAGGAACCCAAGGACAACATGAGGATTAAAGGGTCAAAATGCAGATATTGCAAATCATGGATCAGTTAGTGATTTAGAAGAGTTATAAACGCAATATGCATCGATAGACAGTCTGTAAGAAGCTAAAACGTAGTGAGGAGATACAGTTAGAGCAGGTTGTGGTCTAGTTAGTAACGTAGAACAGAAATAACACCGTAAACATAACAGACAAGATATAAGAATACTGAATGTAGTAAAGAGTTGATATACAGTTAGTGCAAATATATACGGAATCATACAATATACAGAAAAGTATATTGTTTAACCCTTGTGGTGTCAGACAACAGACAAAGATTTGACATTTTTGTCCCTTTTTTTTCTAACACCACCTTACTACCACTAGTTTTACACTACTTTTTGGAATTCATGGTCAATAACCCTAATTTATATAGAATTATACCAAATATTTGAGTTAAGAAAGCAAAATTATGAATTATTTTGACTAATAGTTAAGATCAGAGGAACGTACAGATGAGTTTTGTCAGGAATATAAGTGATGAATTGTATTTGAAAAGAGCGTTGTATGGAATCCAATCCATTTTTGTGGTAATTTGATTAAAAAGAAACCCATCTTTCAGATATAGACATTTTTTAAAGCAGTCAAATTTGACCCAAGGACAACAGGAGGGATAATTCTGTATATCTGGCAACAGATGGTAAAATTGGTCTTCATTTTATAACTGCTATTTTCCATAATATGTAGCTCATTAAGTAGGCCTATAGATGATGCGGCCTATTGAATTTCAAGCTTTGTTTGATGTTAAATGTCACACTTTATTACCTTGAAAACATACATTTTTGTAATGTCCCATGAAGGTGCCCCTCCTTGGAAATATTTCATGCAACCTTTGGAAAACATCACAAGGAGGCCGCCATATAATGTTCGGTCATGGTTGTGTGACTACAGATGGTTCCTGCATGATGAGTTATCCCAAAAGAACACTGAAAGAACTTGCCACAAAGGTTTCCATAACCATGCAATGTTCTGGCCAAAAAATATTGGACTGTTGGAGCTACAGTAGCCTATTTTTTTTAACACTATGTTTATTGGCTTTTGTTTATCTTTAATAAATAGAATATGTAACAAGCATGATAATTAATAATACATTATAACTTAAAGAAGTCATTATAGTGGGGGAAAAGTTTTAAATCTACAGATATAGACAGAGTAATAAAATGTAGAAATTTACATCTCAGAAGTACCAGTATCAGTAATGCTTCCAACAATTGAAATTGAAGACTCTGAAGTAGGAAATAGAGAGAATGTAGAGCAAGTATACAATATTTACAGTTTTTGAACACACACACACACACACACACACACACACACACACACACACACACACACACACACACACACACACACACACACATACACACACACACATCCCTCTCAAATTACACAATGTGTTCAGTGGGCAGGCAGCTAGCCGATAGTGAGGAGATGTTTTTTACAGTGTGTTCAGGGGACAGGCAGCTAGCAGATAGTGAGGAGATGTTTTTTACAGTGTGTTCAGGAGACAGGCAGCTAGCAGATAGTGAGGAGATGTTTTTTACAGTGTGTTCAGGGGACAGGCAGCTAGCAGATAGTGAGGAGATGTTTTTTACAGTGTGTTCAGGGGACAGGCAGCTAGAGATAGTGAGGAGATGTTTTTACAGTGTGTTCAGGACAGGCAGCTAGCAGATAGTTTTACAGTGTGTTCAGGAGACAGGCAGCTAGCAGATAGTGAGGAGATGTTTTTTACAGTGTGTTCAGGGGACAGGCAGCTAGCAGATAGTGAGGAGATGTTTTTTACAGTGTGTTCAGGGGACAGGCAGATAGTGAGGAAAACTTTTGCTGCATTTGACAAAAAATGTTGTAGCCTAAAAAACATTAGAGCATCTATTATTTCCTTTAAACTGTATTGTAAAGGATGTAATTGTAATTTTCTTGGTATATTTTTTTTTACCTGCAGGAAGGCTACTCCATTTTTTGGGATGGGTGCCTTGTTATTAACTATTATTAGGGGTTTGACCAAAATTTCCCATCAGCAGGATGTCGTCTGTTATTTTAGAGTTCAACGAGTTCTCCCCAGGTAGGCTAGAGTAGGTCACCCCTTCAGCAGAAACAGTGGCACAGTTTCACCACCATTCACTTTTTATTGTCACAACATAACACACAACACCGCAGATGTGAAATAAAAGAAAACCTCAGCTCATGTCTGAAAAGTAAACATATGTTCTTCTGTGAGGCTGCATACTAGAGCCCAACCGATAAAGGATTTTTAAGGCCAAAACCAATACAAATATTTGGCAATTTAAAAATCCGATATTCCGATAAATCGGCCGATATGTGTATTTTTAAAAGAATTCCAGAAATGCATAATAAAACAAACAGATTTCCCTAACATTAGATATTATTTATGTGTTCTCACTAAAATAATATGATAATAATTAGTTTTATTGTCACAACAGAACAGAGGAACATCAAAATATATTAAAGTTCTGATAAATAAAATGTATAAAAATACAAACTTAAGATAAAGTCCTTTGAACAAAAACACATTAACTAAAAAAAAAATCAGAAAAAAATGGCTCTGGGAGCCATGATATCACATTGACTATATTCATTTCTTTCCTCACCAGCTGGGATTACTGTTATAACAGGTTTTATACCATAATAAACACACAGTCTTAACACAAAGTGACTGGCTGAAGATTGACAGTTTCTTAAATGAGCAAATCTCTGCTGACCTCAGCTTGCCCTCTCTGTGTGAAGCTGAGCTAACATTACTTCATTTCAATAAGGAGATAGAGCCACCGAGCAGGTCGGGTGATTTACAGATTATTACAAAGACACATTGTGAGACAGGAGTGTGCAGCTGAGAGGAGAATATTAATGAAGGGCTCCGTTTTTCATTTGTTCCATCTAAAAGTGAAAGTATGTACAGTCAGGAGGATTAACAGAGACCCAATGAACTGCTCTGATCTTATATCTGACATGAAAAAAACATGTAATAAAGCAATAAAATAAAGAATTTACAAGGACCCAACAGTTCTAGTAGTTCCCTCCAGAGCAAGCAACAGTGCGACAGTGGCGAGGAAAAACTTCCTTTTAGGCAGAAACCTCGGACAGACCCAGGCTCTTGGTAGGCGGTGTCTGACGGGCCGGTTGGGGTTAGAATGAATAACAATAACAAAAATAGAAAAAATAGTAGTTCTTTGTAGTAGTTCATGGCATAGCAGGGCACTGGTCATCACACTCACATCACCATCATCATTAGGTGATGAACAGAACCATCAAAGATTGTACCCTCTTACAAAGCAAAACATCCAAACTTTCTGTTATTTGCGGCGCAGGAACTAAATCATTCTCAGAGCGTGACAGCTTTTCATCTGCATTTGGATCTAACTGAATTTGCCACCTTTTTTTTAAGGTTTAGAATGAAAAAAATTAAAGAAATGGAAAAAAAATGTGAGAAAACATGGAGGCTTTTTTGGTTCAGCGTGGGTCAGAGGGAGGGACCTGTTTGCCACTGATCAGCATGTTGCTATATATAGCTCCCCCTACAGGTTTCTCTATAGAGCCCCCCACCAGGTTTCTCTATAGAGCATGTCCAACATGTCCAATCTCCAGGCCCAGTGACTAACAAGACAGGAATGGACAGACAGAGAGACAGCCCAGGACAGTAAAAGTGATGGAGGAAATACAGCAACAAGGTTCTGACCTCTCAACATGAATCACCAGAGAGGTAAACACAGCCTCTCCTTTCTTAAATCATTATTATTATTTTTTTTTTTAACTAACTGGTACAATAAAGATGAGCATTACGGTTGCAAGGATCATTGCGGCTAGACGATGACTTAGGTTCTGGAGCGGTCCTTGGCAGTGAAAAGTAACAGCAGATGCAAGGAGAGGAAACATCAATCAGCTTGAGAATGTTTCCCTTTCGCTGACTCAACATCTTGTTTGTTTTGGCCGGACAGCTTTTTAGAGTGCTTGTTTTTCCCATTTTTCCTGAAAAATTGACACATTTTCTAGGCTAGTTTTCGTCCACTCTCTCTCACTATCTCCCTTCCCAACATACAGAGACACACACATTTATTGGTATCCAAGTTATCTTAATTCCAGAGTCTGAGTGTGTGTGCACTGTGTCCGTCTGGTGACTGATGTGGAATGCTGCCCCTTAGCTACAGTGGGAAAATCCCAGATGTGAGGAAACTGATTTCTCCTCCATGATTGGGTCATGTTGTTGGCCTTAAGGTCTTACGCCAAGCCCTCTTGAATAGTCTGGGAGACTGCTCTTCCCAGCCTAATGGAAACAAGGCTCGGGGAGTGGAGAGACCTCCCCTTCCATCTCCACCAAACCCCCACCCTCCCCCCAGCCCCTGAGGGCTAGTCCCAAGCATGTGCTATAAATTTCCTGACCATATATTCCCAAGTCGAGTTCATTTTTCCAGAGCAGCCACACATGTGGTGTATATCTGGGTTTAGATTATGGGGTTGGGAGGAGGAGCTGACTTTGGTCCCAATCCATTAAAGTGGCCACTAATACTGTTTTCTTAGAGGGCTGTGTGTTGTAATGTTACAGTTATCTTCCTTAAGTGGAAGTTGTTCTTGATAGAATCATTAATCCTCAAGAAAATTATACGTAACATCAACTCTGTTTTCAAAATAGAGAGATATTACATTATAATATATGTAACTGATTTTCACATGACTCATCCATTATGTTTATCCACATCTTCCTGCAGGTTATGGCATAACTTTTTATGTCAACTTTTTATACGTGACATGGAGTATGTGATATTTTTGCATTAAACTACAACACTGAGGCAGGTAAAAATAGAAAAAGTTTGTTTCAATATCATAAAAAGGCTGAAAGCTCGCTGGGGTTAAAGTTTGTATAAAGAGGCTTGAAGAATGTAAAACTGGCATGACAAGCGTACGTGGCTATTGTTTCATTGAATGACAAAGCATGTAATGCTGTCAGGTCTGAATCTGTTAAGGCTGCGTTGCCCACAAAAATGCATCAGACACCATTTACACCACTGTCCAGCACCTGGTTTCTTTATCACAGAGGTACATTTCTCTCACACTGCCTCCATTTCACTCTTTTTCTCACAAAGGTGGCAAATGAAAAACAAACTCATGTTTTATTGATTTTAAGTCATCTCCAAGCTGGGTTTAAGTATCTTTTTTTTCTCACCAGAGACTAATTCCCATCACCTTTCTGGTGATGTGAAATGCACATTAGGGGCGTTGTGCTCCAAGGCATCTTCACCGCAATCACCATTAAATACAGCTGACAGGATAACTCTTCATAAGTTATGGCTTACTGTAGCATGACATTAGCCTCCATGAAACAAATTCAAAAAGGAAGTTGTTGTTTATATTTCAAGATGAGCGGCATCCCATGAGAGGAGCTGGAGTTGAGAGTCTGACAAAGACCAACGGAGAAAATAACAGCTGCTTAAAATTAAACCTTCTGTAGGGCTTGTAGTTCCCCCTCTTATATGACAAATATCTGACATTTAGAGCCTCTTTGAAAATACAGTTTTCCACCAAAGGTCCCAATCTGTTACTTATCATGCTCAAAATTCTAACAGAAGCATAAAGAACATTCCCATTTAATAGAAACCAAAGTGCTATCAACGTCTGTGTAAACATCTCCAAAACCACAAAGCTCAGTCGTGTCAGCAACAGAGAAGAAAACAATTTTCAATATAGAAGAAAAAGTAAATCGTTTTTTTAATGCCTCCACTCTAAAAAAAAGAAAATATTTTGTCCTTTCATTATCATTGTGTAACACATCAGCCAATCAATGATCAGTTTTATTAAAGGTCCAGTGTGTTTAACTTTATCAAAAGTATTATTAAAATCGGTGTTGCACGTTCACAAACTTTTTCTTTTCATGAATATAAAAAAATGTATATTAAAAATAATATTTACCACCACCATCAATTCTGAGTATTCCATTTGGCTTTAAATTTTACATTTCCATTTGCATGAGCTGGGTTAGACGCTCTATATTTATGATGCGGCATCTTCAAATAGGTTAGCCGGTGAGTGACATACAGGACATACTGCTCCGCCTTTCGCGTTTTCACCGTCACATGATCAACTCCCAGGTGCTGCTAATGCTGCTAATGGGTATCGTCGCTTCCCGGCTTTTTTTTTGGGGGGGGTTTGCGTGCATATGGTGATGCAAAAGTGTGTGAAATTCAATGTTGTATGCACTCCAGGCTGCTACGTGGCAGTGTGAAGCACTGCAACACGACAAAACCAAATGCTTGTCTGATGATGATCGACACAGTCGACCGTGATAAGCCACAGCACAGCACCCACGGGAGAACTACCGATATCCTGAGCCTCGCGGCCCTTCAGCCGCTGATTGATTGATGCAGACCCTCCTCCGCCCGCTGCCTCTCGCTTTCTCTCCATCCGTAACGTTGTAGCCTACTCTGGCTCAAATGAATGGCCTACATATGGTCATCAAAGTACAACAACCTTATCCACATTGTTGAAATCATTTTAATATTTAGCCATTACATTGAAAATCTTTCAGATAACAGGAGCCTATGATTTCTGTAGCCTATTCCCTAACAGACTAACAACAGACTACCTGAACGCCTTTTCTCGTCTCTCTCCACCGCTGACTTCAGACTTTTGCGTTTTTTACCCTTTAGACAGCGCGACAGTGGAGCGTTTTTAACCCTTCTGTTGTCCTCGTGTCAAATTTGACCCCTTTAAAAAATGTTGATATCTGAAATATGGTTTTCATTTTAACCAAATTACCACAAAAAATGGATTGGATTCCATACAACGCTGTTTGCAAATACAATTGATCACTTTCATTCCTGACTAAACTCATCTGTTCATTCCCCTGATCTTAACTATTAGTCAAAATATTAAGTAGAATTCTATATAAATGAGGGTTATTGACCATGAATTCCAAAAAGTAGTGTAAAACTAGTGGTAGTAAGGTGGTGTTAGTGAAAACTAAAAAAAAAAAGTTGAAAAAGGGATGAAAATGTCAACTTTCTGTCCGTTTTTGACCCGGGAAGGACATCACAAGGGTTAATAGAAGGGGAAGCACCAGACGCCTCCCAATACGATATCATCACGATACTTATGCCACGATACAATATTATTACAATTTTAAACATGTTGCAATATTCGGCGATATATTGCAATTTATAACCTTTTTTCCAACTTCTAATTTTTCCCAATTTCAAATGATGTCCCCAAAAGGAAACTCTGTCAAAATCTGTTTTATCTAAAAAGAAATATTTCTCTTTGTTCATATCACTTCAATTGTATTGCTGCAAAATGGGATTGTCAAGCAGACCAACTGACCAACACATATATAATAAAAGATCCTTACTTGGCGCCTGTGTATTGATACAGTATTGCTACTGAAAATATTGCAATACTATGGTATATCGATTTTTTCCCAACCACCCCTAGTTTTTGAGATTTCCACTCTGGAGGGTGGTTTCATTTTTTTTTTGCATTTTAAGCCCCTAAAATGACATTGCTGTCTAAACAAAAGGCACATCTGATAAAATATATATATATATAATATAAAGGTTTTCACCTGTGAGCGTTCTCGTGTAAACAGGGCCTAAATTTCGCAATTAATACAAATGAAAAGAACGGACGTGATTGCCAGATGTAAAGCTGGATGAAGACGTGGATGACATCTTGGCTTTTTGCAGTGTGAAGGCTACCGTAGCAGCTACTTTGAACTGCGTGGCGCGAGAGAGTTGATGGCGATATATGATCTCAACGCTAGATGGGAGAAATTCCCACACACTGGACCTTTAAAGATGCATGCGTGGACCACCTAACTATTCTGCTTAACTCATCAGCCATGATAAGCTGGAAGTACAGTACAGTGCGGGTATTGTTTTCAAACTGAGAAACAAACAGGTCCTGCTGGGCCCTTAACTTTTATAGCTACTGAGCCACAGAGCAGGCAGGATACAGGAAGTCGGCTCTGCCTCTGCCTGCTATTGCTCTTTGATTACTGAGCCAAATTGTTTAATCAGGTCTGAAACCACGAGAAAGCTGCAGTGCTACACTGCCCTGGGACAGAGCCTCTTTTAACGCCACACTGCGTTTTTTGTTATCTGGGTACAGGTGGAAGTGCACAGCTATGTAAATCTCCAGTAGCATGGTTACCCGTGGCCTTGCTTCAGTGAGGCACAACACAGTGTTTGGTGTGAGCCGTGCCACGCGCTCGGCCAGCCTGAGGACGGGGAGGTGACGGCTGCAGGCCCAGCGGAGGAACAGACATTTTGCCTCATTGCAACATCTGGAATCTCTGTGGCTTATGTAGGAAATTTGGGAGGCCAATATGGTTACTGTATCTTAACCGACCTTGCGGAAATGTTCTTGACTTGGAAACCGTGTGTGTGTGTGTGTGTGTGTGTGTGTGTGTGTGTGTGTGTGTGTGTGTGTGTGTGTGTGTGTGTGCATGTAGGAGTACTGAGGAACTACCAAGTGGAGCACCAGATTTGATACAGCTTTGCATGAGAAAGGAGTTATTGTTTGGCTGTATTTCCAGCAGAGTTGTGAGTATTTATAGGAAAGGTACACACACACACACACACAAACACACACACACACACAAAGGGAGACAACAGCACTTGAGCCTGTTGACTGTTTAATCACTACATCCATGTGCACGGTCCTGAAGTGGTGTGGACTGTCCTGGCTCATTACCACTTCCTAATTCTTGTTTCTGCTTTTATTCTCAGTTGGCAGCTGAGTGCTGGACCAACCTGTTAGCTTTTGTGTTGCTTCATATACACACACACACACACACACACACACACACACACACACACACACACACACACACGCATGCACACACACACAAGCGCACACACACAGTGCCTGTTCCCCTGCGACTGGCCTGCATCCTGACACGGCGGCCCACGTCTCCTTCCACTTAGTTTACAAAACCCAGGCCTAAATTCCTCAAGACACACACACACACACACACACACACACACACACACACACACACACGTTTTCAAAGAAGTTGTCCCCCAAAGGATTTATTGCTTCTTTTCTAATTGCCAGTGTGGGTATAATTGGGAATCAGAACAATAAACCTGTTTCCTCTCACCCTCGAATATAAAACTGGCAGATAATACAGTTTCTGTTCAAACAGCTCCATAAACACACAGAATCAACCCAGATGATTTATAACTGGCCATAAATGATGTCCAAACATGATGGGAAGGGTTAAACATGATGATCTCATTCAGTAAAAGGGCCTTGAAGACGGAATGGCTACAATAATTGCAGTGAAAATGTTGAAATTGCACAAAAAAAAAACATTTCGGATTTCAGAGCAGGTTAACAATAATGTTTTCACAACCTTGACAAATTACTGTATATACAAAGAAAAGTCTAGAAATACTTCCAGGCTCCTTTTTCCCCCCCGTCAAACAGCCGAGCTGGCCTCTGCACTCAGGAAGCCACAAGTCATTTTCCATCTTTCCATGTGTGGAATTTTTCATGCACTCGTCATGCCAGCAGCACCCTTTATAGCCTGAGCTGGATCTACAAATGACGACGTGCTTTTAAATTTAGCGCATGATGTCATTGATCTGGCAGTGGTTGGGCAACAGACAGATGGGGAGCAAAAATAATGGTACAATCTGATGAAAAATGGATTTTCCTGCACCTACAGTATATGTAAGCTGTAAATCTAAGGGGTTTCATAGTGGCCAGGTGTGCCTTTAAATAGTCAAAGAGCAGATGAGAATGCTTGGCCATATTCAAACATCGGGGTGGAAATGGAAATGTGCTACGTTGTCATTTCTTCTCAATACTGAAGGCACCCCTAATGCACCACACATATCTTTAGGGGTGACAGAGAGGTAAGACAGATTCCTCCTTTTCAACCAAGTTGATCATGTGTTGTGATGAATCCTACATCATGGCTCTTGATGCAATCCCTTCACAAAGAAGACAAAGGTCTCTTCTCTCAGTACACTCGAGCTAGTCCACATTGTTGGCCTTCAAGGAACACATTGGCTCCTTCCAAATTTTACATTTTTTCCAGTGTTTACCCAGAACTCAACAGACCTGTTAATGTCTTCTGTTTTTATTGCATGCAGTCGAAATGTACACTGCATCATGGTGAAATGAGCAATGCCTTTTTTGTTTGCTGGATATCTGTAGCAGCTCCAAAATTATTATGGCAAACATTATATAACAAATATATAACCAATAAAGTGAATCCAAAAGATGATTACAATGTACAGTATAGTACATGACCATAAGTACCCTTCAAATCAATAGTGTGTTTCCACCTCTGTGGTAACAGTAAGGCTCTTTTAACAAGATCATAACCTAGTATATGGCTGGACCATGTATGGTCAATGTGGTCTTAATTGTGACCAAATTGGTAGAGGGACAGTCAGTGACGGTGTCTATAATGTGAATATAGATATGTAATGTTCATCTGTACATCAGGGTACAAGCTGCAGCCTCTTGACTGCTGTGTGTCGGGGCTCAGGTTCTGCAGACAGCAGAGATCAGAGAAGTTTGAGGTTGTACGACCAAAAATCTAGGTCCATTAAAAAATGTTTTTCCAGTTTGGTGAGAACTTAACACACATGTACTGACAGATATATCCCTCGACGCAGAGGTTCAGGGTTTGAGTCCAACCTGTGACAATTTCCTGCATGTCTTCCCTCTTTCTCACCTGGCTGTCCTGTCAAAAAATTGTGGGCAAAGAAGCCCAAGAAGTAATCATTTAAAAAAAAGAACTTGACTGGTCTGCACAGAGCTTAATCTCAATAACATCCATCTTTGGGATGAACTGGAACACAGACCCCAAGCAGCATATCTATGATCATGGGTTTTTGAAATTCTTTTAAAATGATCTATTCCTTTAAAACCCCATGGTCTCCCTTTGGGAACTATGTGACACTTGGCTCAGTTTGGACTTTTCTATCACAACAAAAAGACTTCATAATAAAAACAGTTTTGAGGTCAGAATCCAATAGAGACCATTAAATATCAATAGAGTTAATACTCCTGTTTACAGCGTAAAACATCCAAAGTCACATCTGATTTCAATTTTCTTCCCACCAGTCCCCTTATCATGGTGTACATGTTGTGATTACAACTACGTATGTGCCAGGCTATTTCATAGTTCCTCCTTCGCAGCTATGAAGCCTTTGTGATGTGTATATTATGGTCTGCAACAGGCCTCCAGAGAGAGAGTGACAAAGAGAGACAGTGCAGCTGCCCGGGGTCACAGTCAGCCTCCACCAGCAGGCAGTGACGCTGGGTGAGACGGAAGGCCAGGGCTCTGGGAACAGCTGGGGGAACATGCCGGAGTCCAAAACAGATAAGACAAGCCTGCTGTAATGCATTAGCAGCTATAGACATTATATAATACCCACTGGAGCTTCATCTAGCGGCACTGGGGAGTTATAAGGCTGTGTATACTCACTGAGGTCCCACAGAGGAAGACGTTTTTACACTGAAACTGATGTTATATATGACAATGTAGGAGTCACAACTAGAGATCGACCCATAACAATTAGTAGTTAATGTAACCAATTTTTGGAATTGACCTGCATTTACAGTGGAAATTCAAATCTTTATGTCAAAATTAAGATTTTGGAATGTCACATACACTAATACGAATCTTTGTATAATGTTTTTAAGTAAATAAGAAACATTATACCCAGTAAAAGAGTCAGATAGTGCTGTAGGGGGGGACATGAAGTCAGACTCAGTGGAGAGTGAAACCAAAGCAGAGGGACAGACACAGAGCTGTAGCCGAGCCAAAGTAGAACACTTTTTTAAGATTATTTTTGGGCTTTTCTGCCTTTATTTGATAGGACAGCCAGAGAGAAAGGGGGAAGACATGCAGGAAATTGCCACAGACCATATTCGAACGCTGGACCTCTGCATCGAGGCATAAACCTCAAAGTATACGTGCGCCTGCTCTACCACTGAACCAACCCAGCCACAGTACAACACTTTTTAATTCATTATCTTTATCCATTATCAGGCAAATAAAACGCCTATACAGATAATCAGAAAACTGCCAAAAGACGTCTATCCCTAGTCACAACTACAAGGCTGGTAAAGGCTGGCCGAAAAAAATGTGATGATGTTTCACATAAATAATAATAATTTCTCTGCACTCAAGGACACCGTACAGGGATACATAAGACATTAAAAGCAGCAAAAAAAAAATTAAGAATACAACACTAAAAACAGTAAAAGGAGGCAGAGCAATTGACAAGTGGAACAAGCAGTTTTAAGATGTGATTTGAGTTGCAATTTGCAATTTGAAATGGGGGAATGAATCAATGCTTCTAAGTAGGGGTGGTAATGAATTGCAGAGATGGGGAGCAGAGTGGCTGAATGCTCTACTCCCCATGGTGGTGAGAGACAGACAGGTGTATAGAGAAAGATGTTCACATTCTGATCAAAAGGTCTGATGTCAAATAGCTATTTCCAGCACAAATCCTAAATATGTGACATGCTTTGAGTTACTGGTACAAAGGTGAACAGGGATAACCACTGTGCATGAACCTACAATATAAAGAAAGCAACTACAAACTCCCCAACTTAATCTACAGATGACTCAAGATAAAGTATGTCACACCATTCCATTGACAATATATGATACAGTAGATTTAGCACAGTACATGCTGCGCCAAAACACCACAGCTATTGCTGCTCATCAGAAATTTGTTGCCAAGGGCTACTCGATTCAGACGTTTCTCTGGCTTTACACCCAACACCAGGGGTCTTTAATGTTATTTAAGCAAAGGACCCCTTAACGCCAGGAGCAGGGACCCCCTACTACATATATTGTATAAAATTACATAGCATATTAAACTGGGCCTACAATAAAGTGCAGGGCAGCCTAAAGCCTTTACACATAATTAATTAATTAATTACATAGAATATTAAGATATTAAAATAGCCTAATAATTGTTGGCATGGTTTTATAAATCATGTTTTGATGCGGCTCAGTAAATCTTTAGAATAACTGTATCTGTGGATTGCTTTAGTGACACCTAGGCCAGTTAGCAGGGGGGTTTTATATTTACTTATAATATGTTAGATTCATGTTAAGACTTTTAATTTTTTGAAAAAACTAAAAATAATAAAATTACAAACAATTTTGAATTTTATCTTTGTTGTCGGTCTAGCTCAGGTTAAACTCTTTGTGAAACATGAACAAACACAAATAATGAACGCCACAAAACATTATATTACATTATATTGGAAAAAGAACACAAAATATTTTTATAATAATATATTTTTTTTTTTACGTGGTATTGGATCGGTGCATGAATTCCAGTACTTCCCGATACCAGCATTTTAGGCAGTATCGGAGGCGATACTGATACTGGTATCGGTATCAGAACCTCTCTAATCAGCAAGGCATGCATTTGGAGAATCCGTCCACCAGATGACATTTAACATGGCCAATGAAGTAGAAATGGCCAGATTTAAACCCTCAAAACATCCCTCTTCCCTCTTTTCATCAGCTTTTTTTATCTGGGAGTCATTCCCAGCAATGTGAGAGGGACAGGGCTTCAGGTTACTTTCCTTACAAATAGAAAGAAGTCTCCAAGGGATTCACAGTTTCCTCTTTGTATTTCTTATAACCAGTAGCAGGAGATTTCCACATTGAAAGTGGATTAGCATATTTATTCAGAGAGAAGATCTGTGTAAATGCCCACAGTCTGTCTCTTTGAAAGCTCAGAGTGGGAAACTTCGTCCTGACAGTTCTGGGCCACCAAGTGCTCTTTAAGCCTCATTTTCCCTCCGACTGGTGTTTGGGAAGGTGATGTTCATCCTAACAAAGCGCATGACTATTTATTTATGCAAGTTACTGAGTTCTGCATAACTGCTTCTCCATGGACTATGTCAATCTTTCTATTTGTCTAACCTCTCCACTGCAATCTTAATTTGTATGTTACACACAAATATATACATTAGCTGTGCACAAAATCATAACCATATCCATTACAAAATCTTACATATGCTCTCTAAAGACATGTCTCAGGCCCGACGGTTAAATGCAGCTCCATTCTCCTTATCTGCCCTGTATCTCTGACAGAAACCTGGCTGGATGTGGAGCCCTTGGCGATGCAGTGTCACTGCGGATTCATTCATTCTATGATTAATGCCAGTTAAGGCAGCAGGGCTTTTGAGGATGAACATTGCTGCCTCCTCTTACCAGAGGAAGCCATTAATTTCCACCATGCAATTAAAGAGGCTGTAGGGAATAGATTTCCACACAAATTACGCTGTGTGAGAGGGAATAAGGCACTTCTGGCTCATCATGTACTCAAGATTTGAAAAACTCTCTTTAAACCTTGAGTAATGCCTTCAGAAAATAAACATTTGAGAAGTAGCATTAAGCTTTTTTCCCCCCTCCTCTATAGACCAAATCTTCTCTGAGCCTATCCATATGCGGTTTGGGGATGAAGCTCTGGGTTTTGTTTTGCGCCTCAGGAAAAACAAACCAGCAAGTCAAGTGGACTAAAAAGTTGAGTGTTTTTTTTCTTTCCATTAATGCCCCGCATTATTTTAAATAGAGTTTTGAAATCCCTTTATAAAAAAAAAACTCTGTTTACTTTCTCCATCCTAAATAGTGTAATGCTTTTCATCCGTGCTGACTGGGCACGCCATTGTTGAGCAGAGTTCAAGGCTGTTAAAAACACTGCAGAGATGAGTGAGATGCAAACCAATGAGAGTTTACAAAACTCACTAGAGGCTCCTTAAATGTTTGTAACGACCAACTGAAGACATCCCAACCGAGCTTCCGCTAAATGTAAGATTCAATGTGGCAAATGTTTTATCAATGTTACTAAAATTCATCAAAGTGCATGCAAAATTGTATATGTTTGCAATATATGGCATTGCAACCACTCAAAAGCTGCAATGATATTTTCAGATGCAGAAACAGTCATACTCATTACACAAGTTCAACTTCAATAAGTTGCTATTGTTAACCAGAATGTTTTGATAAAAACAGTGTGCGTTTGTGTGTGTGAATGTAGAACAGAATAGATAAATGCATGCCTATCATTACAGTTGAGTCCTGATCACTTACTGTATATTGTAAATCCCAATTCATAAATTCTTTGACATAAGTAGCAACATGTAGTAGTTACAGATCCAACTTTCTCTTAAATTTTCTCTGAAACAGTTGAGAATGCCTGTTAATATATTTATTTAACAGATACTGTAAATGACATGGTTATTTTGAGTTATGAGTTAAGCCCTGTGTCTGTGTGTGTGTGTGTGTGTGTGTGTGTGTGTGTGTACTTGCAAACACTGAATGTGTAGGTCATGTGCATATGAGACCAATAAAAAGACACTTTTGACATTTATAGCACAGAATACCAACACTTTTCTCGCTGCTGCTTTGCTATTTTGAATCTGGACCCAAAGAATGTGCTTTCGTCTCCTGGACAATGTCATTTTAATGAGGTGGACAATGTTGTTATGGACGATACTGAGAACCATCTGGCCACCTCGTATCCGTGTCATAAAAAGAGGTTCCCCTCAGCCCAGCTGTAAAATTCAAACGGGGAATATCACACCTAATGTGTCCGACACTCTGCCAGCTTTGTCCTCTTTACAACATTCATCAATCTTCAAGTTATTTTATTATTAGATTCCAGCTGAAACCATATGTTGATTTCATTAACTTGATAACTAAATAACATTAAAAGTGACACTGTCTCTGGTCTGGCTTATTACAGCCAAGATAAACCATAAAAGAGAAAGAATGTATGCAGCTTGCTATGAAAATCACATGGGAGAAAAATAGAATGATAAATGTATTTTAAGGGAGTGTCATTGCCGTGTTGACAAACTTGTTGATGTTACTCATGGTGGTCTCACACTCAGGTTTCCAAAAACTACAGTTAAGAACGACCGGCGATCGGTCACAGCGCATATGTCATACATGCCAGCAGACCACACATTAGTTAACTGCAGCATAAAAGTGACATGGAATTTTTCCAGACCATAATGTCCACTTGTGCATTACCATCATGTACAACAGAGGTCATGTGAGAGTGCAACCTGAGCCTGAAATGGCATCTACCCAAATCCACAGCTGCCCCCCAAGGGCCACATCACACAGGCCAAATATTTCCCCTCAGCAAAACAGAAACAATGATCTGGCACACTGCCTAATTTTAACTGCATCCCGCCAGGCGACCAATATATAGAAGGCATTTTAAATAAGAGACATTCTCGAGACACCGGCTGGGAAGGGACCTCGCAGACACCTGTGGCTGTCAGTCATAGTAACATTGTCTGAGCCCTGAGCAATGCCACCACGCAAACCACGACACAAGCCAGCGCAGGATCCACTGCAGGGAGATTTTCATGATGTGCCAGACGGCAGCGCAGCCGGACTGACTGCAGGCCAACACTGAACAGATTCCCTGAACGATCAAGCTTTAAAGTGCTTGTATTATGTTTTTGGCAGTTTTCCCTTTCTTTTATTGTGTAATGTATCTTTTCTCTGAACATTATAGGTTTTCAAAGTGAAAAAGCCCAAAGTCCCCCCTAAAGGGACTTACCATCTCCAACAGAAAACACTGTTTACAAACCGCTCCAAACAGATCTGTTGTAGTCCAGCCTATACTTCAGAGACAAACGCTCGTCACTTTGTAGCACATGTTATAATGCTTGCCTAGTTGCTAGTGTGGCACGCCCTCATACTGCTTCTGACTGGCTAGTAGTCCTTACCTAGGTACTGTCAGTGCACCCCTTCATACTCTGCTTCTGAATGGCTAGTAGTTCAACACACAGGGGGAAAAGAGGAGCTGCAGCAATGTGCTAGTGTTTTTTGAAAACTAAACCATGTAAACCTATTCTGGAACAAGCTTTAAATACAATTAGGGTCTTGAAAATGAGCATATTATGAGCACTTTAAACCAATTCAGACAAAAAAAATAATTCTCAAATAATTCTTAAACTCAGCATGTGACAAAGAAAATTCCACAAGGCAACAGTGTTTAATTGTACATTTCAGCAAAATGGTTGCATATCTTGCTAAATTTCGAATTCCATTGCCCAGTGAACAAGAAAGATGATATATACAGGGAGATTATGTGCTTTTCCAGCTTTGTTTAGTCTCTTAGTTAAAATAAACACATATACACACTGAAATCAGTGCAGAGAATGCATTGACTGGACATTCCTTTTCAATTCCAATAAATGAAAATGTGTTTCTCATTAGTATAAATATGAAGACAATGTGTGGTCTAAACGTAAGTATTTATTGAGTATTCTGATAACCATTTGGTCACTATTGTTATCACATTTACTCATCCATTTTCTCTACCTGCTGAACCTAGGTCACTGGGTGCTATCCCAGCATGCACTGAGCAGAGAGGAAGAGAAACGTCAGATTTTCAGTGCATCACAGGCTCATGATGAATAGAAAGACACATAAATTAGAGTCTTCACTATTCTGAGGGAACAACATAAGCACACTGCCAGAAGCAAGAAGCTGCTGGAAAAACAAGACAAAAAACATAAATAATATCTTACCTGCAGCTGCTGCAGCGTTGGTCATCTTATTCAACATCTACAAGACAAAAGAAATAACAAATGATCAGTAACTCTAACACAATAAGTTAATTTTGAGAGGAGGCCACACATCATGGTGGTGGATAGCTGAAACCATGGAAGAGAAATGTAAACAACAGACAAAACTGAGATTTTGGCTTTGGCTACTTGAATGTAGCTGCAATCTAAAAGCAAAGAAAAACATGTAACATTATTTGGCTGGGAAAACCATTAGAGGCATACGCCAAGTTCCCTGAATTCATGGATAGAGAATGTCTGCCTGCATTCTTCAATAGTGCAATGACTGCCGTAATGACAAAGTCAACTACAAGAGTCCTCTGAGAACGCAGAGCTCCGCCAAGGCATGCCCCATCTCACAATGTTAATGTAGTGTGGATGGGCCTAGTCGTTATTTTTTAGATTTTTCAGACACCACATGAATGCAGCACAAATGCCCCATTCTTATAATGTTAACCAAAATGGGAAAAAAATGTGTATCTGCCCAAATAGGTCAAAATAGGTTCTTCCATGGCCCATGATACACCCTTGCACCAAGTTTCATGAAAACCAGGCCAGAGGTTTTTTCGTAATCCTGCTGACAGACAGACAAACTAAGAAACAGACAACCCAAATGATTTAGCACTTGTTAACTCAAAGGCAGCTGTGCTGCACATCAGTCTGCTGTCCCCGATTATCTGTTGTGAATACAGTGTTTATAGGGTTAGGAAATTTAAAAAAAGGAAAGAAACACTAGTAATTTTAAACGCTAAGTATAAAGGACATCTTTTTAGGCACGTAGGGCCCTATCTTGCACCCGGGTCGGTACAGCGCAAAGCCCAAGGCAAGTGTCTTTGCTAGTATAAGATTTCCCGTCCAGCGCCCACATCGTTTAAATAGCAAATGCACCTGCGCCCATCTTTGTACCAATGGCCAAACTGGTCTTACAGGGAGGTGTGTTCAGGTGCATTCTGGGTGTATTGCTATCTTGAGGCAGCGGGCAGTGATCGCGCCATTGACCAACGAAAACCTGGTCTAAAGTCCATAACGCAGCATTTCATTGTTATTTTAACAGCGCATTAGTAAAATATGCCTTTGCTTAATCACAGAGCACGCACACAATGCTTGTTACACACACAGGGACACGCAGCAGCACACACACATGCAAAAGATTACAAATAAAAATATGACGGTGCAAATCCGCAATCAAAAAGCAATGCGCTAAAGTACAAACGCGCCTGGCTTTTAAAGGGAATGGGAGATGACACTGATTGGTTGATTGCATGTTACACCCAAAACACACCTATGATTAATGAAGACACTAAGTACAATCTTTTTTAACCACGCACCTGGCGCATGGACCCTTTTTTCTGCAATTACACAAATGTGGATTTGGACACGCCCTAAAGGCACCTGCGCCATGCACTTCATGTTGTGCGCTTAGATTGTTAAAATAGGGCCTGTACTGTTTTTCTGGAATGTTACGTTGTTTTTATTTGAAAAGTGGTAGGAAAATGGATATAACCTGTTACTGCAAACTTAAAGCAAAATAGGATTGTCACTTAAAACACTGGGTGATAGAGGTCCCTGGTTTTAATGGTTAATTTAGCATAACAACTAATAAAATGACTGCCAGAGGAGAGCGCACTGAAAGTGTCTTCCTGATATGGACCAGTCAGGATTGCTTCCCCTCTCTCACAGAACTCTCTCCTCCTTTTTACCCTCGGTACCCCCACTGGTCTGATTTACGCTCGGGTTTGCTACCCCAGTTACCAGGTTTCTACCCTGGCAGAGACAAAACGCTGCAAAACTCCCAGCCTGCCTGTTTGCAATACTGTCGACTCTCCGTCATGACAGTCCATGGCCATCGGCCAACACAGGCTGATTCAAACTTCCATTAACATATCTGCAACGGTTTTATTGGTCACTTGGACCCAACACAATAAGTTGGTCGTGTAATGCATGTTTCATGAAGGCCACGGCCCCCCAGTGTTGTCATGGCAGCAGAAATTCTTGCCGTGTAAAGAAACCCTAGGCTGAATGAGTGACCTATATGGCTGCCACTTTGCTGGGACCACAAAAATACCTGATTGGTTGGATTAAACAGGACAGGTGGTTCTGTCTTTATTACATGGTCTAAGACACTTTTAGCTTGCACGGCAAATGTACAGCGGACACCTGGGAGTCCATTTTTGATTTATTCAGGAGAAGAGGAAGATTTAAAGCATAGAGAGAGTCACAGCCAAGAAATGTCTGGCAGGTTACTTTAAACCACCAGGGGGTTCCATGTGGCTCCAGGGTTAGCAGGCTCAACCAATCGGTTGTCTCCGTGCACAAAATCCCAACTCTCTGACTCTTACAGAGAAACATGGAAAATAGGAAAACAGGTCATAAACGTATGACTCATACCCTTACAGATGTATATTTTTACCTCTGTTTAAATATGGAAGAGGGACATTGGGCCTCTGAAAACTATGAGTTGCAGCAACTGATGTACCCCTCATTATTGACTGTGAGATTTGGCACAGTCTGGCAGAATTTCACCACATATCTAAACACTTATGTAACACAGTTCAAAGGCTAGGTTTAATGTACAGAAACATGGAGCGCCATCATCTCTGTGCTTAGTATGTGTCTTTGAAGAGAGGGAAAATGCAACGGACCTGATAAGTTAGTCTCTGAGGACAAGCCTTTAGACCCAGTTTCAGAAATAAACTTGTGAAAATTAGAACGCCAGATGATGGGCCCCGGTGGAGATGTGCCGATTTGACAAAGCTTCAAAGACTTGAACAACCATCACTCTTTCTTTTTTAACAGCCAAGAGAAAGTATTTCATCCTGGCATATCTCGAGTCCTGACCCACTTCAAACACACTGCCGTGGTTCAGTCCAACCACAGTCAGATGGTGGACACGTGTCAGAGGTTGCAGCTCAGGAAAAGTGACATCCTGCAGCACAGAGTTCCTTGCAGGGCTGTTGTCAGAAGGGAAACTAGCCTTTGCTTTCATCAAGAAGAATGTTTACATGGAGAGACAGGTCTGTGTCGCTGAATGACAGCTGCTGTCCCAGCACAAATGACACCCCGCCTGAGAGTCAACAGGGCAATCACAGGACCGGTCAGTCCCAATGACCGTCTCTGTCAACACCAATTAAAAATAGGAACCCTCAACCCAAATATGTCTCTATCCAATATGAACCTAGATCACAGTAAAGAGCTGGCCTCAACACGATTTTGTGCTGACCAGCAAAGTCAGGATAACCACTACAAACATTAATACAATCAGTGCCACAAAGATTCATATTTTTTTCTTCTTTTTTGTAACACATTTTTTATTAGTTTTCAGCAGGAACACAAGTTATACATTTTGCCTTCATGTCAGTAACAGAGATAGATAAAAGAAATGAAAGAAGAAAAAAAAAGTATATCTATTATAATAGATGGATGGCAATATATATCTTATATATATATATATATATATATATAGCCATCCATCTATTCTTAGCAAGAAAATGTCCCAGTCCACTGCCCCCCCTTTATCTTCACAATGCATCCTAGAGCCTCTCTCCATATTGCTCTGCATACATACACAATATAACCCATATTCTATAAAAGTAAGCACAGATATATCCTTTGAGAACCACAGTAGAACAGAAGACAGTTATGGGTTTACCCCAGGTGGGCATAGCCATTTTAGGGAAAACTGGCCCCTCATCACTAGTCAACTCCTCAGCTAGTTAGCTCAGCAGAGGAGCCCAAAGATTCCTCTTGATTATTTTTTTCAAATGAATCGACTAATTGTTTTGTCTGTAACATGTTAGAAAATACAGAAAAATAGTCATCAAATCTTTCCAAAGCCCAAGATAGTTGCTTGTTTTGTCTGACGGTTAAAAAACTCAGACATTTTATTTACAATGATTAAAAAGAAAAGTAAATCCTCCCAGCTGGGAGCTGTAAATGTGAATTTTTGGCTTGACAAATGATTTTTTTCCACTACCTATAATTTATCAACAAATCATTTCAGCTCTAAATACAGTGTATACTATTTTTTTTTAATTTTGTTTGAGTAGGACAATGCACATTAATCAACATTTCTGTAAATGCGCCAGTGTTTTCAATTTTCAACTGTAGTCCTAGTTACCCAGCATGCATGTCTTTATGGTGGAAGGAAACCGGAGCACCTGTAGGAAACCCATACAGACAAGCCCTACCCGGACCGGGGATCCAACTCTGCCCAGACCAGTGATCGAACTCTGCAGGGAGGCAGAAGTGCTAACCACTGAGCCACCGTGCTGCCTAAGTCAAACAAGAATGGTTTTAAGAATGATTAACACATTTGGTAAGACAGAAAAAACTGTATTTTTGGAGCAACTTTTCAAACTAACTTTAAATGAAAGGTACAGCCACTTCTCCTGTGAGACTAGAGTGGCCAGGTTAGCTCAGTTGGTAGAGCGGGCGCACATATAAAGAGGGTTATTCCTCAACACAGAAGGTCCAGGGTTTGAGTCCAACCTGTGATGGTTTCTTGCATGTCTTCCCCTCTCTCCCTCTTTCTTTTAGCATTGAAAAACTGGCTATGATATCAGGCTCAGAAATATACCTTTCATTGTACACGAAAGAATAGTCAGTACCTTAAGTAGGGTTAATCATTAAAAACTTGGAAATTCCTTAGTTTAGGACAATGGCTGTTTTGAAATCTTTTGACAAAAGGTGCATACCATCTTCCTAAAGCCGTGTAAGATATAAAGAATACACAATGTAAATCTCCTTCCAACAAGACAAAATCTTAGTCAACACCCAACACATTCCAGTTAAGATTAGCTCTGCCTGCATGATGAGCAGCAGATTGAGGGAGATATGAGGTGCATTCATTCCAGTTTTTAGAGCTCATACAGAGCAAGGACTCAAAAACTGTTATGTAAGACTCAGAGGGGACAGAGGAGGAAAAATCTCCCTGCATATGCAAAACTGCGAAAATGTCATCTCCTGTGTTTATGAGTCATACTTAAACCAGGGCACAAAACTGAAGGAATAGTTTGGGATTTTGGGGAATATGTTTATTTACGTTTTCATATTTGCTGTACAGACATTAGAGCGGTATCAGTATTCTACATTAACTGTCTGACAGAAAGTCAATAGGCACAATTCCCCAAATGTTAAACCTCTCCAGAGCTGACCCATTTTTCTATGCAGTAAATGGTCTGCAGTACATTTCTCAGACGTCACTTTACGCTGCTGAGCTGCTGTGGTACAAAATACAAGTTTGAAATTCAATGTTTTATTCACTTATAATAAAAATGCTCATATAATCATCAAACGCCCTAAAACACGTCGCCACTGACCAACGGGATGTCATTCTACTCAAGGTTACACTGCAGCCAAAACACTCTTGTCTCTAACATGTGAACATTCCCAGCTGTTCTCGAGCCAAATTTTAACTCATGCTGCTGTCATTTTCTAGAGGTAGTTATGGGTTCTATAAAAAAAGACAGGTGGCAGCCCATCTGGTAACTACACTTCAATTCATCTGAAGTGTACCCAGCAGTGCCCACAGACTAAATAATCTTCTTTAACTTTTGGAGATGAACTCTTTCTTACCCCAAGAACTCTCCATTTGGCAGTCTACAAAATATTTTGGATGTAGTCTAAAAACATCACAAGTTAACTTGATAAAAAAGGGGAATCACTAAATGAAATGATGAAGTGTAAGAGAATATGCCCGCTATGTTTTTCTCTCCAAAGCAGGTTGTTTGCCACCGCACTGCAGCAGAGCCATCAAGAGAGCACAAAGCACAAGCTGAAAGGCTTTGAATTTAAACCCGCCCTGCATTCTGCAAATCTCTCAGTTGTCTGTTTCTTTTAGGGCCGTTGAATAGTGACATTTATATACTTTGTCCAGCAGAAGTGAGTCCTGCTTGTTTAAGAATGCCTAAGCTGCCCTTATTCTCAATGCAAACCTCAAATATTTACAGATGTAGAGAAAAGAGCAGCGGTACAGAGAGGAGTGTCTGAATTTCAACTGACTGGTGATGGATTTATCTTAAAAAACAATCTGCTTAAGAAGTTGGTTATTTTATTTATTTATTTTTTTCCTTCTTCTCACAATACAGTGACCAGGACAAATGGATCAAATATGCGATTGTGAAATGTAGGTTTCAGATCTGGATGTCGATACCGCATCTATTGAAACAAGACTGTTCAAAGCAAAGTTCAGCAACGACTAAAAGGTCCAACTGAATTTAATTTGATTAGTTTCAGATAATCCAGGGATGAACATTTTAGATATGTGCTAATTAACACAAGGTGCTCATTTATGACAAACACAGAGTGAATATTACCCAGCTACAGACAGACAAGACCTTTGAATTAGCTGGGAGAATAACTTTGTGAAGGGCAGGAAGTAAACAGGTCATGGCAGTCACCCAAAAATGCTAAAGCCAAATTAGAGCTGAAAAAGAAAAACATATGCAACCAGTTGTGGAGTTAGATTCAAATTAATTTAGCAGCTCATGGCCTTAAAGATGAGAATTGGACAACAATACTGCAAGTTTGCATGTACTGGACACACTGGCTGATTGATTTGTCGTTGACTCACTTACACTGTGGGACGCCGGCAGGAAGCTGCTATTCTCAGAGAAACTTACCGTCTTTTTGGTTGGTGCTTGTGTTTCCATTGAGGAGCTGCGAGGAGCAGAAGACCTGTCCTGGCTCGGACATTCCCCTTTGTCTGGTTTCTGGAGAAGTTCTTCGTTCAGGGCTTGGTTTAATGTGGACTTTGAAACAGCACCCCACTGCAACAACATCACAACAACAATCAGCACTGGGTCCGTCTCTGTCTGGCCCAACAGACTCAACGGTGGCCAGGGGGAAAGAAAACAAGATGCTGAGGTCAACTGCTGGGGAAGTGAAATCTCCACTCTCAATTCAGCTCGACAGGGACTCACAAAGGAGCCTGTATGTGCGGATCTTCTTTTGAGAGGAAAAGAGATTATGACCTTGTCAAATATCCCAGTAAAGATGTCTTGTCTTGCCCAGTTGCCTGTCATTACTTAAAGCAAGTAATAGTGGATGCCTGGGATGGTTATGCAGATGCCTGGGAGGCATGTGAGCCTCTCTCAACCATTCCTAATGGACCAAATCATACAAACTCCCTTCAATACAAAAGCTCCTCTGTGCGGTACATACATATGAACCCCAAAAGAGCACTTTTGTTCCCAAATGCTAACTCTAGTGGGATATTTCATGAAACATGCCACCATGAGAAGAGCCCTTTTTAGGAACAGAGTTGCTTGGTTCCAGTCGCAACCTCAAAAGCACAAATAGCTCTCTGTTCCTGCCGTACATTCTGACCCGGCTGAAGCACTGTACACCCCAGTTTCATATCTGAGAACTGCAGACCTACATGGTAAAACAGACTCAAGTCAGAAGGACACTATAAGATGGCATTGACAAAGCCTATAGTGTTACGGACAGACAATATATTCACATCATATCTCACAAGCCACAGACACAGTTAGGAACCTAAAAGAGATCAACACACTGAATCAGCTCTCACAAAGGCTACTGGGTTTGTGGCTCAATTTGAGACAGCTTGTTTGGATCTAAACCTTAATGTGAAATACTTTCTAAAACTCAGCGGGACGTCAAATTCCGATGAACACCTGTTGCTCACAGGTCCGTATAATCCATCAGGATTTTCTCTCCACAGAGCAAAGTAAATTGATTTAGCGTTAAGTTTACAAGCATGACCAAGTATGCAGCATGGGATTCACAGGAATGTGTACAGTACCTACCGTGACCGGGCACATACCACATGCTGCTTTTTAACACAGTTCATTTCTGTGTTTATATCAAAGCATAAGGGACAAAACTCTTGTCAAACCCTGATGGCAGTAAGGACGTCACAATGTCGGGCTCACCTGTTTCTTGCGGGTGGTGCAGGGTGTGTCGGAGGGGAGGAGTTTGCACTCAGAGCCTCCTCTATGTCTCGATTAAGCTGGTCCAGTTTCCTCATCAGATGGCTCATTGACTCCGACCAGGGAGACTTGACCTGTGGGGACTCCTGTGGGTAATCAGAGAGGCACTGGTTTAAGAGAAGACAAGCTTTGGCTGCTATTTGCGAGTCAAAGATTGAGCCAGTAGCAGCATGTTGATACATTTTTGGGGTCAAGTTGCAAAATGTGTGTATTTGAGAACAATTACTTAGTCTTGTTTTTTAAAGATTATTTTTGCATTTCTTTCCACAGGACAAACTTGGAGATAGGGGGAATGACATGCAGCAAAGGGCCACAGGTTGGAGTCGAACCCACAGCCACTGCATTTCCTCTATATGTGTGTGCCTGCTCTACTAACTGAGCTAACCCAGCCACTATTTAGACTTGTTTAATCTGTTTTTTTATTGTCACAAATTGAACTTTTAGTATTTTATGTTAACCACATTTTGACACACACACACACACACACACAATCTGGAATTTTTTTTATGTCTTGTCTTTTTTTTAAGATTACTCTTTTGGGTGTTTTAGGCCTTTATTTGACAGGACAGCTGAATTCATGAAAGGGGAGAGAGAGGGGGAATAAAATTTACCCGGCACCACTGCACTGAGAAGTAAACCTCAGTTTAGAGCATGTGCGCCTGCTCTTCCAGCTGTGCTCTCTGGGCACTCCGTCATGTCTCATTTTATGTAAATTTTTACATTTTAAACCAGTTTTCAAGTGCTGTTTGAATACATTATTCTGATTTCTCCTCAAAATCGCAACATTATTTTATCATGGAAAGTTCAATTCCCATCAAAAAAAGAAATAGTTTTGTCACATAAACTAAATACATACAGTACATTATGCATACCTTTTCATGTAGGCTACAAACACTCATGTTAATGTCAAGTTCAGCTGCTGACACTTCATTAAAATTGCTTGGTATCTTAATTATACGCTTCAGCTAAACATCATCAAAATCAGAAATTCATTTGCTTAATTTGACTTTTGAACCCACAGTAAAAAATAATTGAAATCCGGGGTAAAATCCGGTTCATTAGTTAGTCTTGTAATCGTCCTTGCCAGGGTTAATTAATACTTTCAGGGAAGGTGAGAGCATCAATTCACCACACTGCCCTAAACTCAAAAAGAGTTACAGGCAAACACAAAAAAGTATCTTGTAAATTGCAGACGCTGCATCAGTGGACTTCACTGCAGCCACACATGGAAATGTGATCTCCTCTGCTGTGTCTCGGGGTGAAAGAGCAAAGGCGGAGGGCTCCAGAGATGTGTACCATTCAGAGGATGATGGAATTCCCTGCACTGGCTTTCACTACTCCCCAGACACGCCGTGTATATAAATAGACCATCCTTCCACAGACAGGAGCTGTGTCTGAGCATCTGGAGGTCCAGCCTCATAAATCAGCAGGATACACCTCAGTCACCGAAGTATAAATTAGGACTGTTGTTCTGCAGAGTCCTGGAGAGGCTCACATGCTCACCACTTTCAAAAATCCCAGACTGAAATCCCCAAAACCATTGAGGAGGGGATTTTCTAGAGAATTTCTCTTGTGGATAATTCCAGTTTTAAGTAGTAACATAATGTATTTCCTAGGAAGCCCCTCCTAAAATATAGTTGTTGCAGGAAGTCTGTTAGGATTGTATGACAGTAACAAGGGCCAAGTGAGAAATCTGCCCAATAGGATGAGGCCTATTTGGCCCATAGTTTGACTTTTTGGATCGAGGAAGTTCATCCAAGAAATTAAAGAACAGTAACCCTTTACTTTAAAGTAATATCCATCTGCAAGTAAATGGTTACTATGGCTGAACAAAGAAAGAAAAGAAACTTCAAAAACAAGAGAAAGTGAGCTATAGTGAACTATAGAACAACTCTGGGTCCAGACTTTGGACTTAAACATGGCTTGGGCATCTGTTACTTTCCACAGACTGCTGTGTGCCATCCCATTGAAAACCTCTTCCTCTTTGGCTAGTTAAAAGGTGCTGTGTGAAGATCCAGGACATAGCCAAAGAATTTAAAGGTCCCATGGCATGAAAATTTCACTTTATGAGGTTTTTTAACGTTAATATGCGTTCCCCCAGCCTGCCCAGTGGCTAGAAATGGTGATAGGTGCTCTGCCTTTGAGAAAATGAAAGCTCAGATGGGCCAATCTGGAATTTTGCTCCTTATGAGGTCATAAGGGGCAACGTTACCTCCCCTTTCTCTGCTTTGCCCGCCCAGAGAATTTGGCCCACTCATGAGACATCATGGCTTTCAAACGAGCAAAGTGGCAGTTGGTCAAGGCCAGATGCCAGATGAGGCAGATTTTTTTTTTTCATGTACTTCTACTCAAACATAGGGCCAGTTTCAGCAAATATGACAGAAAGTTTGTTCTATAAGTCTTACCTACTGCATCTTTAACGTATGATCAAACTTTCCTTGTTCATGCGCTGAGCACCACCTAGTGGAGCAGGGAAATCTAATAAGAGCGCCTTATTTTATTAATTCAAATATAGATTTTTGTCACCAGCGCATTGATTATTGTATTGCTGGAAGGACAAGGTTATTTTGCTGTATTTATATTTTGTCCCACCCCTATTTATAACACACTAACGAGACCACATAACTCCGATTCTTTATTCTCTCCATTGGCTCCCGGTACACTTTAGAATTAAGTATAAAATTGTATTGTTTGTTTTTAAAGCTCTTAATGGCCTTGCCCCATCTTACATTTTAGACATGCTGATTATTCGAAATTGTGGTAGGACGTTGAGGTCATCTAATCAGCTCATGTTGGAAGTGCCCAGGTCAAAACTGAAACACTGGGGTTGGTTTCTGGACCTAAGCTCTGGAATAAGCTGCCCAGTGAGATGCGTATCATTACTGACCTGGGTCTTTTAAATCAAGACTTAAGACGCATCTTTTAAACTGGCGTTTGGTACCTAGTAATGTGATGACACATTTGCATTGATTGTATTGTTTTTTTATTTTTGTTTATTTATTATTTTTTCTTACATGATATTGTAATTTTGTTAGTGGTGTATTGTTGTTTTAAATCTGTGGTTTTATTTGTTGTGAAGCACTTTGGTTCACTTATCGGTCGTTGTAAAGTGCTATATAAATAAAATACATTTACATTTACATTTACACTATGTAGTTGTACGTAGCTATGAGGGTATTTTTAAGTGTAACAGTAGCAGTAACTTCTGCTATGAAGACATGTTATTTTATGTTTTACCATATTGTCTTTTATAATCTTTTTATAAACCAGCCAGTAGTTGCGGGTGCCCACAGGAGGAGTTACAATTCTTGACAAAAACATTAATACACACTTATAACTGCTTACAACTACATGTCTATGTGTTTCTAGTCAAAGGTCATTTGATGTTCATTGACTATACCTTAATTTAAAAACAGCGTACACAGACATACAGTTTAAATCCTTACTCTTTGAATTCAAACTACATACTGTGACTGAGCGCTGGGTACTGCTGGTCATTTCTAAATCAAGCCATTATTCCATTTATGACATCAAGTATCTCAATGCACAATCATTTCATTGAAGGGACTGGTCAATGGATATTTTGATGGGAAACCCCCACTGTATCTTGGACAGGGGGTTCCTGTCAGAAGGGCTTTGATATACTTTTGAGACTTGACACTTTTAGCATTTGAATTGATTCACTGTGGGTCAACTAAAAATAGAAAATGGAGGCCAACTGAGGACAGGCCATGTGGCCTATTTTGTTTGTAATCACTGTGCAATCCATAGACTGTTTACTTACCAGAACAGTCAAAAAATACTATTCAGTTCAAGAAATTGAGAGTTTAGTTTCATAAGTCTCTGTAAATACATCATCATTTGGCATTTGTCAATAATAGTATGCCTTTCTACTCAATCCCTTAGCAACGACCTAAATCTGGCCAATCCCCTGCTGACCTGCGAGGCCTGAGGGGTCCCCTGGGGTCACCAAGAGGAAAAAATAAAGCTTCCCTTCTCTGCTATGTCGGCCCTGCAAGCGTGGTGCTGACCAGGGAATATAAAAGGTTTGACATGGGCTCAGTATGTTTAGACAGCTCAATCGTCTGTCTGCTTAAAGGGACAGTTCACCTCAAAATTAACAATACATATTTTTCCTCCATCTATCAATCTAGATTGTTTTAGTGCGAGTTAGCCAGTGTTGGACATCTTGGCTGTAGAGACGACTGCCTTCCCTCTCACATAATGGAACTAGACGGCACTCGACTTGTAGTGTAGTGAAAAAGCAATGTCCATTTCAGAAATTATGACCTGTAGGAACTATTTTCTTTCTTACGAACTACACCCACTAACCATATCACCACGGAGAAGCAAGCGTGACTACACCCACTAACCATATCACCACGGAGAAGCAAGCGTACTCATGGACAAGAGGCTCGTGGCACGACATTATGGCTTGTGGAGATTAGTTTAATGGTAACCGATACTACTAGCTCAACTAAACATCTAAGAGTTCCAACATGAAACAGGTCATGATATTTGGAAATATACATTGCTGTCGAGCCTTCGAATACAATTTTTTTTTTTGCAGCTCAACGAGCCATCATTTAGGCTGAACTGTCTCTTTAACAAATATTAACCTTCACATACTTTTTTTACTTAAGACTGATCTATGACGTATTGTGTACTCCACTCTACAGCTACCCCGGTAATAATAAGTGCCACAAAAATAATGCAGATGAACTTTGCTCAAACTTTCCTCTCCATGTATGCCTAATAATAGAATACTATTTCAAAGAAATGAACACTGATTCCCAGAAAACCCTCCAACACACTCCACTTTCTTTTTTCATCTTTCCAAAAAATTCTCCAGGGAGCATCATTGTCCTCACAGATTAAAGACAAGATATTCCTGCTATTTATAGAATAAGAGGCTTAAAGTTGTCAGCAGTGTGGACATTGTGTGATTTGAAGACTTCTTTTTATATTTTAAGGTGTGACAAAATGATAGTAGTATAGTTGGTTATAATAATTTAAAATCAACCTGTGACCAGGAATATATAACATATGAGTTTTTTTTATCATCCTGAGATTAATGTAGCCAAAATGTTCTTACATTTAATTAATAAGCACCAGATTCAAAGGAATGAGAAGAATTTTCAATTTAAAAAAAATTCAGAGTTGAGAACAAATCCTCCTGTCTGCTCCTCAGTGGGTGTACATTCCTCCAACAAATAACAAGACAGGGACTATCCTAACTGTTTGAAAGTGAGTCTATGGATATTATGTATTGACTTAAAGATTTGGAATGAAGCTGTTAGGAAGGCAAGCACCAACCCTAAGATTCTAAGCCATATTAATGTATTTTGTATGAGAAAAGAAAATGAAAGAAGCTGAAGATCTTGCGAGATGGACTCCTACTTGACCCCTGGAGTCAGACAAACACAAATGCAAGAAACAGATGCCCTATTCTGGCACATGCTCAAGCCAAATGTGGAACACATTCACACTGTCTCTTTCAGTGACATCCCCACAAGGTGCTGTTTAGGTATGTGGGCACTTCTACTTAGAATAAGACAAATTCCACAAGGGGCTTGACGCTCAAGTGAGACACTACCCTTAATTCATCTCTTCGTGCCTTTCCCCTCGATCCGGCCCTTACACCATGGCAACTGATCTGGTATGAGTCAATTTGTTAGCGTAATTCATTAAAATCATTAATGTTATCTTCTGGGGACAACAAAATGTGAGCGGACTATAACTTTATCAGCACAAATTGGCCACATTGTTAACCCGAACACAACGGCTTTGACATGGAAATGAGGAGTTAAGTGTGTGAGCTCTGGGCTCGGTGCCTAGTCTGCGCCACCCACAGAGAGTGCCACAGATCACCATGGAGGTAGCAGCCGGTCGTGCGAAAGGGCAATGGCTACCTGGCTACTTGGGGGAATAAATTACACTCTTAATATCCTGCGATGCAAAACAGCAACTGAACACAGCCACTGCCACGTCTGTAGAGTAGGAAGGATAGGTAAAGAAATGTGTATTTTAGGGGCATTTAGTCACAGCTGAGCTAAATGATGCAAGCAGGGGGGAAGTCATGAGATGACACACAGTGGAAACACTATGCATACAGTGCCCTCATATGGTTAATGTCAATAACTGCATCCATGTGCTAATCCACTAACTTTCTACTGATTTGTTTTGGTCTTTACGCTGTCATTATTTTGTCTTTATATAAAGTTTTACAAACAGTGTGGGGTTACTGGGATAAGTGTTTTTCTTATACAAATAAGACTAATTTTCAAGATGAATATATGTATTGGGCTCTTGTTTAGCTTTTGACTGTAAGCATTAGTGTTAATGATTGTTTAAGAAAATAAATCAGTTAAGATGGCCATTTCAGTTCTGTGTGTGTGTGTGTGTGTGTGTGTGTGTGTGTGTGTGTGTGTGTGTGTGTGTGTGTGTATATAATGTAATATGTAGTTGAGAAAAATAGCTGGTTTTCACTCTTATTTTCTATCAATTTTTCTTCCCAGTCTGTTGAAATTGTAGAGCTTCCTACAGCGATGTCAACATCGCAATCCCCCCCGTATGATAACAGAGCTTGTGGTGTGGCGGCATAAGAAGCATTAACCTGCTACCCTATGACAATATGAACAACAGGCTCCCTGGATTCCCTGCATTCTTCCACTCTTCTCCAAAACAACTCATTCAAACCAGAGTGTCATTCTGCACAAAAAGCTGGCATTACCTCAACATCGTACTGAACAACACACAGACAAGCTAACCCCCAGCAATTTACTCTGCCCTGTTTACATGTGCGGTGTTATCCGCAGATTGTTTAAGAATAGGACAGTTAAGCAGTCATTGGATATGCTCCCTCCAGTAACTGAACACATACACTGTAAATAATGGCTGTGAAATCTCCAGTTATTTCCTTTAGATTTCACAGTAACACTACTGTATATGATTTTTACAGTAGAATGCTGTAAAGTTTACATTACAACCTGGTCAACACAACAAAATCACAGTAGTCTAAGTATTACAGTTGAAATCACAGTAGTCAAAGCATTACTGTAAAAAAAAAAATATCACAATATAGCCACTATAGTACTGTAAATAGTAAAGTAAACTATTATAGTTTTACTTATTTATCTTATGCTGTGTTTAATTGTTTTGTATTTTACAATGAATACATAAAATAGAAAGAATTTACAGTAACTTGCTGGCGAATTGTTGTCAGTAAATTTTTACATTAAATTTGTTACAGTGTATCTACTGGATTTGAACATATTTATGAATCTTCATATGAGTCTTTAAAAGGGCAAAAACAAGCAGGGATGAGAGGTTACAGGATGGCTACAACCAAGGTCAGGGTACAGGTTGTGTGAAAAAGAGACTGACATGTGCCTTGACCTGCTAAAAATGTTAAAAGAGAGTGCATCAGTAATGGAAGTCTAAGTTCAGTGCTAATACGGCCCGCTTTGGACTCTGTCAAAACACTGCTGCCTGCCTGAGTGGAGAGAAAGCAGAAGCTGTTTGCATTCCTTCTGGATCGGTTTCTCCAGTACAAATGAGAAGTCAGTGTACTCCTACACACTTACACCAACTATGTATTATCTTACAGTGTAATGATGTCAGCTGCTGGGTGCAGGCAAATATGGACTCTGCCACTGTGGTTATTTCTTTGAACAGACCAATCGAAGCTAAGTAATGCTACTACAAGTCAGATCACAACGTTTACTAGATTTCTATACACAGGGTTTTCTTTGTCTTTGACTGATTCTACTTGTATTTGGGCTTATCCATCACCGAACAGTGAAATGTAAATAGACTGTATTTATATAGAGCCTTTCTAGTCTTAACAACTACTCAAAGTGCTTTAACATAGTACAGGAACCATTCACCATTCACACACCGAGGCTGCTGTGCAAGGTGCTACTTGCTCATCAGATAAAGCATCGGGGGCAACTCAGGGTTCAGTGTCTTGCCCACTTTGACATGGGATCAAACCAGGGTCAGGGATTGAACCCCCAACCATCCGATTGGTAGGCGACCTACACCTACATCTACACCTGAGCCACAGCCGCCAATGTATTAGCCTACTTGTCTTGATTTTAATTTTACTGTCTAAAATGTTTAATTCCCCTTAAAAACGCTCATGTAGATTTATTACATCTAAAAAACAATTTGCATATTTAACAGTGATACATTTCCATGCACAGAGGATTTTGGGACATGGCTTTAAGTTATTTCACGCATGAAATGTAAGACACCACATGAGAATATAAATATAAGACTCCACAAGTTCTTTTTGTAAGGAACAAAAATCTCATGTTAAATAATTTATTCCAAGTGAAACAACATTTTGCATGTAATAAAGTGACATACGGGCACATGTGCTATTTGGACATTTCCCATGTGCGTATGTGTAGTTGTATAAGTTATTAAAATAATAAATTATAAAACAATAAATACAATTATTATAAATTAATCTCGACATGAATCAATATGTGATTAATGAGGACTTGTAATCAACAGCAGCGTACCTCTTTACTGCCGGTATCCTCCTCTGCTTCATAACCACAGTCTGTAGCCGTGGGACTGATTTCTGCTCGGTCACTCACAGCGCCTCTCGTCTTCGATTCGTCTTTGCTCCTTTGTCTGTGGTTGACAAGATACTCTCTACTCTGAGGCAACTCTGGGAACACATCATCATCATCACCATCATCATCACCATCTCCATCATCATCCTCTTCTTCCAGTGAAGACTGTCCATCGTCAGAACTCTCATTGACAAAAGCATGGCTGTCGGCTCCAGAGGGACAGGTGTAGTGGGAGAAGGTGATGGAGCTCGATTTGTGCTTCACGATGCGTGGGAGATCCAGGACTCTCCGGTCGGAAACAGGGACAGTCACAGGGACAGTGAGGGTAGGAGTGGAGTCCACATTGAGGATGGGGCCCGGGTCCTCTGGAGGCACATAGACATGGCCATTTGAGATTGGCCTTCTGAAGTCTGTTTTCAAGTCAACTGTCTGACCAGCATGATTATAAACCACCTGGTCTGACTGTCCTTCTGCAACAGGAACAGGAAGTGAACAACAGCAGTCATTTGACCTAGATAATGTGGTCAAAATACCTGCATCATGAAGATGAGACGAGGCCAGCGGACTTGGGTGCAGGAGTGCTTCATCTGGAACAACTGACTGTTCACGCTCCTGTGTGCACACAACTTCTGCAAATTCAATGTTTTTAGGACTGCCACAGACAAAACTCTCCTTCAGCTTGTGTATGTCCTCATCTGGCTCCAACAGCAAGCTTTGGGCTTCAGAGAGACAATCATCCCCTATGTGGTCTGCAGCGCCGTTAGCGGAGAGAGCAGAGCTTTCTGAGGTCAACTCTTGTCTTGAGAGGGCTACTTTTTGCAATCCTGAAGCTGTCCAAGACTCGCGTCCCTCCAAATTCACCATGGGTGGAATCTCCATTATTGTTTTATTCTACAGTTTCTCATAATTCAAAACATAAATCCACAGGTACTTGTGCTTGATGTATTGGATGGCCATTTTAAATCCAAGATGTTCAGTCAAACCACACAGCAGATGACCTAAAATAAACAGAAATGAAAATATGTGAAAGGAATGTAACACATCTGACAAGCCCAGAAAGATGGAGATGATTTCCAAAGACAATAAAGGCATGGACTACACATACGTCTTAGATTGTTTCCATATGTCTGTGTGTCCTGTAATGAGTCTCAGTATACAACCAGAGTTTAAGGTACAGCTTCTATATTCAGCTCTGAATAACTCTGACTGCATGCCATCCAGTGAAAAGTTTGCTGTGAAATTCAACATCTGGCTCAGGTTGGGCTGTTCAAGTCTGGATCTGTTTCACACACGATCACGGTGACATCACAGCACAGAGGAATCTGACTGCTCTGTCCCAGTCGGTGATTTACTACGCGCTACACCATTCATCAGGGCAGACGATGTCCCAAGTCGATTATGGTAAACATCCCACTCACCCCTTCTTCAAAACACACTTTGGACAGGTCCGAAACATCCGAAGTGCACACGGAAAAGCAAGCAATTGCATTATTGTGCTGCTACAGATGATTATGATCTTGTTCAAACCACAAAGACTTTCCTCAGAGGACAGACCGGATAACCAAGAAACTTCCAAAACAAACATAACCTACAAAAGACCTGCTGAGTCCAGTCATCATGTTTCCCCCCTCATGTTGAAACAGCAACACCACTTGATTGTATAGATGACAGCCCAGAGATTATTCTGGGAAACAATCAGTTGTTTCACTGTATTATTGTGACATTGCAGCTACAGAAATAAAACTGTAAAACTGAAAGAAGTTAAACTGATTTACTTAATTTACACACGTGTCTCTGCTTACTGTGAGAAAGCTGCAGTTGGCAGCACCTTTACCGTGGCCTTGAGACACTTGACAAACACCCACACACACGTACACATGCATACAGGCAAAAACACTGTTTGGCTTTTAGGGCACAAGCAGATAAAGCTACCTCAGACAAGGACACAATCTAACTGTGAAGATCATTTTTCATAAATCTGGCAGGATAGTGGAAAAACTGGAAAGTCCTCCATATAGTATGAATATAGTATAAACAATAAGTCAATTAAATGTTGTGTAGTCCCTACATGTTTTTTTATTTATTTTATTTTTTATTCAAAATATCTAATCAATCCAAACCCCCTACCTGTGCACCCCTCATACAAAATCAGTTACAATTATTTTTTGCCATTTTTCAATTTCCATCAAATTAACATTCTTTTTTTTAGTTTTTTATAGTGACTTGGAATGCTTCCACAGGTGGCCATGTTTCAGCATATTCCAGCTCATTATCTCGTAGTTTAAAAGCTGTCTTTTCCAACTTAATCATTCCAATTGCTACAGTGATCTACAGTGCTACTATTTATTCATTATTACTGTTCACCATTAAAATTCCTTAATTATGTAATAATTATGTAAAAAATCCTTTAACTATGTAAATACCGTACATATCTACACTCCTTTTATTTCTTTTATTTAGGTTTCTTCTCTGAAATTTTTTTACTTAACGCAGAATTTCCCTTCGGGGATCACCACAGTATTTATGATTCTAAATTCTCTGCAGGTGTATTACAAGCATCCAGTTATTCATATGACCTTCTTTGTGACCAAAGGGCTGCCTTTGATTTTTCCTGTCCCCACATGGTGAATGTGAAGGGAGTGTTCATGAGATCAGGGTTCCTTCCAAGAAGCCACTCTTTTAAAAAAAAAAAAAAACACTATGCAAAGAGGCTCTCATTATTCTCAAATGAATGCAGAGCAGATTAAACTAGAGAGAAGAAGTCACATAGAAGAGAAAATGAACTGGAAGTGTTGACTTGCAAGCCAAGACCACAACTTATTTAGAAGAGTGAAGGAAAAAAAAAAAAATCCAGTGTTGGAACATTTTCAACAGAAATGTCCCGAACAAGTCTTCTCACGCAGAAACAACATATAGTATAACTTTCTCAACTCAGCCAAGGACAATTAGCAAAGTGAAGACATTAAGAGTTGTCATTTGTTTCTTCATCATAAGCAGACACCAGGAAGATTCAAAGGGAAACAGAAAAAAATAAGACTCACCTGTTGGGTGGAAAAAAGCTGTCTGTGTTGCCCAAACAGTGTCACAGAGAGCATGGCAAAACAGTGGCAGTGAGGCTTGTTCCTGTAAGAGCAGAGAGGGTTGCCCCTTGCAGAGCCACACTTACGTCCCCATAGGCCTATTCTGCTAACTGGGAAGCTTGTCATCACAACCACCACCCCCTTCCCCTTGTGTTTCCCTAGGGGGCTGCAGGAGTGTTGGGTTAGCAGTGACTAAACCATTCAGAATATGCGTAAGAGCAGGGAGTGTGTGTACTCGTTGGGAGATGGAAAGAGGAGGAGAAAGGAGGCAGAGGGTGGAGGGAGAAAAGAGGGAGGGAGACGGTGGATGGGAGGCGGAGGGAGTAGCAGTGGTTGGCACGGTAAAAGAACAAGGTGTAATGGCTTTCTTTCCAGCTCTCACAAACAGGCTGTGAGAAATGACTGACTTCACCAGCCCAAGCTGTGCAGGAGCAAGATGAACTGCAGCCCTGACCCATGGTTTCAAAACACCAGGCTGAGGAATGCTTTCAAGTGGAAGGGGAAAGCTGGGAAGTGCCATGATTTACTGGAGCATATTAAATATAGAAGATGATATCTCCACGAGAGGATTTAATGCTGAACTGAAACCAAAATCATTTAGTAGTTTTTATATGACACTATATTTAGAAATGTGCCAGTTAGGAGCGGGCCAAGTTGCGGTGCCATTATATATTATGAACTGACAGGATGTTGAATGGTATGGTAGGGCAAATCACTCACTATTGATAGCTGATTCCCATTCTGTGTCTTCAAAAAAGCAAAAATATAAAATCAGGGAATATCCATATATATATATATATATATATATATATATATATATATATATATATATATATATATATATATATATATATATATATATATATATATATATATATATATATATATATATATATATATATATATATATATATATATATATATATATGTGTGTGTATATAATATAATATAATATAATCAAGTTAAATATCTTCATCTCAAATTCATCCGTTGATATCCTTGTAGTATTTACTTTCTTTTCAGTGTTTTGCCTATCATTCACGACCAGTTGTACAGGAGCTGCGAGCAATTCCCATTAGACCATGTGAATGAAAAATGATCTTGCAAAAGTATTTCTTAATAAACAATTTCCTCTTGTGATTTGCTCGGGGAATACAGGTGGAAAATAGCAATCTGCTACAACCTGGCACAACACATATTCTCTTGTAGTACAAGATTAATGTTTTATTGTGCGCTGTCCCTGTATTGAAATAAATAAATTACATTACATTCAGTGTGTTAAAAATGCATGTAAGGAGAGCCAAATATACCATGTACAGCATAAAGATTGTTGGTAACCTTGAGAGAAAGTTAGAGTGAACATGATAGGGGCATGTCTGAGCATCTGCTTGTTCATTGGCTGAGGACTTGTTGTGTGTACAGCCCCTGGGCACCCTGATAGAACTGAAGGGCTGAAGAAAGAATTACTGAGTTCACAGGTATACCACCGGGGGTATAAAACAATAATTTGTTTATTCACTCGTTCATTCAGTCTTTTCACCAGGAGAGAAGTGTAAAGCCGTGGCCACAAATCAACACTTGGACTCACTTTGACCTCTGGCCAGAGGCTGACCTACTGCTCTCATTCAGTGAATATTTTGCCCATGGCTGTCATTCTCTCTCAGTATTGACTATAGCAGTCTTTGCCTTATGCTCTGAAAACATAAATGGAGATCCCCATAATGCAGCCTTGTTCTCTTCAGACTGTACTGAAGCCAATCAAATTTTAAATACAAGTAATAAATTACAAAAGGTAGAACTATTCTGGAATACTCAGAGTAATGCCTAACACAGCAGTCAAGCAAGTGCAATAAATCCAATTTTTGACTGGTTGGATAAGGTAGGCCTATGTGTGCAAACGTGTGTTTGTTGCCGGATCTTTTGTTCAGAGCAAATGACATTCCTGATGTCCTTGTTGGATATCTGTGTTTACATTTCCACTATTGTCTGAATAGTTATATAGAAAGGTAACAGGAGGCAAACAAGAGGTTTGCCAACTGATCATATATGAGAATCATCCCTGGAAAAAAACCCAATTTATTTATCTAAACAAAGTTTAGACCAAAAGACATCTTCTTAAAATAATTTTCTTGCTTAGGTTGTGTTCACATATAAATGTGTGCACAACTTGACTATGGAGCCACTGGCAGAAAATGTGCTGTGGGCTTGTTTGCTCTGTCTGAGAAAGGTAACATTACCCGTTAGGTCAAGGAAAAATATTCATGAGACATGTAGTTTATTAAAGCTTGATAATCGGGCCTGTCATGACGTATTTATTAGGTTGTGTTGTCTAGGTTAATGTCAAGTTGTCATAACAAAGAAATCGACAGGTTGTACTGTCTTGCTTAATGTCAAGTCACCGAGATTTTTGTCTTTGTTAATGTCAAGTTGTCATCACAAAGACATCTCGGACAATGCTCACTTTGCATTAAAAGTGTCATAATTTACCGAATGACACTTAAACACAACAGCCATGCACACTCAAAATGACTCCTTTATGTTCATGACAGATGTCATGTCATAATAACACAGACAGATGTCAGTGTTATGAACACCCCTTTATAAAGTGTTACCTATTAGGTATAGGTGACAGAAAGAAAAGGAGCAGAAGAGAGACAGAAAGAGTGAAACACAGGAACAGAAAGGAGATGTGTCTGTCCCCTGTGTTGGCTATTACGATAAAAATAAAAAAAATAAAAACATTTGAAAAACTGTTACACAATTGGCTGCACTTAATGAATGGCAGCATTTTCTCTGCCAGATCTATCTAAGCGTGCAGGTGAACAGTCGAAGGCCAACAGGAGTGAGAACAGTTCTGCTCAAACACAGCTGGATGTTCTCACAAGCTAACCTGGGAGGCCCTTTCTGCCCAGCCTTGGTTGTGTCAATGCAAGAGAAACTTTGCTTCCACATGGGATGGAGAGCAGCAGGGAGGAAGTAACACAGTACAAGGTCTCTGTGTATTTAAATTAGTCCCTTTACAATGGTCAAACACCAAGCTCTGTCTCTGTGCTCCAGACTGTCAGACTCTGTGTTTGCATGCTAACGTTTGCCTACCAGCACTCACCTCAAAGTACAGCTGAGTTTATAAGAATGTCATATGTTTTGCAGGTAATTAGTCATAAATCAAAGTATTGGACAAAGTCAAATTCTTTTCATCTGAATTGAAGGTCTAAGCAAAGAGGTTGTGGTATGTTGTACAGATATGAAGGTTACACTTTACTTGAAGGTGTCTAATTATGAGTGACATGACACTGTCATAAACTTTAGAAACAAGTCATAAACATTTATGACATAATGCTTCTTTTAGTAAGTGTCATTCAGGAATGTCATGAGTCATGATGTCATTATGACTGTGTCATGTGTTCATGACAGTGTCGTGTCACTCTTCTGTAGATAGTAAAGTGTTACCAATATTAAAGCCGTTTTAACCCTTGTGTTGTCTTCCTGTCAAAATTGTTGACTTTTGTTGACACTATTTATCAATGTGTTTAATTTTTTCTTAAGTTTTTGCCCCTTTTTCAAAACTTTTGATGATTTTTTTCAATGTTTGTCACTTTTGTTGGCGTTTAAAACTACAAATAAATTAAATAAATAAAAACAAAATAATGCGCTGAAAATTTCAAATATCAAAAAAAGGCGTGACGTTTAACACTACGTAACACTAACTTATTAACTCTAGTTTTACAATTATTTTTGGAATCTATGGTCAATAAACCTAATTTATAAGAAATTATACCTAATGTTTGGGTTAGAAAAGCAGAAATTAGAAATTATTTAGACTAAAATTAAAGGAATGGATTTTGATGGATAATCGCAGACTGGAATATGTCAACTTTTACTCAATACTATTTCAAAACCACTTAAATTTTTTTTTTCCAACGCTATAAAATTTAGAGATTTGTACTTGCCAAAGAGCATTGTGTGGAATCAATCATGTTATTTTGGGTAATTAAAAAGAACATTGATATAGGAAAACGGGTCAATTTGACCCAAGGACAACATGAGGGTTAAGGAGCTTGATTTGTGATGTTGGGCTATATAAATGATACTGACTTGACATGAGTCTCAAATACAAAGTATAATACATCACAAGTCCTCAAAGTGACATGTTGTGTTTTCTGTTGTTTTTTTATTCTAGTGGTTGAAAGGGAAGCTCACATCTCCTCAGCAGCAATGCTAAATGTAACAGATCTGTGTTGAATCAAATGGAAACAAGACAAGGCCTCCTGCTGCAGATCAATACTGTAACAACTATGTCAAGACAGTACTGGGGGCTTGGGGGGATGGGGGTGGCCTGGCTGCCAAGGCAAACTGCCAGAGATGGCAGACATACCAAGGCCCAGACACAGATCCTCAGCAGGCAGAGGAGCTCAGTGCCAACATCTCAAGAAAGAAGCAAATCTGAGGATATTACTGTTTGTTTTTGGCTGATTTACAGAGTGATAAGAATGGCCATTTCCCTGGCCACCATTCACTTCCGCTAGCATAGATGGTAATTGACAGAGTTCATGACCCGTTCACTAAAGAATTGAAACACCTCAGGGTACAAAATACTTTTTCAATGAATTATTCATCTCAAACCAGGCTGGATATATACACTTTTCAAGATAATATTTGAATCTATGAAACAATTTGTTTCTGTTTGTGAATATCTACTGCTCTGTTAGCATTTTACACCTCGGAAAATATGACAAGTTTGACACAAGTAACATTCTGACACAAGCTTGTGCAAGATATTTCAACCCGGAGTACACACAGCCATCTGATACACTGTAAAAAATATTCATCATACATCTCGGTGCTTCAAATCAACTACACTAGTTACATTAACATACAGTGACTAGAAAGTAACTTTTCACAAATATCTTGTTTATCTTTTACTCTCTAATCTAATAGTGTTAGATCTGAAGACAGTATGCTTTAGTAATATTTAATTTAAAATGCATTATTAGAACCTGCAGTGAAAATATCTGTTTGAGATTAATTTAATAGACACAAGGCTTTGCCAGGAAGAGAGGGTCTAACAAAAATGTCTTTTGAGTAGATAGTTGACAAGTTGATGGTTATATGTAATTTTGACTCAAATACATATTAATAAATGACATGTTGATGTTTGAAAGTCTCTAGGTTTTGACATCAATGCAGATATAAATGTAACAAAAAACAAATATATTGATTTTCAAATATTGCATTTGTCATACAGAACAAAATATTCTGTAACCTATTTTGCTGTCAATACTGCTGACATTGTCTTGCTTTAATCAGATCAGTAGACTATATATTTATGTTTAACAACTCTCTCTCCATATGTCGAACAAGGGTGATCCAAATCTGTCGGTGCCTCCCTGTACGTCACCTAGCAACAGCAGCGCCGCGTCAGACACGTTTCTGGTGTGTAGGACTGACACGTAATAGAAACAACACGCTCGCGCAACGTAGCCAGTATATAGATCGCCTTAGACACCCCCGCTGGCCCCGATTGGTGCATCTGAACAAAGGAGCTGGATTCTTTTTTAAATTACCTGCCTAATGTAGTTCTACTTGAACATAGGGTTAGTTTCAGCAAATATGACAGAAAGTTAGTTTTATAAAGCTAACTTTAAAAAAACTTTAAAAAAAACTTACTATAAACCCGACCAATGATGGACTGGGATCAAAAAACGTCCCTGGCATGTGCAACACATGGCTCTATTTTTGTCAATAGCTAGCTATGTGAATCTTTCCACCCACCCCACCGCAGAATATTTGTGGCTGCATGCACAACATAACTTCAAAATTAATTAAGACAAATTATCTGTTGTCACCCATTTGCCCAAATTCCAGATGGCCAGTCAGTCACTGCATCCGACCATTGAATGGTTTATGGCTTGTGAGAATGTTTTACAGTGTATGAGGAGAAACACATTCTGTGCTGTCATTTCACTTGCTGTATCTTCTCTCATCTTTTCCATCTCTTCCCCTTATCAGCAGAATCAACACGGCTGTCAAGATGGGGCAGACGATCTGGATTGCCTGTGTTCTTCACATGGCATAGTGAGATTAAAGTGAAAAGAATGGAGCCAGCTGTGTTGCTGAAACATGTGGCTCTATAGTCGCACCTTTGCCTGCCAGCAACGCAACATGTTATTGCTGCACAGAACAAGCGTGAGTCTGTTAAGGCAGGAAAGACTGACAGGGGGTAAAGTACATCTACTGTATGGAAATGCATGACTTTTCTTTAATGTCGATTCACATCATGCTGCCTTTACATCTAAGGATATTATGTGTAAAATCTATTTCAGTGTTTTTTATGCTGTTGCATGCAGCATTCTTATGTAACATGAACCATCCCGTCTGTGGAACACAGACGAATGCATTGCAAAAAGCAAACAACATTAGAAAACATTCCAGCAATACCACAGTCTGACTCAATATCTCTGCTGCTTTCCGACGCCCCTTTGGATTCCCTGCATACCACGCACCACTGGGCAGATGTTCTGCATTATTACTTCTCTCTGCAGTCTCACTCTGTCTATCCCAAGAGCTGATCAGCTCATCACAGAGTTGTTGTGGGTGCAAAGATAATGGCCTTAATGTTCCCACTATTCAGATGGTGTCAGAAGTTGCTAAGGTGTAAATTCAAATCCATGTGTTTTTGTCACAAAAAACTGCTCCTTTAAAAGTTACTGAAACATGTTTTCATAGATGAGCTATAATCAAATGTAAGATTTCTGGAGGTGATCTCCCAATTTAACTGGACCCATAAACACATTTCAAAATAAGATTTTTTTCTCCGTCTTATTCTGTTTTTCAGAACAGAGCAACCAATAACTGCTAACTAAAATTATCAGCTATGAGTGAGGAGTCGCAGCGTCCGCCTAACCCGGCCCACCTGCTTCTCGTCATAGTTGTCAGATTTATCTATCATATAATCAATAATATAATAAAACTAGAGGGAGGCAGGGCATACAGCCCGATCCGGTTGGGGAGAGTTCTATCCTGACCAGGCTCCTCTCTTTACCTTGTCTCTCCTAGTTATGCTGTAATAGTTTTAGACAGCTGGGGGACTTCCTTCCTTTTACAGACTGGGCTCCTCTCTCCTCTATCTATCTATTTTTCCATTTCTGTGCATCCATGTCCCAGAAATGCTTGTTACTAACCTAGCTCTGGGGAGTCATTCCCTGGAGTCCTTGTGTTCTTTTTCGCCCAGCATGTTTCCTTGGATCAGGGAGGCTCCAAAATCAGGGTAGCAGCTGTCGCCATGGTCCCGCTACACGTCCTGCGATGCCGTGTTCATCCTGCTACGCTCTGCTGTGCCCTGCTACGTCCTGCTGTGCCTTGTAATGCCGCACAGTGCCCTGCTATGCCATGAACTAATACAAAGAACTACTACAAACTACTATTTTTTGTGACTGTTATTGCCACTCTTCATTCTAACCCCAACCGGTCATCAGACACCGCCTACCAAGAGCCTGGGTCTGTCCGAGGTTTCTGCCTAAAAGGAAGTTTTTCCTCGCCACTGTCGCACTGTTGCTTGTTCTGGAGGAAACTACTAGAACTGTTGGGTCCTTGTAAATTATGGAGTGTGGTCTAGACCTACTCTATCTGTAAAGTGTCTCGAGATAACACTTGTTATGAATTGATACTATAAATAAAATTGAAATTGATAACAAGCAACTGTTCAGGGCAAGAAAGAAAAAATGGGATAGTTAGAGAGAATCAAATGGAACAACCATATCTGATGAGAAACAGAGGTTTATCGCTCAGCAGGTGATAAGATCCATAATGAAGCCAAGGCTCATGAGGGTTTTTTTTATTTTTATTTTTATTTCATACTGTGTATAAGTGTTTATGCTTATATTGTTATAGTCTGCCGCTTGATTCTCTTAGCCCTCTTGTATTAAATAGAGATTGTATAGAGTGACGCGCACCTACAGCACCAAAACTCACCAAAAATCCCAGGGTTTTTGATGTAATATTCAAATTGTATCCATTAAAATAGTCCAATATGTCCAAATTATTTGGGCATAGTTGAAATACTATAGGCATACACATTTTGTGGAATTCATAAGAGTCATACATCCAACTGCTTCTATAACATCTAGTGAGAACTATATTAGTTTTATAAATTACTCTAATTCAAAGACAATTAGGTTGTCCAATCATTCAGGTTTGGCTATAGTGTGCATTAGTTGAAAAACTAATTAAATACTGAACTTTATGACCTCTGATGATCAAACACCAGAAGAGCAACTTAACAGAACCCCAAAGAATGAACTAGTACATTTGTTAATTGTACAAAATTATCTGATCTAAAAAAAAAACAACCGCTTTGGAATTTGGCAAATATTTTTATGAGTGCATATTCTTGGAATTGTTGGAATTGGAATTCTTATTCATGAATTCTTGGTATTTCATTGGCTCACACATGACTGCTTTCTGACAACACATGAGGATAGCACCCGCTGCTCACCACATGCCACAAAACAAGATGCCAGAGCTTAGTTTACAGCTGTAAGGACATTCCCAAACAATGAGTGGTGCTAGGAAGATGTTAATTCCAGTGATATCGAGGGGAGATCTAAACTAAAATGATGGTAAATTATATATCTGCACAATGATTCCACAGCCATGTGATTATAGGAGGACAGGGATGAAGAGAGGTGAATCAGTTCAGTCTCTCATTTGACCGGGGGATTGCCTCAGAGGGACGAGGCAGCAGGCCGTCACCATCGCACACACAGAGAGCAGCTACTGTACAAATGAATTCACTCCAATAACAACCCCCGTCCTCACCTGCTGCAACACGCTCTGCCAGCACTTGCAATCAACCGGCGAATTCCTTCCGCTGTGAGTTGTGAGGTGGAGGGTGAGGACGGGAGGTTTTGCGGGCTTGATGTTATGATTTGGAGTTGAGTAATTGACAGGTATGTTTAAATCCAGTGCCTGATACACACATCGCACACGCCCACTCCCCTACTGGGGTCAGACAACAATCGTGTTGGCTTCCAGCAACTGTGAAAATACATGTCAAAATGACAGGGCTATTCAGAGAGGACGGGGTTATTCAGAGATGACGGGGTTATTCAACACACATTGCATGCAGCAAATCATTGATCCCACCCTTGTAAATGTGCTGTTTTATTTGCTTAGGTGTTATTTGTGTGGATGATGTACAATATGTTTGGTCCAACAAGTTCTTTGAGTCATGTCTACATGTGGCTTTTTGGTGGAATATGTATCAACCGTAAAAGCAAGGAAACAACTTGGTGACACCTGAAATAATTTGACAACAAAAAGCTGTTAGGCGTACAAAAAACTGTATTCAGAGGGTTGACTTAAGTCTGCCTGCTTTTATTTTGCCCAAAGAGAAAATTTGATCAAAGCTGAGCAGTTGTCAGCCTCCTCTTTTGTCTTTGCTTATATATATATATATATATATATCTTTCTACCACCGATGTGTTGCCCTTTTGACTTATACCCTCCTGATTTTATCTCTTATGAGTTTTTCCTAATATCAGCAATTGATTTTTATATTACTCCTTTTTCTTTTATTTGAGAAGGGACTCCTCCTTCTACTCCCCCTCTCCCTATTTGAAACGCCTGTTAATAAGCTGAAATCAGGAATTTATTTTACCTCTCTAATCTCCTCTCTCTATTATGAGGAGATTTCCCCGCTGCACCTGGGGCCAACGCTCTCATCTTTTTTCTTTTCTGCCCGTGAATACAGTGGGGGATGCATTAATTTTCTCTCTCTTCCCCTCTCTCACTCTCTCTCTCTCATGGGAGAACTCCACTGCCAACAGTACGCCAGACAGTGCCTTGAGCTGCCTGCTAGCAATGTGAAACAGAGACAGATGGAGAGGCAAAACCAGACACAAAAGAATCTAATCACAGGCCATTATAGTTTCAAGGAAACTATGGCGCTTTCAAGCTAAAGAAACAATTTTGTATCCAAATAAAACAACAATATGTGAAAATTCAAACATTGTCTGTACATTGTAAAATACAAGTGAATGACTTACCCTTCTGCAGAGCCCTCACTTCAAACTGTAACATGGGGAGTGAAAACAATAAACTTCGACCATAAATGATCCTCTGCCACTCGGCCACAGCACGCTCTGGTTTAACAGGATGGGAGCTGGCAGTGAAGGCTGCAGAGGACAGAGGAGGAGTGGATAAAGGTGGTCAGGGTACTGACAAACATACGACAGGAGAGCTCATCAATGCAGAGAAAAAAACTACTCTCGTGTAAATACACTACAAAGGATGAGCAATTGTCATTGGTTGAAAGCTGGAAACTCTAAATGTAAAAAGAGCTTTGATCATTTGTAATCAAGAGGAAACAAACTGAAAGAGTGCCGAATAAAAAAATATATATATCACCTAATTTGCATAGGGTCTCCACTCATCCTGACTTTGCTGTCAGAAAGATCATAATAATGCAGAAGAAGAGTCTTTGTCTGACAGGACTGACTCCAAGTCAAATTGGCCACTGTTTTTCATGTACAAGAAATTTAAACCTCTCACATAACTATTTTGGACCAGAAAAAACATGCTTTGGTGGGTTGTGATGAAAAAAAACAGAATGTTAAAGTAAAATCAAAATAAAAAGACACTCAAATTTCCATTTGGTGAATAACTCTTAGTGCTGATCCTTCAAAATGCCAAGCTGCAAAGTTCAAATTCAAATATTATAATATTGTATATATAACTATATAACTTTTATTTATATAGTGCCTTTTAAGAAACCTTGGGACACTTCAGAAGGTCAGAGGTTGGAGGCTGTCAAGAACAGGTGGTGTTTCAGGATTTATATATATATATATTTATTTATATCCCAGGGATATAGCATTTTGGATCTCTGCAGGGAGGATGTTCCAGGGGTAGTAAAGGTGGATGAGGGTTGGGGTGATGTGCTGCCAGGTCTTGGTGTGGGTGAGGACCCTGGCGGCAGAGTTTTGGACACACTGGAGCCTGTCTAGGGTTCTGCTGGGGACCCCAGACAGGACTCCATTGCAGTGGTCCTAACGGTTATGAAAACATGTAAAGAGGGTTTCTGCAATGGAGTTAGAGAAAGACGGCCGGAGTCTGGTAATGTTTTTGAGATGAAAAAAGGCTGATTTGGTGATGGATTAGATGTGAGTATAGAAAGAGAGGGTGGAGTCCAGGATTAAATTAAGCATTGATTGAATATGATGTTTGCCTATGCCATTCAGATAAATAAAAAGCAAATGTCAGTTTTAATACATTTAATTGAGAGTCAGTGGTAATACTTTACTTAATAATGATGACATACTGTCATAGTCGTTATTAAAAACCTAACGGCATCTTTTAAGACGTATCAGAAGCAATGTTCATTCACAGGGAGATGAAAGCATAACATATCTGAGTCTGACTGATCTGCAGCATTCATTCTAAATCAGGAGATAGTGACAATCAACCACGTACAGTGGTGCTCAAAAGTTTACATACACATGCTTAAGTTGACTAAAAAGAGGAATAAAAAAATCATGTTTTGGAAATTTATTTTAATACCTAAATTAAAATGAGGTAGGTGAATGAATAACGATTGTAAATAAATAAATGTTCTTATTTAAGTCATAAGTAGTTAAATTCCCATAGAGGCAGGCAGATTTATTATTAAAGGCCAGTTATTTATTCAGGATATTATGCATCC
>JABXJD010000119.1:1602500-1779356 GCA_013375575.1 Percina caprodes
TGAAGTAGCTCTGCAGAGGGGTCTGGCCTGTAGCACAGCAGGAGGAACACATCACGCCTTTCCAAGCTACGGCTCCGGCTTTTGTCTCCTTAATGATTTAGCAGTTGCCGCCAAATACCTGATGGGCATCTCCTCGCCCAAAAGGAAGGTTTTGATTGTGGACCTGGATGTACATCAGGTAGTGTTAAGGTGCCTCTGCTAATCTAACGTTCTGGGAGCAACATGTCATATCATTTCTCTTTGTTCCCTAGTGGATAAGCTCAGCCTTTTCATCAGTAGTTTTGTGTTTATCTTCTGCCTCCCATCAGGGTGACGGCACAGCTTTCATTTTCAAAGAGGAGCCGTGTGTGTTTACATTCTCGGTGCATTGTGGGAAAAACTTCCCCCTCCGTAAACAACAAAGTGACCTAGATATCAGCGTGGAGGATGGGCTGGAAGACAAGGAATACCTCTCCACAGGCACGTTAACACACGGACGTAATAAGAAATATATGTGTTCAGAATTTAGATCTGAATATTGGGCTATGAATGTCTTCAAATTTGTCAAAGTTCTAAGTTTAGACATTTATTTTCCATTTTCTCTTTGCTGGTTTCAAATGCGTCTCAAATCGAACAAGCTAAATGAAAATCATAACACAAATCGACTGCATTTAAATTAACAGTAACTTGAATTAAGTTTGTTTCTCACTAACATGTCTGATGTTGTGGACAGTGGAGGCCCACCTCCCCTGGGTGCTGGAGACCTTTGGTCCCGACCTGGTTCTGTATGACGCAGGCGTCGACCCTCATTGGGAAGATGAACTCGGGCGGCTGCGTCTGACTGACCAAGGTGAGTGATAACTTTGACCTCCACCTCCAGATCCATCCTGGATGTTTTGCAATGACTGTGAGCATCCCCTAGGGCTGTACCAGAGAGATCTGTACGTGATGAAGACTGTGGTGAAAAGAGGGGTCCCTGTCGCTGCCGTTATCGGAGGAGGATACTCGAGAGACATCGACAAACTGGCCCTCAGACACTCCATCCTCCACAGAGCAGCCACTCAGGTACAGGTTAACAGGATTTTGGATGACCCATTTCAATACAGAACCGTTTCCTCTAACACTTTCAATGGACATAAATAGTATTAATGTTCTTCATATTTCAGGTTTGGAGGGAGTGGGGGATGTAAAATCGTCATGCCCTGAATCAAGAGGACCCTCAGAGACTTGGTCTTTAGGAGCCAATATTCATATTTGTGACAAATATTTTTGGTAATGCCATCTTAATCAGGAGAGACTTCATTAAGGGGAAAGATAAGTTTCATTAACATGGTGCATGATAGGTTGATATGTTAGTCTTTGGCGATTAATAATTATACTTTATATTTATCAGAACATTAATATATTTTGATGTTCCTCTGTTCTGTTGTGACAATAAAACTAATTATTATCATATTATTTTAGTGAGAACTCATAAATAACAACAAATAACTAATGTTAGGGAGATCTGTATGTTTTTGTTATGAGTTTCTGGATTTATTTAAATTTTTTAAATATATATTGTCCGATATATCATAATATCGGATTTATAACCCTTTTGTCCACCATGAAAAAAGTTATCGCATTTTCTGACATTTTTGTCACTTTTTCAATGTAGTGGGTGCTTTTTTGATGTTTTTTCCAGTTGTTTGATATTTCTAATGATGACATTTTCAGCTTATTTCGAAGGCCCATTTTTTGTGATGAAAAAACTGAAAATGGGTCAAATTTGACCCGAGGACAACATGAGGGTATCGGTATTGGCGGTTGGGCTCTAGTTTGGATTACCTGATAGAGTGAACGCCCAGAGTCAGCTGATTAGGTTGTGAGTGAGAATGAAAGAGATAAAATGTAAAGCATACAAGTTTTCTTAAATGAACTTAAAGGAACACGCCAACTTAATGGGACTTTAGTTTATTCACAGTATCCCTCAGAGTTAAATAAGTCCATAGATACCCTTTTCATCTCTGTGCGTGTCGTAATGCTGTCTGGCGCACCCACCACTAGCCTAGCTCACCAAAATCCTGAAGGTAACAGGCTCCAACTAGCCTACTGCTCCCAATTAGTGACAAAATAACACCAACATTTTCCTATTTACATGTTGTGATTTGTCTAGTCACAGCATGTACAAATAACAAGGTCACATGAGACACAGCCATCTTCTAACCGTATACATACTGGGAATTGTTCTCACACACTGTGACTTTACAAATCACTTGTAAATAAGAAAATGTTTGTGTTATTTTGTCACTTATTGGGAGCAGTAGTGTTTAGTGTACTTCTGTATGTTGTTATCTGGACCAATGTTTTGCACTTTTGTTTGGCTGGTAAATAAAAGAAATTTGATCACAAAAAAAAATAGCGGGAATTGTTGGGTTTCTGTAAATAACATCAGAGTACGGTCTAACCTGCTCTTTATGAAAAGCGCAATGAGATAACTGTTGTGATTTGGCGCCATATAAATAAAATTTAATTGAACTGAATGGGATATTTTAATTTGGGAAGTTGCACGACATATTCACGCAAATGACTCTATAATACAGTATGATGTATGTTTCACTTACTGTCTACCTCTCGAGATCCTGTATCAGTACTTATAAAGTGGTAACTGTCTGTGCTAATTTGATAATTTCTTAGTTTTACAACTACTCCTGGTTAAAACATATTGCAACAGTAGCATATTGTTACTAAAATAAATAATACAACCTACAAGGTAACCTCGACTTTACATTTAAAAACGAACCATGAATGTTTGAATGTTGTGCGATTCAGTGCAAAAATGAATGGAAACACGTTAAAATGTCTCAAATCAATTCGATATACCAATTTGACCGCAAAACAGCACGTGACGTCATTACGTACCGGTTTTTCTTCGCTTTAAAGCCGTTGGATCAAAACACACTTTCACCGGCTTTATTTTTATTTATTTTTTTTTACTGAAGTTCAGATAATTCGATTGATTAGTGGATGGAAACTTAGCTACTGACTGAAGCTCCACCAAATGATTACAGGTATCATCCATGACAGTAAATGAAACACAACCACACTCATGATCAAAATATTTAATAAGGAAAAACAAATTCAAACTCAAAATCTTTACATCAAGTCACAGAAGACATTAAGGTACCAGTGTCCGTTCAGAACAAACTGTTGGTCCACACTGTGCTGAGAAGGACAGGCATCGAACATTAATGTGTTTCTTTCTATGTCACTCACTGACAACAAGCAGCGACAGATTGATGGTACAGTGCAATGTTTATTCACAGTATATGAGGCAGTTGATTTGCTGAAACATACCAGTAGTGTGAGTTCAACATGAGACAGTACACGACTATTACAAACATCAAGCGCACACGCACGCACGCACACAGGCAACACGTTCTTCGAAACACTTGGGAGAATAAAACACAACAAGCAAATGCACAAATGTTCTGGAAGATATTCTGCACATCGTTGAGCTCTTCTTATAATAGTGTTATGTTGGATTACACATGATCCACCAAGAAGTTCATAACAGATACTAGCTGTAAGTTTAGATCACAGTCAGGGATAAGGATTGTAAAAACAGGCAGACACAAAAGAAAGATGGAAGAAGTTTCCACTGTAATCAATGCATTAAAACATGTAAAAGCAGGTGGAAGAGTTTACTTTATTTATTACAAATTCCTCTTTGGCTAATACTAAAAATCTGCAGAAATGCTCTTTAAAAAAAAAAGAAGTAAAATCATTAGCAATGCTGGAGCTCGCTGTGGTTTCATAATAAAAACTCATTCTTGATACTAAAAGAAAACACACACTGAACATCTGGTTACTGCTTGTTGGTTTCATGAATCGAATAAATACTTTAAAAAAATAAAGAAAGTAGTACAGTTTATAAGTGACAGCCATTGCTGTACATCCTCTGTGCATCCCCACTGCTGCTGCAACACACTTACAGTGATACCCTCTAAAAACATTTAATGCTCTAGGGACTGTTAAAAACTAATAAGTTAATAATAAATTATATTTTCCAGACAGTGGTTTGGAGAATTTCAGCAGTGGAGTAGTTTAGTGTTTCATGTACCTTCAGCAATGGCTACGTCTGCATATGTATTCACTCTTTAGTCACATGGGTGTAATAATCTTCAAGTGTGTGATTCAGTGCTAAAACTTGAGGCAGAGTTGATGCAAAATGTAAAAATTAAAATCATATTCTCCACACTTGAACTTTCTCTGCCACCACGCACCAGTTGGCGTGATCAAAGTAGGTGTGTTTGACATGAAGCTCTTCAACATGATTCTCTATCAGCTCCGCCAGCTCGCCCTCCCTGAAGACGTGATAGTACCTCAGGCAGGAGCCCTCCGCCTGCCCCTCGCTCCCCTGAGGACTCCTTGTGCTCTGCTGCTGCTCTTCTCCCTGCAGCCCTCCTCTGCCTTCGTCTCCAGACGGCTTCAGGTGCTCTTGAAAAGGGACCAGATCTGGCAGGGCCAGAGAGCCACACGCCTGGGTTAAAGACACTGAGACAGTCTGGTTTGTTGGGCCATTGTTGTTGTTATTAGTGGTTGTGGTGCTGTTGTTGTTGCCTCCAGGATCATTTTGTCCCTTGTTCAGGCCTGGGGCCGAGTCAAAGACGTCCTCCTCTGATCCGATCGCGGACGGCGGGTAAAAGAAGCTGGAGACCTGTTTGATGAGGCGCTGCCCTCTCCCACGCCGGCTGGTCTTGTTCCCCTCGTTCTCGCCTGTGGGTGGCGATAAAGTGCTCAGGTCTCTGGAGGACGAGCGGGAGATGGATAGGCTTCCAAAGTCAAAGACAGAATCCAGAGACCTGGAGAAGAACCACAGTCTCTGTGTGCTCTGCTGTGGCGCGGTGCCGCTCAGGTCTTCCTCGTCCGCCACGGACGATGTGCTTCTAACCTTCCTGTGCTTGTCGGTGTTGTCTATGGCTTCGCTCACGCTCTGAGCTGCGGTCCTCCTTCTGGGTGTGGGGTGCTCCGCGTTGAAGCCGGAGGGCGAGTGAGGGTTGGGGTTCCAGGGAACGAAGATGTCCTGTTTCTCAAATCTACGGCGTTTCTGCTCCATGGCCCACACGTAGATCATGATGCGTCCGCCCACTTGCAGGGTGCGAGCCATCTCCTTTATTGCTCGGATACGGCGTTCTTTGGTGGACAAATGATGGATGACTGTGACAAAATACATTCATTAATGTCCGAATTGAGTGGGCATTTATTTAATGATGATGTCAAGCCACATTCAGCTCTTGCAATCAACATAACAACACATTGTCTACACTGTGTATGGCACGCAACACAAAGGAATAGTGTGGGTGTCTGCTGTCTTTGCTCCCAATTACACTCTTTTGTGGGAGCACACACTAATTATTTCACACTGTTGGCTAGGCCACACAAGTTCATGGTCAACTGCTCTTTATCATTATTATTATGAGGTAATTGAATTCGAGGCAAATGGAAGGTATTGGGCTTCATACAGATGAATGGTACCCTGGAAATCCAGAGTTCTCTGAGAGCACAATTTGAATTTGCTCAGCGAGTTACTCTGGCATCGAGCAATGCTGCTCATTAAAGGAGAATTCCGGTTGTTTCAACATGTAGCTCTGTTTTGTTAAAAATTTGTAGTGCTGTCAGTAGCGAGACAAATGAAAACTATCGGTGCTGCCTACACCGAGTTATTCCTTCCAAGTGAACACAGCAAATTTGACAGCTGTAGATGTGACAGAAAGGCATCTTTCGACTAGTGTGGACTTCACCGGAAAACAGGAAATAAACAGAGGTATGTGCACGGGCTGAATTAACACAACTTTTATGTCTTTCTGTCACATATACTGCAGTCAAATTCACTGTGTTCTCTTGGAAGGAATAACTGCACATGGCTAGGCACTGGTAATGCCTGGCAATGAGCATGTTTAGAGGTTAAAGACATTTAATTTTTCCCTCTACTGACAGACTTCCAAATTAAAAAAAAAAACAGAGCTACATGTTGAAATCGACCGGAATTCTCCTTTAACTATACCCCTGTAGCTGAGCTGGACCAATCACATCGGTGAATCTGATATAGGCCTGGCCAGAGGTGAGCTGCACCAATCACATCGATGTATCTGATATAGGCGGGCTAGAGGCCAGCTGAACAGATGACAACAGTTTAATCTACCAGTTAGCTTTGCTGGTAGCTAAGCGTATGGGGCTCTGGATACGTTGCCCCTTGTGTTGTTGTGATTGGTTGTAGTGTTATCCAATTGCGTGCAATGAGATTTTCAAATGCAAGGTTGGTGCCGCCCCTTGAGATGGGCGAGTTCCATTACTCGATGCCAGACCCTTAAGATTTGGGTCTGGATTTCCAGGCTATATGAATGGGGGAACCTCCCTTTAACTATGTGTGTGTGTGTGTGTGTGTATGTTCGTGTTACCTGCAATAGAGAGCACGGCGTCGAAGCAGCCGTCTCTATAAGGCAAATGCAGCCCGTCGCACATCTGGACCTCGTGTCCTTGGCTCCAGGCAAAGTCCACCAGGGGGCGACAAACATCGCACCCCAGCTTGAACACCTCCTCGTTGATGTGGAGATACTTGCCATTGCCACAACCTGCCAAGGGCAAGACAGCACAGTCAGCTACAACACCAGTGACTCATCAGGAAAGACCAGTGGTCTGATGAGACTTCAGATCCTCCTTCCCTCTCCTTAAGGGAACAGACTTAGACAGACTTATTGTCTTTCCAAAAATAAGCACAATGTAATAATGTAGAGCTTCAACTAAAGATTATCTTCACTGTTGATGGACAGACAGATTTAGATACTTTATTTTTCCCAAAGGAAATTAAGATGTCCAAAAGCTTATACACAACGCACGCACGCGCGCACACACACAGACATATGACATCCACGTACACATACTACAAAAATACAAAGAAAGACATCAATAGGAATCAGATGATCAATCTGTTCATTATTTTCTCGATTAATTGATGAGTTGTTTGGTCTCTAAAATCAGTGGATCAGTTTTTCCCAAAGCCCAAGCTGACGTCTTCAAATGTCTCATTTTGTCCACAACTCAAAGATATTCAGTCCCCCCTACTGTCCCAGAGGAGAAAAGAAACTAGAACATATTCAAATTTAGGAAGCTGTAATCAGAGAATTTGTATTTCTTTCTATTTTTTAAAGATTTATTTTATGGCATTTTAGGCCTTGATAGGAAAACTTAGACATGAAAGGGGAGAGTAAATGACAAGCAGCAAAGGGCTCTTAGGGCGGAATTGAGACGGCGGCCGCTGCGGCCAGGACTTAGCCTATGGGGCGCACGTCCTACCAGGTGAGCTACCCAGGCGCCCAGAGTACTTTTATTTCTTTCCATAGAAAAATGAATCCAACTGATTACAGATTATCAAAATAGCTGGCAATTAATGTAATAGTCGACAAGTAATTGATTAATCTTTCCAGCTCTATAAGAACGGTAAACAGCTGCTGGAGGGGACACCCACCGATGTCAGCCACGATGCTCCCCGGCTGCAGGTCCAGCAGGAACTGGCGTACCTTGGGCCAGGCTTTATAGCGGCTGTCGTTGAAATATGGAGCGATCTTGTCGTAGACACTGTGCACATGGTCTCTCTCCAGCTGACTGGCAGCCTCCTCCATCATGTTCGTCCAGGCTGCCGCATGCAGCCGCCTCACAGTATCATGCCTGCAGGGACAAAAGAACACATTTCCATGCTTATTTCCTAATGATAAACCCATCAAATATTCAGTCTATGTCATTAGGAAAATAAAAAAGCAGCAATGTGGACCACCTGAAGGGGACAGCGCAGTGGTGTTCTCTTTACATGCTTGTTAAGGGTCCAAAAAGGTCAGCTGGAAAGCTTAATCAGCAGACACACTCAAACACCTGTCAGACAGCGAGTAATTTAACACCAAACCCTCTGCTTTGTACTTGTAGTACCCGCTGCGGTCATGATCAGTCTCCCTCCGCACATCCACCCTGCCGTCGTCCAGAAGGACAGGCTGATGTTAAGTTCTATGGATAAAAGGTTTAATGTGTCATCAATCGTCTGTAACTGAAGAAACCAGAGTGGGGGGTCATAAATTAATTGACAAGGTAACCGTGAAGAGGCAGTCCCCGTCTCACAGAGCAGCACTAAGCAGCTCCACTTCCACTGCAGCTGTGTCAAATAGTTTTTATGGTAACGCAGACGCAAATGGCCAACACATTCATCAGTTATTGTTGGAAACAAGATGCAAAATAAATTACATCAATAATGTCAGCGTGAAATAGAGCCCGACCGATGAAGGATTTTTAAGGCCGATACCAATACACATATTTGGTTATTTAAAAATCTGATATTCCGATTTATCGGCTGAAAAATGTAAAAAAAAAAAAAACCTAAACAGATTTCCCTAACATTAGTTATTTATGAGTTCTCGCTAAAAATAATGTAATAATAATTTGTTTTATTGTCACAACAGAACAGAGGAACATAAAAATATATTAAAGTTAAGATATGAAACTTAAAGTCCTTTGAACAAAAAAATCAGTGTTGGCAACAGGGACGTTGTAGAGCGCCCTCTGGTGGACAAACTATGCAACGGCAACAATCATAACATGGTTTACCTTATTTTTTAAATATTAATTTATCAGAATCATTTTTTTTTTTAATTGGTCATTATAAATGCCGATACCGATAGTTTGGGAAATGCCTAATACATAATATAATATATAATATTCCAGCCTGAAAGGTACATTTTACAAGATTTTCATTAGCCACATTTTACTCTCTGTCAGAGAGCTTTATATATTATAATATTGCATTCATTGTCACAAGCAACGATTTCAGCATCAGCTTACATTCTAAGAATCACTTTGACCTACGCTGACCCTCGTTGATTCTGAGCAGGACTTTCAATTTTCCTGGAAATGCAAGAGTAATAGATATTTATGCGGATGGATTTTCAGTCTGACTATATTATTCTCCATTATCTGACAGCACTGCATACCTGAATATCATTTTACCGTGTTACAGCTTTAGTTTAGGTTCTTACTGTAATCATTTTTTTCCTTTGATTCCAATTTGTGGCTACTTCTATAGTCATTTCCCAATTTGATTTTAATTGAACAATGATATGATAATTTGTAGGAAAAAATTGATGTAGTCTAGTCAAACTCAGTGCCCAGTGATGTCATTTTTACATCTTTTTTTAGATAATAGCTTATCATATTAATGAGGATTTCACTGTTTAACTTTCCTAGAAGCATCATATCATTTCACAAGTGATTTGGGGATAATGTAATTGTGATGTTTGTGTTGTGTCTGGTTTTCACAGCTCCCACTGCAATCATCTCACTTTATTAGGATGCAGCCCACAGCGCCTGCAGTGCTCCTTCATCTCCCTCAAGCACCATATGAACCACGAGATTTTCTATGCTATGATCCAAAGGATAACATTTTATGCAAAGGACAACTCAATATACAGAGTTCTCACTTGACCTGTGTGGTTATGTTTCACATTATCATGTGGTTGAATAAGGTCCTTGCAAACCATACCCACAAAATTTCCATAACACGTTGACCACAAAGGTTGTAAAAAGCAGATGTGTGTACAACCTGCACATTTGCAAAGCTGAAGAATTTAATCTTAATAAGATTTTCAAAGCTGCCCTTTTCCAAAATCATAATCACACGGCATTCGGCTTCGATGGGTCAAATCATACTGTTTATTAATTCACTGATAAGAAAAGACTTAATATAACAGTGATTCTATTCCTCTTCACAAATTCATTGAAAAAAATGTGGGCTGTTTTATTTAGATTTTATAATCTTTCGTATCACTCCTTAAGAAGTTCATTGCGTCTGCAATTAATGAGAAAAACACAATTTGATTTGTGGGAATATCTTAAAGGTTTGCTTTCTAACAATTGGATAAGGCCAGACAAGAAGTGACCTGTCTCTGTCTGCATTCAACACCTGACGGTACAAACACAAATCCTCATGAACTCACAGAGTGCAAGCTCAGTGTACAACATGTGTACGTTCGCTGCTTTGAAATCAACCCATCTGGAGCAATGTGGCAAGGACTTGCTGCTCTATGTGATCTACAGATCATCTGTCATTTTAAATCCCAAGTGATGAATGAACGTTGACAGTGCCAACTCATACCATGCATGCATCATAAATCACTGCCATCATACAGCAGCCATACGCTGCAGAATCAACAAGCGCTGAACATAAAACACCGTTTATCTCCAAATTTCATTGCAGAATATTTCATTACAATGTCTTCAGTGTGAAAAACTGCTTCTTAGATAGCATCGGATTTAGAAATTAACAAGTTAGACTCTCTTTTCAGTTGACATCTGTATCTTTAAGTAAGTCTGCCTGCAACACACCACAACAACAACTCTTACACAGATGCGACCTAATGAACCATGTAATGCCACAGTGCACTTTGCTGATGAGGTTAGCCAGAGGGAAAGCTATCAGTCATCTCCCCTCCACCTCTCTTGAAAGACATTAGACTCTGCCCTTGAATGTAATATTGTCTGGTGCCCCCTTGTGTGCACCACTGTACACAATGAATACTACTGGGAACATTAACAGCAGGATAATAGCAACAAAGGCCAACCTGCACTACATGGAATGCAAATATTTCACTCTATAATTTGAATGTCAGATCCGTACCCTCACTGTGCGTTTGCAGGCTTGCCTGTGTATTCCTCTGCTGGTAAATATATAGTGTGTGCAGCATCCCTTCTTCCTTCACTCAGACCTATTTCTGGACCACCACCATCTGCATCATACCAGCCAAGTGGAAGGAAAACATCCCTTATGTAACGGTATAATCTGGCCTCCTTCAGTATTGCCGCTGCTCAATTTTGCCTGAGTTTCCATGCCTGTTCACTAAATGGTGACAGTCCTCGGCTGATATTATGTAAGTGGCAGCTGGGGAGGCTCAGAGCACCGTCTCTGACTGACAATGGGAACTAACATTAAATCAGAGGACAAAGGTAACGTCTGCCACTCAGATTTGTCTGAGGTATAAAATCAGCCATCAATTATAGACTTTGGTTTGTGAATTCTCCAAAAATCTCAAAATATCAAAATGAATTCCATAAAAAAAAATAAAAAAACATATAGCACAGTATGAGCAGCGGCTTGCCTTTGAAGTTGTACAATTCTGCACATATCTAACTTAAGACAAATATTCCTGGATGCCCTCAGGCCAGACCTCAGCAGTGCTCTACTGAGATTAGTGGTGATATTAAGAACAGACAGGGTTGCACAGTCATCCTGCCAGCTGCCACTAACCGCTGCATGAACACAACCACGGAGAACAGGTTCACCAATCAGGTGGCAGCAGTTCATGACTCAACATCAATAAGTGGTGATAGGTAGCCTGCTATACTTAGACTCCCGTCATTGGTGCAAGCATCTATTGTTCTCACACTGCATGTAGATGACCTATATTCTTACTATATTCTCTATTTAAATATGCAGACAATCATGACTTCATGCAGGCAATAGAGCACAATTATTGGGCAGACAAAATGCAACTCAATTGAATCAGAATCATTTCTTTTTTGGGGGGGGGGGTCAACTGTATGTGCTTTGAACTATTGCAAAGTACAGCCAGATATATTTATATAGGGTATAAGACTTGCCATGCATATAGGCTACTACTTTATGTCCCATCAAAGTTGCTCATTGGAGATAAAAATCAATTCAGATAAATATATATATATATATATATATATATATATATATATATATATATATATATATATATATATGCTATCCAATGTCCAAAATAGAATTCCCACCCTGCAATAACTGCTACAGTAACGTAAATATTTGCACACCATCTTCTGCATGATTCACTGAAAATGCAGAGCTTCTTACCGTACACCGTGCAAGTTAAAGCGTTCTCCGCCTCTATCCTCGGTCGCTGGAGGTAAACTTCCCTCTCTGTCTCTGATCTATATGATCGACCTGTGATCAGGATCAGAGGCACGCGCTCGACACGGCGGCACCGGCACCGACATCGCGAGGACGGGTAACGTGAGAGGAGGAAGTACCTGCGGTGTGTGCCCGCCAGCAGCTTAGTGTGCACCGGACGGTATCAAATCCATAGCATGTTGACCTCCACACCTGTCAAGGTAGGAAGATTAATTAGAGCAAGGCTTCCGGTGAGACTTTTCAAAATTAAAGCCTAATTGGTGTGAAACCGTTCCCTGCCATGTAAATATTTAGTGTCAGTTTTTTTGAGGCAAGCTTTCCTCTCTACCAGTGGCGATTTTATACCATTTTTTAGGGGGTTGGGGGTCAAGCCCCCCCCCTTAATAACCACTTTAGGAACATTGTACTGTGGCTTGCACACTTCATAAGACATGGGCTCGCCTGAAAACGTGATTTGTGAAATTCTGGGGGTGGGGGGGTCTCTAAAAATATTGACAATTGCAATTTAAATTTCATGTAATGTGATCATTGTGGGTTATATTGTGTAAAATTGTAAAACTATTCATTCATGGATGACGGTTAACTATAACTATACATGTTATTCTTGTCATGTTGTCATGTCAAGGCATGGCGGCGCTGCACTGCAAATTGAACTCGGGTGTACCTTTAACTCAAAGATTCGTAGAAAAAATATAAAACGTTGGAGGCCATTAGCCTAATCTGCGCACAAAATCCTTGAAATCTACTCTGCAGTTATCATCATCAGCATCATATGGCAAGAAGAAAAAAATGCGGTTTCATTTATTTTGGTCTTACTAAGAAATTGTGTAGCGATGATGTTAATAGCACGACTGATGCCCCTGTTAGCACACCTCCCACAGGGGAGACAACGCAAGAATAAGCTGAAGAAACAATGTCCTCTCTAAACATAGACATAATAATTTAATTATGGTGGTAACAGCTCATCAGAAAAAATAATATATATATATATATATATATATATATATATATATATATATATATATATATATATATATATCCAGTATTTACTCCAAATTTATGGATTCATGGACTATTGTTTCTATACAACTGCTCACACGTGTCAAAATAACAATAACTCTACACCCTTATTTTGAAGAATACATAACTTATTGTTCTGTGTCATTGTGGTTGACTTGACTCAGCTGATTGGTCGATGGTGTGTAAAAAGATGACACGCTGTGCAGGGTTGCAGAACACGGCTGTCATTGGCTGTCAGAGTCACGTGACAACCACAATAAACAACGTGTAAAAACAAATTAAAGAGCAGTTTTACAGGGAACATTTACAACATGACTAATGTGTATGCCTGTCATTGCAAAGCCAAACTACATCATTATTCACTAATGAATGTTGTTCTTATGAAAGCCTTCATTTTAGGCTGTATCACCTTTTAAGGCATTAGGAGGAAACTGAACAGTTTCATCTAATCAGTTTAATTCAAGGTTGACAACAATCTGAATTTAAATTTAAATAATGCATTATTTGAATGCTTGCAGAAAGCACGTCCTCTCTTTAGCACCAAGCATAAAGGATATAGTGAGCCACCGTGTCCATCAGTGTGTCCTCTTCATCCTGATCTTGCAAAGACATTAATGAAATGGAGGTTATAATAACACAACAACTGCCAGAATAATAGAAATATACTTAGTTCTACATCATTATGCTTATCTTGGCGGGGTTGTGATTTGCACACATAAGCCTGCATCTCCACTTTTGGTAGTTCTGTGATTTTTTTCTGCCCTTTCTGTCTCTAGATGGGTAATGGCAGTGACTTAATTGTGGCTCATCACTGCCATTCAGGGAGCAAAAAGCGTTCATCACATCTTCCTCACATCATCATCATTCAGAGCACACATGCTATTTTTCTGCCTCACATTGCAATTACACATCTTGACTTCTGCAAACTGTAAACTGTTGGCCAATGAACAGGGTGGGATGCTGAAAACACACGTGTCGCCTCCAGGTGAGGTCTAGAGGCTCATAAACAACAGTGACTTTGCCTCCACCTCCACATTGCTGCCATTATTGTCAGCTTCTGTTTATGCAATAAAATTCAGATAGTAGTCAGGCACCATCCTTCATGTTTGTGTTTCAAGGACTCTTACAGGCCCCCCCAGCATGAAGATCAATGTTATTATAGAGCTGCAAATGACCGTCAGAGGCAGAAATAGTGTCACAGGTTGAGCAAAATCTGAAGAGAGTCACTCTGGCTGCAGAAACCAAAGCCCAGTGAAAGTGTAAAACATTAAAGAAGAGGTAACTAATAGCCAAAAGCAGCTACTAGTTTATGTATTTATTAACATTAGTCACACAAACAGACAAAAACGTAGAAACAAAAGACCATACGTCTATCATAACTAATGCACGTCAGATGTATATTTTTGTGTACAGATTTCTGTTCAGTGCAAAAATTAGGGACAGTATTTTTTATTTGTAGTATATGTGCATGTTAGCTCCTCACCAGATTCAAATGGATGATTTTTCCTGTTTTTGACATCCAGCAGGATATTGTGTCATTGTTGCACAAATTACAGTCCACGGTCGGCATAACCTTGCTGGTAGTTGGTAGTCTACTGAAGAAGGGATTACTAGTTTTCTGGGTGATCCCTGTGTAGAGTGCTGATATATACACAACCGGTCAAAAGTTTGGGGTCACTAGGAAATTTCCATTACACTCCATTATAGACAGAATACCAGCTGAGATCAGTTGCATTGTTTAGTTTTAACCATGGCAGCAGTTTTCAGATTACATTATGTGCTTACATAATTGCAAAAGGATTCTCCAATGTTTTTCTAGTTAGGTTTTTAAAATGATATCAGATTAGTAAACAGAATGTGCCTTTGGAACATTGGAGGAATAATTGCTGATCATGGGCAATGTATATATTGCATTAAAGAACAGCTATAATGGAGTGGGATGGAAATTTGGAAGTGATCCCAAACTTTTGATCAGTAGTGTATATCAACACTCTTCACAGGGATATATATATATATATATACATGAAAAATACCATGATGTTAAAGGCTGCCAATGGTATGTTGTGTACATAGTGTGCAGAAATATTATTTAGCTTAACCCTTGTGTTGTCACCCTGTCAAAATTAAAAATCAACAATTTTGTTGACGCTTTTTGTTAATGTTTTTATAATGTTTTATAATATAACTTATTAACTTTAGTTTTACAATCATTTTTGGAATTTATGATCAATAAATAAGGAAATTATACCTAATGTTTGAGTTGGAAAAGCAGAAATTAGGAATTATTGAGATTAAAATTAAAGGAATGTATGTTGATGGATAATCACAGACTGGAATATGTCAATTTTTACTCAATACTATTTAAAAAACACTTCAATTTGTTTTTCAAATGCTATAAAATTGAATAAGACGCCCCAGCGTTGTGTGGAATCAATCATGTTATTTTGGGTAGTTAAAAAGAACATTGATATAGGACAACGGGTCAGTTTGACCCAAGGACAACATGAGGGTTGACTTAAAGTAAGACCAATGTAATCCTCATCAGATAAAGGTTGTTTGGAGGAGCTGGAGCAAAGATTCAGTGTACAGTATAATGATTGGAAGAACATCTCATCTATTATTCTCTATTAATAATAAGATCATTTCCCAGCACGCCTGGAGAAGGTCAGTGGCTGAAAGCTGCAGATGCTCTTCTTTTCTTTATAATCACAGTTAAACTACCAATATAAATCCCAAGCAACACTCTGTGGTTGCCTAGATGAGATCACATCTCAGATAATCTGTGTTAAGGATGCAAAAGGTCTGACCAGCTGTTTTAGGAGCTCTTTGTTAACTACAAGCTTGTCTGTATAAGGTCAAACTGTTTGAGAAGTGCTGGATCAGGTTTTTAAAACAGAATAATCTTGTTTTGTTTTTCCATGTCAGAGTGTCCAGAGCCTGGCTTTATCAAGGTCTAGGATGTTTGACAGCTTCAGGATCTCATTGGTCAACACTTTCCCTTTAAAGATACCAAAGGAAGCTAAGAGCCTGCTTCTTGGTGGTGGTGGTGATATGATGGTGTTCTTGATTGGATTTGCAAAGAGGTCACTTCATTCTACATTCAATATTCTAACAAGAAGGATGGAAGCATCAAAGCCTCTGATATGTATGAGTGGCACCGTTTTATACACAAGCAAATAAAAACCACATCTTCTACAAAATGTCTGTAAAAGAATTTGGCCTAAAAAGTTTATTGTTACAGGAATATCATAGATGAATTGATTGTCCAACATCTAACATTGCAGTTTTGATTTCTTGATTTATTTTTGTTACTGATTTACTGATTGAGCTGTGCTCAAAGATATTGCCACAACGTTAGGCATCAGTGGTTTACATTCCAAGGCAAGGCAGCTCTATTTGGAGAGCACATTTCAGCAACAGGGCAATTAAAAGTGCTTTACACAAAATACAAGAATAAAAGTTTACAGTGCAGTATAAGAAATGAAACATTGAAGATCAGTTAAAGGTGCTCTAAGTGATGTCACACATGTTTTAGGCTACAACATTTGTTGTCATTTGTCATTTGAGGTCTGGGTGAGTCATGGTGTAGTAGCAGATCAGAAATGTATTTTTGACCTAAACTGTTTAGTGCTTTGAAATTCCAATGAAATAAGATAGAGTAAGTAATTCCCAATGGCTCACACAGCTAACATTGCAGAATGGGAGGCATTGCCATCCACATGATGGAAGATAACCCCATTTAAAAGCTCCTTTTAAACTGCCTCTGCATTGATTTTCTTACACAGGGTCACTGTCTCAGGGAGAACCAATTAAACAGCTTTGCCTTTATATCTACTCAAAGTCTGGCATCTGGGTCCGCTTCTATTATTTACCAACATCTGATCAACTTATATTAATTCATTCCAGTTTTCTTTCATTTTTTGAACCTCTCACTTTATAAATGACCATTCTACTCGTATGCATTAAAACCCTTTACACAAGCATGTCCTTTACATGGATTTTTTCTTTCTAGATGTCTGGCTGGATGGACTTTAATCATCCCCCCCGGGAGGGAAATTCACATCACAGCGGCAAAGAACACTGAACGAAGAGTAGTGTGTGGAATTAATCAAATATCAAAGCATAAGTTATAATATAAAAGTTAAATTAAAAAAAGATGTATATGTGCACTTGCTCTGCCAAATGAGCCAATCAGAGCCCTGTTAACATTGACTGAAGGTGACCAAACATGAACTTTACCTTCATGTGGCCACGGAAGGTCTCAAAAATCATAAGATAACACACAAAGAGAAGGAAATGTGATAACAAGTAGATCCCCACCATCACAGACTAAATCGACAAGCACGTTTGCTTAACAACAATACAATCTACAAACTCAAAAACTGTCCAAATTATTATAAATGATTTTTTGGGGGCTTTTCCCTTTATTTGTGACAGTGGATAGACAGGAAAGAGGGGGCCTCTGCAGGACCCAGGCTATGTTGGGCGCACACTCTTACTGGGTGAGCTAGAGGCCGCCCTGTGAAGTTACTTCTTGTTGACGTTAGAAGTATTTTCAAATAAAACGAGACTAACTCGCCCCTCCCTCTCTCCTCATCCTGTCCCCTCCCTTCTGTGCTTCCACGCACTAACCCCCCCACACCCAAATCCTTCTTGTCGGTTATTGACTGGAACACTGTTTGTGTATTTGTGGTGCAGGTTGGCCCAGTTTGTTTTTGTTGCCATTTGTAGACCCTGGGCTGTCTACGGAGACCACAGTTTTTTACAGTGTGTTCAGGGGACAGGCAGCTAGCAGATAGTGAGGAGATGTTTTTTACAGTGTGTTCAGGGGACAGGCAGCTAGCAGATAGTGAGGAGATGTTTTTTACAGTGTGTTCAGGGGACAGGCAGCTAGCAGATAGTGAGGAGATGTTTTTTACAGTGTGTTCAGGAGACAGGCAGCTAGCAGATAGTGAGGAGATGTTTTTACAGTGTGTTCAGGGGACAGGCAGCTAGCAGATAGTGAGGAGATGTTTTTTACAGTGTGTTCAGGAGACAGGCAGCTAGCAGATAGTGAGGAGATGTTTTTTACAGTGTGTTCAGGGGACAGGCAGCTAGCAGATAGTGAGGAGATGTTTTTTACAGTGTGTTCAGGGGACAGGCAGCTAGCAGATAGTGAGGAGATGTTTTTTACAGTGTGTTCAGGGGACAGGCAGCTAGCAGATAGTGAGGAGATGTTTTTTACAGTGTGTTCAGGAGACAGGCAGCTAGTAGATAGTGAGGAGATGTTTTTTACAGTGTGTTCTGGGGACAGGCAGCTAGCAGATAGTGAGGAGATGTTTTTTACAGTGTGTTCAGGGGACAGGCAGCTAGCAGATAGTGAGGCGATGTTTGCTGTATGTGACAACAAATGTTTTGGCCTAAAACACGCGTGACATCGCTTAGAGCCCCTTTAAGTCTCAACTGATCATATGAAATAGTTAGTGTACATACATGAAGCCAAGCAGAGAACGGGGAGAACCCACATCTGTCACATGAAGCTACAAAAAGAGATCAACATGACCCAAATGTAATGTGATTAAAAAAAAAAAACATATTAAAGATTTTCGACATCTGTCTAGAATACCAGAGCAACTGGATCATATTTTCATGCTCAAATGGACACATCATGCATTTGAGTATAAACAGAACAATAATGCCTGGCTCTCCACTGATTGGAAAAAACATGAAGTCAACAAAACAGCATCTCTGTGTGCTGCTTAAATGAGCACCAGAGGGAATACAAAGGCAAAATGGGATATCCAGCAAGACACAATAATCAGTGCTACAATATCAGACACAGACCTCTCCACAGTCACTGTTACTCTGCTGGATGGCAGGGCTTATACTGTGATGGGGTCTCTATTTCGCCACAGTTATCTATCTAATATCTAATGTACTTGGGTTTTTCTGTTTGGCAAACAGGTTCAGTGTGTTTACCGAGACTCAACAATCATTGCATATTTTGTTCACTGCTTAATTTCGATTTTCAGAACAAAATTTCACACTAAAAAATACTGCAAATATGTAAAATATCCACTTGATTTTTCTAACTCCAGTCTGCTAAAGCTTCATGTATGTTACAAACACATTAGGAATGTCCAGGGTTAATAATCACAGCATTTCTTCTTACCCACAGTGTCAGGTTCCATTCTGTGCAATAACCCAGTAACACTGTCTCTAACAGCACCTGTTTACTGCTTCCACTTATTAAGTATTTATTCATCATTCTCATATCTCACTTATTTATTCATTCCCTATTCCAGAGCTGTTCATATTTTAATATAACACAATACTGTTTATCCCAGTATCCTTTGCACTATTCTCCACATTTAAATCATTTTTATTGAACTCTTCATTGCACACATGCCTCTATATGTTTTTGTTTAGAGTATGTATATATTAGTGTGTATATATTGCTTGGTTGTTTTGTATGTGTAAGCGTATTGTGAGCAACAATGTTCCAAAGTAAAATTCCTTGTGTGTGTCCTCCTACCTGGCAAATAAAGCTGATTCTGATTAAAACCTAAACAGTGTCCATAGGGGCACCTAACTATTGATTTGAAACAGATTTCATTTGTGAGTTTATCCTTTAACAAAATGAGAAACTTCCCGACAAATAAATATATATCTGACCTAAAAGATTTCTCCAGACAACTAATTTGTGACATTTAGATACGAAATAGTAAAATCGCAAACATTTAACTGTATAGGTTGAAAATCCATGGAAGAAACTCACATGGAAGAACTCCTGAGAATCTTAAAGCGCCCATATTCTGCTCATTTTCAGGTTCATAATTGTATTTAGAGGTGATATCAGAATAGGTTTACATGGTTTCATTTTCAAAAGACATATTTTTGTTGTCCAGCACATTGCTGCAGAGCTTCGTTTCCGGGGTAGCAGTAGCTCAGTCTGTAGGGAGTCGGGTAAGAACTGGTGGGTCGCTGGTTCAAATCCCAGAACGGACCAAAGTACAGAGTGTAGATTGGTATCTTCTGGGTGCTGCCAGGTGCTCTTGAGCAAGGCACCGTACCCCTCCCCATCCACTCAGGGCGCTGGTCGAGCACTGGCAGCCCACTCACTCTGACATCTCTCCATATGTGTGTGTATTTATGGCCTGTGTGTTTCTAACCAAACAGAGTGTAAATTACAATTCACGCGCCCATGTTTTAATAATCAGGGGTATCAATAAACAGTACAAATTAAGTACTGCTAGCTAGTCAGAAGCAGAGTGTGAGCGCATGCCCTCTAGCAGTTAGTTGTGTAGTTATAATGTAACTACATAATGTGTTATAAGTGACGAGCGTTTGTCTCTGACCTAAAGGCGGGACTATAGCGTTAATATAGCGTTGCCTTAAAAAAAAAACATGTTGGCATAACCAAAAGGTATATCAACTATGAAAGTTTGGTTTGTGCTGATTCCAGGGAATCAAAATACACCGAAAACTATTTTAACAACCACGCAACGTGAGGCACTTGAGGACAACCTGCTGCTTTTACATGTTGTTGCATATCGTAGATAACACAAACTATGTCTGAAATACATGTCATGAATAAAAAATGCCAAACATTTAATTATGAAAAATTCAGAAAAAATACATTTCTTCTTTCTTTACATATACATTGTACAAAAATAATTGATTAAAAATGACATAGAAACAGTGGTAAACAATATTTACGCCATTAAAATGTTTTGTTCTTCAGGGCAAATTATTTGGCAGGTTAAGTTCCTCTGAAAAACTAACAGAAATCTGTTTTCCTCCTCATCTGCTGCTGCTGCTCTGGTCCACGTCTGTGGTTCACGTGCAGCGGCTCTTGAGAGCTCATGACGATGTCTACAGATATGGGAAATGAAAATCGATCCATCATCTGGGCGATCTTCTCCTGAGGAACACCGTGCTTATTCCTCCTGGAGGGAAAACAGTGCAGTGGGTTAACGTAAGCTTGTTTCTGAAATAATTAATTAAGAAATCTCCATTTTTAATGATTAAATGAAATTATACTGTATATAAAATGTATAAACAAATTAGGAAAAAAAACAACGAAAAAAATAAAAAAATTTCAACGTAACACTCGACCCCTTTGAAAAGGGCGAGGGAGAAGCCGTAGGCTTACAGGTCGACACACCAACTCGACAGCTGACCGTCGGTAGAAAAGGCCGTCGGACTGATCGGCTCCCCGAGTTGGCCTAAAAAACACACCAAGGTGACGCTGACTGTCGACTGCAGCTGATTGGACAAACGCGCCACGTGGGTCTGGCTTTTCTGGAAATTCAAAGCCAGACTGTCATGGCGGCTCGTTCAGAATACAATCTCATATTTTACTAAAATAGTTCACTGAAACGTTTTATGAAAACATTTTAAGGAGAAATCGGCCGTGCAGCTGCTGAATCTGTCCTCATTTCAGATCCACAAAGGTCAGTTTAAAAGATTTTCCTCAGATTTTAAGAGAGACTCTAGTCACGCTCATCCTGCTCCTTGTTTCTGGGTTAGCACTCCACCAATCAGATTGGTCATTTCAGTCCGAATGGCGGCAGTGCCCGCCTTCCAACCGAGCATGTCAGGTCGGCCAAAATGAAGGCCGCCCCTTCGACGGACGACGGCACGTAACACCAAGACACCAGACTCGAGTCAGCGTCCTCCCAGACTATCTGACGGCCGATTATCTGGTTGGTGTGTCAGGCCTTAACAGGTCCTGCCCCCAGTCTTCACCACCTCTAAATCCGTCAAACACAATACAAAAATAATACTCCAATTTACGTCTTTCTTTATCTAGATATTGAGATAAGGAAGAACACACAAGATAAATACAAGCAGCAGTAACATCAGCGTAACTCTCTTTGCTCACTTCTGTACTTTTCCAAAATAAATCTTTTGTACTAAAAAATGTTTAAATTTAGCTAATTTTCTCATTTTCACTTTGTAAATCTATAATGTGTGTGAAAAAGATACATAACACAATAAAGGAAAGGGAACAAGCCAAAAAAAAACATAATATGAACACTTTAAAATTCACCAGATCCTTAAACTGTGTGTGTCATTTTAAATACAGTAAATTGGTATGCTGAGCCCTGGCATGTATATTTAATATCATAATAAAAAATAAAAAAATCATACTTCTCCAGTTCATAAGGATCAAACTTCCAGCTGGTGTCAGGTTCACAAAAGTCCACTTTGTATCCTCTCTCCAAGGCCTGTTAAAAACATCGTCAATTTGATTAGGATTAATGAAGGCGATGTGGTACACCGTAACCAACACACTCAATTATATTCAATCCTATACCCACCATTTTGACATATGGCTTCATTTCCCATGCTTGGGTGTTTGTATTATCAATAATAATGGGAGATCGACCATCATGCATAGCTGCTTCAGCTGAAAGAGAATGAAACCAAGAAAACAAAAAAAACAATTGACATCATTTCTGGCGAGAAAAATAAAAATCAATCAAATCAAACCACATTTCCATCTAAGAGAACTTGTTGCTTTCATAATGCATCCACTTCATTAGCTCATAGGGCCCCAATGCAGTGGGTGGGGATGACATTTTCCCAGCAGGCACAGACACTAAACTAGACTTTCTTAAACCAAAGACCAGTGTAACTACTCTTTATGTCTAAAAATAATAATAATAATACTCTGTAATAATACTCTGACTGTGAAGAGATACAGCAAAGACGGTCCTGATTGTAGTTTGACAGAAATGCCTTTGCGATGATGCTCTCGTCCACTTTGCAGGCGAGGCGCAGTTTATCTCGAACGGGTCTAATACCTCTGATCTGGTTCCATTCGTGCGCTGCTCCAAGGAGGCCTGGATCATAGCAGTACCCATCTCTGTGAGCAAAGTAGTCATCTGTGCTCAGTATTACCCCACGGGGACCAGTGGAGAGCCGCTCCCTGTGAGAAAGATAGCACACAAATGTACAATGAAAATGAATGCTGGGCGATATGACAACACCTTGTATGACATATATCACAATAAAGCATGTTTTCTGGATATTCAATAAATAGTCTATATTACTAGCGCCTGACCGATATATCAGCAGGCCGATATTATCAGCCAATATTAGACATTTCCCGAACGATCGGTGTGTCTACACACACACACACGCACACACCATATATATATATTTTTTTAAATAGTTAATCATAATCATTTATAGTGACAACTATATCATTTAAAGATAAATAAATGAATCTGATTAATTAATATTTAAAAAATAAAATAAAAGCTGAACTGAATTTATTTTGTTATGTTTTTGTTCAAAGGACTTTAAGTTTCATATCTTAATTTTGTATTTTTATACATTTTATTTATCAGAACTTTAATATATTTTGATGTTCCTCTGTTTGAAATCTGATTATGTTTTGTTATGAGTTTCTGGATTTACTATTTTTAAATATATATTGGCCGACATATTGGGTTTTTAAATATATAATAATACAAATATTTGTATCGTCTTAAAAATCCAGTATTGGCCGGGCTCTAGAAATGACCATCTTGATAATCTCATGTTTGAATTAAATACTTGACAAAAGGACTGAGTCTTTTCTGATTTTATTAAGAAATGTAGTGCAGAAGGAACATTATGTGCAAGGATCAGAACTGTAGTGTGTGTAGTGCAAATGACGTAAATATTGTTATAACTCAGTTCGGCCGCTGGTTTTTGGACATTGCAACACAAACAATATAGAAAAATATCATATGTCATATGATCTAGCCCTTGTGAAAATAATATTCAGGCTGGGCTCAATTTAAATTGACAATGCACTCACTCAAGATTAGAGACGTACCTGGCCAGTGTTGATTTCCCAGACCCTGGTAATCCTCTCATCAAGATCAGCACCAGGGAAGTATGGTACGCATTAGTGGTTTCAGGGGGTCGGCAGCGATGCTCCCATGGCTCATTTTCTGAATTATATCTCTGGCATCTGTCATAATCTTCATCAACCTGACAGGATTCTTCTTTTCTATCTCTGGACCATCCAACATTTACATTATCGGAGAGTGCATCATAGCGCCGTTCGTCCCTGTCAAAGTTGTGTAGAGAGTCTCTATAAAAGCCCTGAGATGGGTTCAGAGGTGGGTAGTGGGAAAATGTTGGGAAATGGGAGTCCTCTTGATACTGGTTTGTGGTGCCCAAATTGCTCCTGTTAGGATTCACGTGTGATGGCAGGTTTTGTGGATTTGGGAATGCAGATGGGGGTGGCGGGTGATGGAATGGGGGTCTGTGAAACCTTGAGTTAGGTGGTCTGTTCAGAGTTTGAGGAACTCGCCATTGGTTTGGAGCAGGAGCAGCTGGCCTCGGTCGTCTGGGGTAGTATGGCTCATTTTGATACCAGTGTGACCAGGATGGCTGTTTCTGCCCACTGCTTCTCTGGTAGCCGTCTGTTCCTGCAGAGTTGCTTGTGTAAACAATGTTCTCCTCGCATCCATCCTGAGTCTGTTTGCCGGCAGATGTTCTGGGTGGTACGTGCGGTGCAACAAAACCTGCATTTTGTTTCCCTGGGTTACCGCTAGCACCATCAGGAGTATCGATCTTCTCGAGCTCTTTGTAAAACTCACTCAGCGTGTCTTCGATGTCAGACTTAACGGTGGATGCTTTAGGAGGAGGAAATGCTGGACCAATGAATGTGGTGCTGGTGAGTCCTACCTGCTTTAACACCCGCTCCCTCACACTTCTGTCTGCACTGCTGGAGTCTTTGCTCACTAATTTAGCGTCTCGACCATCTTCGGTTCTTCCACCAACACAAGGCTTTACTATGGCATGAGAGGTCGTACAGGAAGCTCCAGAGTGAGACATCTGCAAAACAGATTAAACTCACTTATAGACACATTGTTCTACTACAAAAATACTAGCTATATCTAATGTGCGAGTTATTTCATTATTAGCGGTAAGTGCCGTGAACACATTAAGTAACGTTATGTTACTTTAGCCTAGCTAAAACTGAAACTAAGGCATAGGTTAGCTAGCTAACGTCGCACAGAAGACGGTGACAAGCGCAACTCTGTTCCGTTAAATTATGTATTCTATTATAGAGTAAAATTCACTATCATCAATACTCACCGTATACATTCAGAATACATACATAGAAAAAACGACATTAACAAAAAACAGCCAGCACACAATTTCCACATAGCAAGGTGCCTTGTGTTTACGGAAGTGACGTTAGTAGTCTTCTTCTTATCCGCATTGACAGCCGGGGAACTAAGTGTCAGCGCCATCAGCTGGACTAAAAGTGTGTGACAGAGACGGTCATCCCAAAGATGCCAATATGATACTCCTCTTGTATAAAATATAAATTAATGGTGTTTCTTCCATTCCTCCAACTTTTCCTTGGTGGGCTATAGTGCTATCAACATCCTAAGGTAAAAAAAAGAATCTTCCTATAAAAGTAAATTTAGCTATGATAGCACTTATAATCATCTTTTTGGGACTGATTTACTGACGCTCATCCTAGTTATTAACCTTGTGATACTAGTTAGCACCTTCATTATTAAAACCCCCCAGCAGATAACCCTTTTTTGTTTTTAAAGTAGCCCTTAGTAACTATTTTAAGTACTTTACATTTGTCTTTAAATAACTATGAGCCTCAGTTTTGTTGATTTCTCTATCTATCTATACATATATCTATCACATATAGAATTAATTTACTGAAAAACAAAAACTACATACACTATGTCACTATCTATAGGTGTGACAGTAGACTCCCTGTAAGCCTTGTTATTTGTCCTCAAACAGCACAAATTGCAGATCATGGAGCTAAACTGCAGGAATGCAATTCTAAATGTGTCTTCAACTGAATTTTACAGACAAAACAGTAGACTCTCAGATGTAGATATGTATAAAGTGATGCCATGATTTACTAATGTGAAGTGATTTCACTTCTTTAATTGGTCCAATGAGACCACAAAACAACCACAGAATATATGCTATACACAGCTTTTACATTCACTCATTTGTACAGTTTTTTTTTACAGTTAAGTTGCAGTCTTATGTACCTACAGTAAATCCCCAACACGCAATGCCTGAGTATCAATCATAGCCAGTTCCTCGTCATTCACCCAATCCTCCTCCACGGGTGAATTGACAGGTTTGCAAGCCGGAGTCTGTACAGTTTTTAAAGTGCAAGGTGTCCCAGACCGCCGAGGGGGGTTGAATGTCTTATTTATACATGGAGACGCCACTAAGCCCAGATGGGAGAGAGGTGGTGGAGATGGGATGCGAGACAGATAGTCCAGAGCTCTCTTCCTCTTCAGGCCGACGGGGTCTTTCTCTGACAAACTGTTTGCTGCAGGAGGTTTCCTACTGACCGGTGTGAATGCTCCAAGGCTTCTGACTGGCTGCTGAGGGGTCACCTGCATAAAAAGGACATATTTTTAGTTTTTTTTTTAAAATCAATAGAAAATGGTTATGAGAGCAAATGCTTTGAACAGCAAATACATAAACTCACACTTGTTCTTGTGTCTTGTCTTCTGACCGACGCAGAAGCTGGGGTTCGTGTTTGCAGAGCTGGAGAGGAGATGGACTTTAGGCCATTAGATTGGACTAAATGTGAAAACTTCTCCTCAGCAATTGAAAGGAAGTTCTCCTGACCCTGAAGACACAAGATGAAAATGATAGTTATGCCATTGTCATAGTTTACCACATTTTACTGTAAAGAAAACAAAAGATGCAGAAAAGTAAGATGAGTAAGTTCTATGTGGTTCAGGTCAGTGACCAAAAAACCTTTTAAACAATCTTCATCTGATCATTAGCTGATTAAATACATATGGCACACACACTGAACCATTAGACTGTATGTCTCGTGTCATGTAGAATGCTGTTTAAAGTAAGTTAGTTTCTTTTCAAGTGTGCAATGAAGCCAAGGTGTAAAATACTTGACTTAAACTTTGTACCTGGATCAGGTTTTTGAGTTGGCTGAGGGATTTCTGTAGATGTACTTCCTTGGGGTTTGTTGAGAAGAGGGTCAGATCTCCAGCGTACACAACGGGAGTGGGAAATGTGGACTGACCTCTCAGCTGCAGGTTGCTCAGAGCCAAGAGGACATGTGGTTTTACCAAATCTTCCAAGCCAGCCTGAGCAAAGCTGCTGAAACAGCGCACTTTAACAAAGTTCAGTTTCCCATCGGTCAAATAAAATGCAGGAGAGAAACCTGTTATCAAAAGCACAAACAATCATTACCGTAACATTTTACTGTAGCAATACAGTTAAAGCAGAAACAGTTAAAGTGCTCATATTATGCTCATTTTCAGGCTCTTAAATGTATTTAGAGGTTATACCAGAATAGGTTTACATAGTTTAATTTAAAAAAAAAATACCATATTGTTGTTCTGCTCTCAGTTTTATCTACTAAGCGAGACATCTCACTTCTGTTCCATCTTTGTTGGGAGTCACACATGTGCACTACCCAGGTAAGGACTACTAGCCAGTCAGATGCAGAGTATGAGAGCGTGTCACACTAGCAGCTAGGCAAGCATTATAACGTGTGCTACAAAGTGACGAGCGATTGTCTCTGAAGTATAGGCTGGACTACAATTGAGCTGTTTGGAGCGGTTTGTGAACAGTGTTTTCTGTTGGAGATAATAAGTCCATTTCGGGGGGACTTTGGGCTTTTTCACTTTGAAAACCTATAACGTGCACAAAAAAGATTTATAACACAATAAAGGAAAGGGAGAAAGCCAAAAAGCATAATATGAGCACAAAAAGATGCTCTTACCCTGCCCATCTACGACACTGATGACATATCCTGTGAGATCAATTTCTCCACACAGCGGCTGGAATTCTGGGTTTTGAAGATCCACAAAACGGGTAGAGACCCTCGGCTGAAAATGTGTTGCTAACAGTTCCTCAGAAGCCTGAATGATAAAACAAATAAAAAGGTATTATAAATAATCAATCTGACTTTATCAATAATGGATGTACAAGTCCATTTGCCCACTGAGTGTGCTCAAAATAATTTAAGTTTCTCCAGTACCTGTAGGTCCTGAAACTGTGATTTCTTTGTCCCAGTCAGCTGAACTGTGATACAACCATGTTTCTTTCCATCCGAAGTGGTGAGGTTATAGACTTTGTATCGACAGCCTTCCTTCACTAAAGACTGAAGATCCGAGGAAGGTCGCCAAAGATTCAACTGGTAAACTTAAAAACAAATATATAATATTATATGAAATCAGTATTTTACCATGTCAGCCAGAAAAAACACTTGTGCAGGCTACTTTTTAAGTGTTTTGGACTATGATGATGTTGTCTACATATGCTCTAGTACTCTCCACCTGTTCTCCATTCTGTGTATCATAGTGCTCTGCGCTTCTTAACTAACTCTTATTCCCGTACTTATCATTGTGCGCTGTATGAACTGGTAGGCTGGCCGTCTCTAAGTCTACGTAGACAACTTCATTTGTATATTTTTCTATACAAGGCCATGTTAGGTAAACTGCCGGCATATTTATGTAATCTCCTCAAGCAGAATTCCAGCTGTTTTCATCTCCGTTCCACCAGGTGGAGATCTTACCAGGTTCTAAGGGTTTTTAATGAGCTGGGGAAAAAAGCCTTCTCTTACTTTGCTCCATGGTCTTCGAATAACTTGAAAAACTTGCTCCATCTTAATGATCTAGTCCCATTAAATGAATTTAAGGCCATGTTAAAATGCCATGTAATTCAAAAATGTAACTGCCACATGTGACCTGTTGCTTTCTTCTATATGTGATTTTGTCTATGCTGTATTTCTGTTTAAATTGTAACTGGTGTGCTGTCTTGGCCAGGTCTCCCTCTAAAAAGAGATTTCAATCTCAAAGGACTTACTGGTTAAATAAAGGATAAATAAATAAAATTTGAAAACACAATATAACATACATTAAAGTAACCATAATACATTTAAAATGAATTTAAAAAATATAAAGACGCACCACTGCCTGGTTGGTCCATGGAGTCAGCAACGCAGAGTCTCCACACAGGTGTAACCTCTCGCTTGGGACATATACCTTCGCTGTCCTCTGCACTTTCTAAAGCTCGCCGGTAGCGATCCTGCAGCACCGCCTGCTTCTTCTCCATCAGAGAAGCCCGGAAGGTACGCAGAGTCTCCAACTGCTCTTCACTCAAATGAGCCTTGGACATGCAAGTGAAATGGACGTGCAGTTAAAACTTTATTCATAAGAGAAATTAAGTAAATTATCTGTAAAGCAAATTTCTTATCACCTCGAGGTAAGCTGGGTCATCCCCACTGCTTCATAGAGCTCATCTCCATCTTGAAGACTTGAAATCTCCTGTCGGGTGATTGTCCGTCTTCTATGTTGAGGTTTGTTACCTGAAAATTACAATTTTGTAAAAGGTGTTCCATTTTAACCCGTACCTAACTTGCTGAAAACAAGATTCCTACCTTTGTCCTCCTTTTCAAATTCAGCTTGAATCTTGGCATATAGGATCTCCATAGCTTTTTGTTTGTTGCCCTCATATCGTCTCGCCTCCTTCTCTTCAGCACGATCAGAACGGAACACTACGCCTCCGTCTGGTTTCCTCTCCATCCACTGGAAAATGTGACAAGCATTCAGTCAAAAGAGATCATAACATGAACTTCCAGTAACCGAAACAATATAACAATGCAAGACAAAACACACCTGGATGGGGTAGCTTCTCAAAATGATAATGTCCACACATCCTACTGGTCCTCCGTTGTTGTACAAACAGGAGACAGGAAGCAGGAATGGCCGTGGATCCCTGTGAAATCCCAGCTTAGCATCCCATCGTGTAGGTCTGCTGCTATTGGCACAAATCTAAACACATAAACAATTAGTTAGCCAAGTTGTTACTTAGTTGGAAAGATAGAATAACTTGAGCCGTCGTCCCCTTTAAAGTACCTTTAACATGAGAGATTCAGGTGCCTCCAAAGGGGAGCAAGCATCTTGAGACCCCACCAGCTGAGCTCCATGGATGATCAACTTCCCACCGACAGCTACTCGCCCTTTGTTAAGCATGGCAGTCAAAGGTTCATCCAGCTGAGCTTTAATGGAATACCATCCATCTGTCAGCCAGACAACTGCTGATGGGTTTTCAACCTTGGCATCAGCACCTTGTGGAGTCTTAGTGTCACTGAAACTTTGTCTGTTTAGGGTCTGGCCCCTGGAGACAACCCCGCAAACACAGAGGACCAAGGTTTTGACTGATGTGTCGTCCTTCTCCATAATCTTTCTCAGAGCCGGCCTGCGGCTGTGGTCCACCTCTACATCGTATCTGATTCACATAAAAATTTAAAAGAATTCTAAATAAAGTTACATTAAAAACTTTGTTTTATTTCACGTTAACTACAGTGTAAGTTTAACTAAAATAAAAATGTAATAAATTCACTGTGCCTGATAATTAGCCAAAAAGCATAATTCATTAGTAAACAATATATATTTTAGCTCATTTCTTTTGACTAAATGATATAAAGTGTAATTACATCAAACCTTAAAATTGTAAACAAAATGGAAGTGGGCGATGTGTTATACAATAGTTGGTTCAGGAATATATTACACAAATTTTGCAACAAGATGTGTGCGTTTGTGTGTCTTATTGATGAAATTAAGCTCAACAACAGGAAGACATTGAACTAAAATGAGCTAGAACCTTACGTACCTGTACTTCAGTTGTAGGAGGACCTGCTCTGGGGTGAGACAGAGGCTGCCCATTGTTTCTGGAAATGATCTTTCCATGGAGGCCTGCTTCCATACAATCCATCGGTAGTGATTGTACACCCACCCCTCACTGATCAGTTTAGGGTCCACACCTGGGGTGTCACATAATGCTCTGTAGATAGTGTAGAACAAGATGATATTCAGTACAGTCCGTCTGCATTTGCCAATACCAAGACACACCTGGTTTCTCAAACACTATAATAGGTTCAACATTACAAACCCTGATTTAAAGTAAACTAAATTAATACCTATAAAACTCTTCTTTCCCTGCAGTCCCATCATTCCTGGGGATCAGTAATCCTCCGTCAGCAAGCTGAACACCATCGCCGTCTATTAAGGCTTCCTGTTTGAGGAACTGCCGTAAATTGAAGCGAAAAGATTCTGCCGTCTCACTGGTGATCTCATACACATGTTGATGAACTCCACGTCCATACAGCTGAAAAACAACCACAACAACAACATGTCAAAAAGCCATTTACGTGACAGTGATCTCATTTTTAACCACATACAACAAAATTGACTGACAAACAAGTTCTGGCCTTGCCTGTTTTTGGGTGTATCTTGCAGGAGGCTTTCCATTGACTGCAGCTTTTAATGGTATCCTCGACACTCCTGATGTTTTGATTAGAAACAAACTTCCCGGCAAAGGACGAATTGTCTGGCGCTTCTTTTTCCTGATCCTCATGTCTTGCATATCTCGTGCCAGCTCTATGTTATTTAGATCCTGAAACATGTCTGTAGACCATAAACACATCATTATTTTACCTATGTTATGCTGAGTATTGACAGTGTAACATACTGAATTCACCCCTAAAAAGTTTAACGCACCTTGGCTTGTGGACACTGTGTCCTCCACACATGATGCCTCTGCAGCAGAGTCCACGGATCCACAGCTAACAGGAAAGTTTTGATTATTTAGCGGATTATCATTTGTAGTGTCAGCCGAGGCCACCGTCTGAATGTCTTCTTTGCTTTTATTACCAGTTACATCTGTATTGCTTTGTGTTTTTTTAGTGGGCGGTACATAAGTGTTACTGTTAAAGGGTGTTTCCCCCTTGGGTTTAGAGGAGCTCTCTTGGACAAGCGTTATTTGCTTTTTGAATGGAGGAACAAAGGAAGTAGGTGTTTTTGTGTTCTTAAGCACTGAATTCTTGTGACGCTCTGTCTTTGCATCCTTGAGGAATGGAGGAACGAACACTGGCATCTTGGAATGTGCTGATCTGCTGTCTTCTGGGGTTGATTTTGTCTTTTGCAATGTGGTTTCCATGTAATTCTTTCCATTCCTGTTAGACAAAAAAAAAAAAAAAAACATTACAAGGAGCTGATAACGTGTGTCAGCGTTTTGAAAATACGGCCAACTTACATGTGTGCCCTGGTGATGTTTGGATGGAGAGAGACGCTGTACTTGAAAACCCTCCTGTCTTTCATTATATCTTAATAAAGAAAACACATTTTAAAGTTATTTAATTTATAATACAAATACATGTATAATGTATCCAGGGTGATATATTCTGTTGCTAACTTGTTACAGTGTTGGTGATTTACCATTTGGAAAACTTTTGTCCGCATGGAGGGTTGAACCTCTTGGGCCATCGACAGTTCTGTCAAATTCTTCCAGTAATCTTCTTTTCAGGGGAGGCTGACCTAGAATATTCCAAAAGACAGTAAGGCAACCGTTAATGGTTAATAGCCATGCTTGTAACAGATAAGAGTCACAGCTTAAGGTTAGTAATATACAAGCATTTACTTAGTCAAAACGAATGGTTTAATTGCAATATGGAAACAATCTTTTAAACTTTTTTTTTTGCATTTTCTTTGTCTTTGCACACCAGAAATGTGTCTGACACGATGCTGCTGCTGCTGGCCTCGTCTGTACACATGTATGTTTCCAATTGATAAAATGAAATAATAGCGTGTTCTTCAACTTTATTTTGTCAATAATTTTGTGTTTGTACATTTGTTTGAACATTTTGATATTTCATTCTGTGCATTAACAAAAAACACATTATACATTTCTGAGTAGTAACACAAGCACTTACCAGTCATATCTGGGTCTTCGACTGATCTTTTCCCGGGTCCTTTTTGTTCCTCTGCAGATCTGTGGCTGAATTTTGGGTTTTCTTGCAGTGGCACATTCTCTAAAGTCATTGAGAGACTTTGGCCAGCTAGACTTTCATCCTCTAACAAAGCTTTAGTGCAGTCCAGAGCTTCCTGGGCGAAAAACCTCTGCTGGGTTTCAGTGCAGCCACTTAGGTTAAGTGACTGAAGGTTTACAACTGAAGACTCTTGTGGCCTGTTGACATTAGATCCCTTGCTGCTGCTTGTCTGATTTATTTCACCGTCCAACACATTTGACATTTCCTCTTCAGGGCTGAGATTACAATTCAAAGTTCTTTTCACATCTTTCGCTTTTGATAGAACTGACTTATGGGTGTCATGTGGGCTTGTTGAGTATGAGTTTGAATGACACTCCCCATCGGCCATTTCTGTCATAAGGTTTTTTGCTTTCAACAGACTTTTCTGTGACACGTGGACTTTTGTTCCCCTGCAGTTGTGAAACCACAATGTTTTTTCTCTTGCGTTGGAAAGATGTCTTCTTTGTGTTTCAGTTGTTTGTTTGTGTCCTTAAACGCAGCACTTTCATTCAATAGAGACTTTGCTTTTGTCAGTGCATCATCTGAAACAGACACTTTCTTCCCACTGGCTGTAGAGAACCCACCACCTTTGCTCAATTCACTGTTGGCTGAGGAATCAATTGATGTGCATAACTTGAGAGAAAGTTGCCCTGTCATCAAAGTTGGGTTTCCATATAAAGAAGGTGCTTTGGTAGAATCCAATGTGTTCTTAACACCACCTTTGTGAATCTCCACGTCATCAGGATGCACCATCTTTTCATGGTTTACAACTAATCCCATGCTCACATTTTCAAACTCAGTGCGCTCCCCTCCAGGATCTTCAGACATTTTTATTGACACCTTGTGATCTTTTTTAAATTGTGAAAGTTTTTTCTTCCCAATGCCACTTCCACTCACAGATGCTATACTTTTCTCATGTTTTCCTGACATGGCATTGTTATCATCCATAATGTCACAGTCCTTGAAGAAAGCATCAGCTTCTTGCATTGCTTTTGCTGAAATAGAACAATCATCAAATTCTTCCAAAATGTTTTTTGCTTTCAACAGACTTTTCTGTGACACATGGACTTTTGCTCCCCCTGCAGTTGTGAAACCATAATGTTTTTTCTCTGTATTGTCAGCATTGTCTTGTTTCTTGCCACTGTTCCTTGTGTCTGGAACAGCTGGGATCTCTGGACTCAAGCTGATGTCACTGAACAGAGCTTTTGCTTTCTGGAGGGCCTCAGATGAAAATGCTACTGGTTTACCACTGGCTGCAAGAAATCCACTATTCCTGGATAGAGGACCAGGGACCTTGGAATGTGTTGGTTTTAGACAGGTTTTATATCCAACTTTATCACATTCACTCAACAGTTTGGCTTTCCTGAGAGATACAGATGAAATGGCCACTCGTTTGCCACTGGCTGACTGGAAGCTCCCATTTTTAGACGGTTGAACCTGAATTTGATTGTTGAGATGGCCTGTTCTTGAAGCGTCTCCTTTTTGTTTTGGTTGTTTGTTTGCGTCATCAAGTGAATGAATTTCATTCAAAAGATACTCTGCTTTTTTCATTGCATCAGCTGACGTAGATACTTTTGTCCCACTGGCTAAACAAAATCCACTTTCATCGTTCAATTCACTGATGGCAGAGGGGCCAATCCTCTTTGAAGTTGTGCACGAGAGCGATGAATGTGCCTTCAGAGTCGAAGAAGGGTTTTCACAGAAAACGCCGATAACGTCACAGTCTTTGAAGAAAGCATCTACCTCTTGCATAGCTTTCGCTGAAATAGAAATCTCTTTCCCATTGGCCATCTGGAAGCCCCTTTGATGCGTGGTTGTGTCCGTTACGCTGCTTTTCAAAGTTTTTATAGCATCTTCATCTCTGCATGGTTTTCTGTCTGAACAGACAGACTCCATGGCGTTGGAAGAACAACTCTGAACCCCTTCTCCAGTATCATCTGTGAATTTCAAATTATCCTTTTGACAATGCAAAAGGTCACCAGTGTGATTATCCACGCTGCGCTTATGCAGTGTTTTAGCATTGGTTTTGCTATTTTGTTTGTCAGGCGGGTTTTGACTCATCACAAGATTCTCCTCTAAATCTGCAAACAAAGCTCTAGCTTTGCTCAGACACTTTTTTGAAACTTTCAAAACATTTCCTCCTGCAGTCTTGAATCCCACACCCCCAAGCATTAAGGGATTTTTGATCTGTAGCTGGCTTGTTTTAGTCTGCCCATGTCTGTCAAGATTTTTGGGTTCAGCTGACAGAATACCGCTACAGTCTTTAGAGATGTGCTTTGAAGAGAAAGACACATCTTCAGAAGAGGAATTCTCCGTTTTCATTGCACTCAACAATGACAAACTTGTGGATTTACTTGTGATGTTAGATGTTTCACAGTTTGGTTTACCATCTGAAACTAAGGTCATTTTCTCATGAATCACAGTTACTGCCAGGTGCTTTTCAGCTTCTGAACTAAAACTATCATCAAAATCTATACCTGAAAGAAAATCCGGGTCAAGTTCTTTGTCAACTTCTTTGGGGGGGGTGGCATTATCTTGACAGTGTTGTTTCAGCTTTGCTGTTTTAAACTGTGTAAATTCAAACTGGCTGCCTGCTTCTTCCAAGAGAGTGCACAGCTCAGTCACATCAGCTTTCTGTGAAGCGGTTAACTGGCAACTGATAGCTGCATTTTTTTCACTTAAAGATAGTGGTTGGTTTGAGTTAGTGGTCGGATTTTTCACTGATCCGTCACTCATGCTCATTTCACCTTTAGTATCATGTGCACATTTGGTAGGCTGGTCCCTTAAAGTCATTTCTTCCTCAGTCTCTTCTAAGAGACGTTTGTCTCTCTCCAGGTTGGCTGAGGAAAGGTGTATACCCTTATTTGAAGCTGTCTTGAATCTTGATGCATGGATGGAAGGAAGGTCAACTGTTTTCTCTAGCAGACTGCCATGAACTTGACCATTAAGTGGAATGCAATTTATGTTATCAACAGTTCCTTTTGCATTGCTGGGTAGTTGTTTCTCGCTGCCGGGACGCAGTGTATGGCTTTCCTTGGTAGCACTAGACAGCTTGCCATGCATTTCAGCTTCTGGTAAAATATTATCCAAATGTGCTTCTCCTTTTCCTTTATTTGTAGATGTGAAAGGACTGGTCCTGTGGATATCAGTCTTAAAGCTAGTCCACTGTTGACTTTGACCATTGATCCCTGAGCTTGGAAGAAGAAATGATGATGCGGCCACGTGAGCACTATCTACAACAGCTGACTGGAATCCACTGTCAATTATCGCGCCTTCATCGATGGGGTTATTTTGATTGGTGGTAGAAACCCGTCTTCTGTTGCTGACGGCATCACAGTCATGGTGAAGGTTTGCTTGCATTGCTTTCTTCTTAGCTTGTTTCAAGGCTGACAGACAAGCTGATGGTGAGAAGTCATTTTGAGGATGATCCTCTGCTATTCTACTCAGTTTGACGGGGTCTGACATTTGACTGAAGTCTTGAGCAAAATCTTTGCAAAGCTGCGACATGTCCAGATCTTGGACTTTTGCTTGTACAGAGGGAGGTAGATTTTCTTCAGCGAGAATTCCCTGTTTTTGCATCTCATTCTTCCCATTACTGCAACAGTCTGCTTCATCTGGGGATTTCCTCAGCTGCTTCACATTAACTTCTTGTCCTGAAATAAAGCATGACAAAGGACCAGTTTAGTCATTGTAGAAAAAGGCTTTTGAATGTATCACAGCATTTTCAAACTTTACATGCATGAGAAATGTATTACCAGAGCAGTCTGGAATCCCTGGGGATGAGTCCATCTTCCAAGATGGTGTTTCTTTTTCTTGAACCTGCGTTTTTGAAGTCTTAACAACAGTGTAAACAAATTTTCTCTTTTTCTTAGTGAATCCAGAGTCTGCGAGTTTCATAGGTGGCCTGACTAGCTGGCCAGCATCACTCTGCAGTTGTTCTGTTAAAATATTGTTTTCCACTTGTTTAACAGGATTATTATCATGGCAAGAAGTATCCACAGTACAATGTGAAATTTCAGATAAACTTAACGGAGACCACTGGGTGATTCCAAACGCTCCAGTTTTCACCGGTGGGGGTGAGGGAAGCCTGCCAGGCGCCTGATCAGTTGTTCTCTGTTCACTGGACGCAGCACTGCTTGTTGGTGAGGTGTCAGCAGAGCTGCAGTCATGTTCTTTTGTCGGGATGATTTGCTTTCTTTTGATTCTTTCACTTTTCACTTTTCTCAGTGCTGAACTACTGTTGGTGAAAAATAGAGAGATCATTTTCAGCGCCATCAAGAACACTTGCTACAGTTCTCTGTGTATTTCCATCCTCAATAGCATCTGGTAGCGTCTGTTTCCAAACAGCGTCAAGATGATTCAGTGAACTCTGGGGGGAGTGGTGGGAATCTGGATTCTGACCAGGCTCAGGGAAAACAACACCTGTTGATCACAGACCAGCAATCAGTATCATTTTGCATCTAAAAGCTTGTACAATATAAATAAGATAATCTGTTGCAATGCATAGTCTTGTAATTGATATTCTGAGCCACTGTACCATCTTGGATATTCTCAAATGTACACTGTACCTTGGTGAACATTAGGTATGTCATTCTTGTTGGGTGACACAACTCCAACTCTGGATGCATTTGAAAGAGAAGGGAAAAGCTTCCGTACCAACTGAGAAAGACAAGATAGAAAAACTGAGATTCAGAAGCATTTTAAATGCTACACCTGCTTATTTAATGTAATGGCATGTTTCCACGGTCGGAAAAAATGTAATGAATACTGGGAACAAGGGACCCTCCACTTTAGAGAGTTGAAAGAACAATTCTTGAAGAAGTACATCCTCTTCCTGTGCTAGACCTTGATTCATGCAATTTAAGACTGCCCATTGTGTCCGAGAGATGCTTACAACACATATTTTTTTTGGTGTAAAACCAGAGAATGCTGCCAGGTCTATGAATACTTATATGTGCCTGCCTGTTAGCCCGCTATCTTATAGTATTTAACTGGAAAAATCCCAAATTGCCTTTTCATGCCAGGTGGTTGAAGGATGTCACGTTTCATGTCATCGCCCCCTTAATCCCCCTCCTGTCTTAAACTATCCTGTCAATAAAGGCCTAAAATGCCAATAACAATATTTAAAAAAAATGGACACATTTAAAATCCCATTTTTCTATGGACCCCCTAGAATAAAGATTTAAGTGACTAAAAATGCCGCCTATATGCAGGTATGTAGGGTCACATGAAATAAATGTATCCCGTACATGTCATTACTTGTTTTAAATAAATAAATACATTGTAATTCCTATAGTAAATTATTTTCAATGTATGGTAGGCAGGTGTATGTCTGTGTATGCTATAATTAAGTTTTTTCTATGTGTGTGTATAATGGGATACATTTGTATGCAATTTGGGAGATTAAATTAGTGTTACAAAAAAAAAAAAGAAAAAAGAATCCATGTTCCTTTTTGTCTTCCTCATCTAATGTCAATGAGAAAATCAAATATCACAATATTCTTCACCAAATACCTCAATGTCGATTTTGTGACAATATTGTATGGCTGATTATTGGTGCTTTAACAAAATGTTATTTACACAATGAGATTTTTTATAAATATTCTCCAGAAATGATTTAATGACTTAGTGGGTAAAGGTAAATAACAGAACAGCTACAATAGTCTGGTAAGTTTACAAAAGTACATCACTTTACTGTAATGCAGCCTGTAAAACCAGGTAACACTTACCATATTACGATATATCCAAAATCTAAGACGATGTCTAGTCTAATATCATGATATTGATAAAACATAGTTATATTATTGATATATTCTCTATTATAAGATTGATAGATCTTATAATGGAGAAGAAGCAGAACATCTTTAACTCTTATTTCTACATTAGAGATGTGTATGTGTATGTTTGGGCTGGACGGAGTACTCACAACAAAATCTTTTTCGTCAGAAAGACTCACTGGACAGGGACTCTCATCTGTTTTAGCTATTAAAATGAGAAGACAATTATTTTACAAATCACTTATAACGATATTTTTTAAAACAACCAATTGTGTTATTTGCTTACATAAAATCAGGGTGGATGGTGGTGGTGTATTCAGAGAACTGGTCCATGACATGTCACAATGAATCTGTGCTCCGAGACTTTCAGATACACGCTTGCCATAGCTGACCTGTATCATTCAAAAAGTAAATAAAAAGGGGAAACCTTCATGTAATCCATTACTCCACATTCACATACAGGCAATTACTTAAAAGGAAGAAAGCATCACTGTAAGATTTAATATACTTACTGGGGATTTTTGTGGAGTATGAAGCAAATCAAAATCTTCATATTTTGCACCTTGGATCCTATAAAGAACATGATAGACATCTATAACTGCCAACAGCAGTGACAATAAAAGTAACTTTGGGAAACATACCTTTAAAGTAATTCCACAAACACTGAATTGGTGATGTATGACATATGAGTCTTTTCTCAAAGAACAATTAATTTACCCTCAAGAGTTGAATATACAATCTATATTTGTTCCTTTCCTGCTTTAACTGAACAACCATTTATAATGCCTACAAACACTGAAATAAGAACTATGCAAAAACAAATTTGGAATATATAAAGGTCCCATGACATGGTGCTCTTTGGATGCTTTTATATAAACCTTAGTGGTCCCCTAATACCATATCTAAAGTCTCTTTCCTAAAATTCAGCCTTGGTGCAGAATTACAGCCACGGGAGCCAGTCCCACAATGAGCTTTCCTTAGGATGTGCCATTTCTGAGTCTGTAGCTTTTGAGGAATAGGGGGCAAGGTGGAGGCTGGGGGTGTGACCTTGACCAACTGCCACTTTGTTTGACAGCCATGATGTCTCTTTCTCTTGGGTGGGCCAAATTCTCTGGGCAAGAAAAGGGAGGTAACCTTGTCCCCTATGACCTCTAAAGGAGCAAGATTCCAGATCGGCCCATCTGAGCTTTCATTTTCTCAAAGGCAGAGCAGGATACCCAGGGCTCTGTTTACACCTATCACCATTTCTAGCCACTGGGGGACCATAGGCAGGCTGGGGGGGACGCATATTAATGTTAAAAAACCTCATAAAGTGATATTTTCATGCCATGGGACCTTTAATAAACAGTTTTTCTTTCAAACAACACTCACCCCTCTTTTGACATCCAAAACAAATATGGACTTTGTGTTGCTGTCCATGGCAATGTTTCTTTTTCTAGGACGTACCACAGGGGAACATTATTTTTAAATGCATCAAAAATGCTTTTCAATGCAAACACAAGTATGGTTGGAACAATTTACAACAATGAATTTACAATGTCCAATACAGACATTCATATTCCTGAAAAGGTTCATGTAATGTGCTAGAAAAATGAATTTAGATTACTGTATAAATACATAAACGGTCAACTGTAATAATATATTACCTTGTTCACCAGCAAATGAATGCTCATCCTCAGTTTCAGGAGACACAAATCGCCTTTGTCTAAAGACTTTGGGGGTTGAAAACAGCTGACTTTCTACTGCAGTTCTGTCAAAGGGTGTTTTAAAATGTCCCTCTTGGTTGGCACACAGGTCATCTTCATCAAAGACATTTCCCTCGTTAGTGAAGGTTTGAGCTGTCAGTGCCTCAAACCAGTCAGGGTCCAGGGGTCCCAGCTCTAAATTGGGACATTAAAAATGATTAATAGAATAGTAATGACTACACAACATCCACACACTGAATGTTTTGTCTTTTGTGATTGCACACAAAGTACCATTTTCTGATTATGCAGCTGGATTTACAGGGTAGGACACAATATCAGGAACAGCTGGTAATGCATTACAATCCAGTCATGAACAATCTTTGTGCAGGATAATGTTCAAGTTATTGTGATAAAGACATTGACATAACTGTCTTACCTTGCCAGATCTCATCTCTGAATGTATCGTACATATTTTTGAGGGTAAATCCATTCCAGTTGATTTATGTAATCCCTAAAGTTTGTTATGTGGCACACCTGAAAAGACGACAACATGACATTAAAACCAGCCTCTTATCAAAATTTAAGCTGAATGATAGCTTAGCGTTAGCTGCTAATCATCCACACTAGCTTACGTTAACGCTAGGTAACTGAATAGTAAAACTGCTTAGGACAAATTGTCGAGAAAGTAACGTTAGCTAACGTTTGAGTCACCGCCCTAACAAGTGTTATAGTTAGCTGACAATGTCTAGAAAGCATAGCTAAACATTACATTGACAGCTAACGTTAGGTTACCCATTATCAAAAAAACACCGGGACGGCAAAGATGGATTTAACCTTTGAAGTTAATGTTACTCTAACTTACCATGGTAAGTGTACGAGAGTGTTGACTTTCATGTCATGGTGACACTCTTGACAAAATGTTGACGACAAATAATTAAAACCACGATGATAGAGAAGTTTTAATGAGAATCAAACATAGTTATCATCCAGTTTGCTTCTCCTGCTTCGAAAACAAACCTCGCGCACCGGAACTCCGGAAGTCCGACTTCAAAATAAGAGTCCGGGGCAGACGGTTGTATTGTCTTCTAAATATGGAGTCTATGCCTCTAAATAACGGAATATCCACAGAATCAAATACTTTGGACAGCTTTACTGAATTGTTTGGTATGGAATTTCACATACGCTCATATTAACCTATAGTATATGCATGGGTCAGAAACATTTACTGTAAATATTAATTAATATAGTCTATGGTCAGAGAACATGCACTCTACCTAAACAGTGTATGATCGCCCCCTACAGGACCGTTCATTAGTAACAAAACCACATGCACGTGCCACGTTGTAGTAGTCTATGGTGGAAAAGTCATTGGTATAAACAAGGTAGGGACCTAGGATATTATACGGTCTATCATGGAAATGAGTCCTTAACATAATAATAATTATAATGAATAATACTAGGTCCTTATTCTCAACAAGTAACTATCATCAATATTACTTACATGTCTGTATTCATAGGCAAGTATTTCTAGTAACTTACCGTTAACAGGTTTCAAAAGCTAGGATACCACAGAGACTACAGTTCAGTTTAGTTCATTTTTACATTTAAGGATAGGGGACTTATTACATTAATATTAGGATAACTCTGTAATGGGGCAATTATAATATTCAGAATCAGCATCCGCTTTATTGGCCATGCTCGTGTAAACAAACAAGTAATTTGACACCATGGTTCCCAAGGTTATAAAACAGTATAACAGTAATATCACACAAATCACAAAATGAAACCATAGTTAACAAATGTTTTATTTTGATTGTTACATTAGTGTGCAGAACACCAAATAACAGTACATTGCAAAGGCAGCAGTATTTACAAGGCGAGAGGCTACACAAACTTGTGGAAGCTTTACAAATATGTAGCTATCTTTCACTCTATATGCAACTCAAATTGTAAATTCATAAAAATACATCTCATGAGTCTGAGCAAAGCCCCCATTGCACTATGTACAATTATTCAGTTAAAATAGTTTCTGTTTTGTCCATAAGCATTACTATTACACTTTATAGTACATAGAATTTGAAAGCTTGGCAGGTTGAAAGATGAAACTGAATAGTTCTTTTTTATAAATTTAGTCTGATAAATGCATGTTTTTCTAGTGCAAATAATATTAAATAATTTACCTAATTGCTAAAAGCTGCACGGTTAAAAAGGTACAGAATGATGTTTTAAGTAACAGATAACTCACACATCAGCATGTAGTGTAAATTTGGGAGACGTTACAGTAGTTTTGCAGCATGTCAAAGTAGTTAAATGTGAACAATTTCTGTAAATCCATAATACCATATGTGATGGTTGTCAGGTTTATATCTCACACACACACACACACACACACACACACACACACACACACACACACACACACACACACACACACACACACACACACACACACTACTTTAACCAAGTAATGAAGCCTCCCTTTTTCTTCATGAACAATATTCATGTTTTCCAATGCTATGATATTTAAATACATTCTTGCAGGATACAGTAAAGGTCTTCCACTTCAGTGTAGGATTGCACATTTTCCCTTGACAATTAAAACAACATAACTGAAAGAGAATTACTTAGCTTTGGTATGTCATTTGTTAAATGTAAGAGTTGTTGACCTCAGCAGCAAGTGGTCGCTTTGTGAAAATTTTTATAGTTAGTGCAATTAAAGCCTAAGTTTCTTTGCAACAGCAAAGTCTCTCATCTTTAAAAAAAAAAACAACAGCAGTATTGCTGCACATCTGAAGGTCTGACTTTATGTCATTCTGATGTGCTGTGAGCAAGAAGAGGAAAGGGGATTTGGTTATTCCCAGGAGAGAGCAGAGTGCCTGTTAACCACTGAGATGATAGCAGCAGCCCCAGACAGGACCAGAGGCTAGGCATGGGACAGGGTGCTGTGCAGGAACGGGTGTCACACACTGCTGTACCACCATCAAAGAGTCGAGCCTGAAACCCTGGAGTCTGGGAGGAAAGCAGTGATGGCTCGGTAGCCGCGGGCTCGTCGGATCATGTCCCGAATCTCCCCGTTAAGTTCCATCAACTTAACAGAGATTTCTGTCAGGTCCTGTTTTGAGCCCACCAGAGCAAAAGTTCCTGTCTGGCCCAAGGTTTGATGTCTGAAGGAGATGTTGAGTAAAGTCTGGACTTCATCCTCGGAGTGGCTGCCAAAGATGTCGTTGGGCCACAATGTTCTGCAATGTAAAAACAAAATGTTATTTGTCTGACTGGAGGCATATTTTGACCCTTATGTAAGAAAAACAAGCCTTTTTATTTTCTCACCTGCACTCACGAATGTACCGGATGGCTGTGGGAAACTCGTTGTTCTTCAGACACTCAAGGATGGCCTGCACAGCAGTCTCAGAAGAGCTGAAGGTGGGCTCAGAGCAGGAGCTCTCACGGGCAGCAATCTCATCATTTGTCACAGAGGCTGCTGCTACTCTCAGGTTGCTCTTCAGCTCATTTAGCTCTCTGGACATATTTGTCAGCTAAAGGTTAAGAGGGATTATTATTATTAAACAGGGAATTGATTAGATGGTGGGTGTCATGGTTCCAAAAGGAGAAGACAAGCAAATGCATGATGTACCTACCTCGGGAATAGAGCTTATTACATGGACCAGTTCAATCAGCTTACAGTAGGATTGAAAAAGCAGCAACAGCTGAAAGTGGAGTTTGTAGAGTCTGTGACAGAGCTCCAGTTGCTGAAAGGAAGAGAAAAGTGGTTGTTAGCAAAAGGCCATTTCATTGGGCTAGGATTCTCCTTCTTAGATATTAATTTATTCTTGATCAGGTATAGTTCTGCATTTGGTGGCTAATGAACTCACATACAACTACTGTAAAACAACTTGCAAATATATGTCAGACCTGCTGTAGTTATACAGGAGACGTTACAAGTGCTGAAAATGGGATTACAGTGGGCCAAAGTTTTCCGTTAAAAAACAGAAAAAGACCATTGAAAACAACAAAGAGGGACTTTCCAACTTACAGCCAGAGATTCCATTTGCTACAAAGCAAGCATGTTAGAGAACAGAAAAGAAGTAGGGAAAACAGAATCAAAAGAAGGGCATGCAACTCCTCATTATTTCCATTTGAAAGTGGGTGAAAAGTATTAGCACAGATTTTATTGGCATGCAGAGAAGGAGAAAAGTGAAGGTGAGACTGGTAGTTGCCAGGAATTAAAGGTTCCCTGTGGAGTTTTTGACCTCTAGCAGCGCTATGGAGGCGTTATGAAATGAGTGGGTCTCTGTTTTATTTGTCCTGAGCATGTGCAAAATGACGTACTTAACTGATGGTGCGTTCATTCCACCTGGGAATATCAGGGACCGCCCCCGTGATTACGTTGTTTTTCCAACTGCCAGCCTTCACATGGTCGGGATGCGTGTTCTACTATTCTGGCGTTTGGCATAACAACTTGTTGCATGACTGTCACCAACTGTTGGGCGTAGCCTAGAGCATCAGGTGTGTGAAAACATGGAGGCCACAATAACGTAATAAAGATGTGCTGCTGTTTTCTTCTGCGAGCATACAAACAGCACATTGACAGGTGTTTGTTTGTGTTATCTGCAGGACAACGAACGGGAAAGGACACGTATAAGGTGTTTTTTTTTTATACATAGGCCTATTTATGAATAATTTGAAACATGTTATGTCTGTGTATGTTTCTTGGCAGAGGCGTTTTTCCACAAAAAAACAGTTGTCATTAAAATACTGTCAGTGAACCAAAGTCGCCTACATCAAACGCATCTAGCCCCAGTTTCCCACCTCTGATTCCCACAGAAAGGGATGTGAATGATGACGTTTTCAATGGGAAAAATGTTTTTACGATGCCCACGAACGCAGGGCTAGTCCCGCTGATGGCGTCACATTATTCTATTGATCTGCAGGTGGCGGTAACACACCAAGATATGCTGCAATGTGCCAACAAAGACAGGAAAGAAAAAGACTACAAGCTAGCAAACGTGGACATTAACAATGCTGGATTTAAAATATTTTGCAAATGTTTCATAAGTAAGAAAAGGCACTCAACGCGTTTGGTAGAGCAGGATGCACACAATGCGTTTTGGTGAGTAACATTGAATGTATCCACAACTTTCGTTTGTTAACAAGAAAACTCCACAGGGCACCTTTAATCAAAAAGCCAAGTGAAAAAAGCCAAGCAAAGTAACAATTTGGCCTGTTAATTAGCAGAAATGCACTCACTTTGGTGGGAATCTCTTAGCTATTATGTACCAAGTTTTAGCAGCAACACTTTCCATTTTGCGGGTCCCTTTCCTCAGTTGTGAAGTGAGCATAATTGTTTACTGCTAGATCAAATGCAACATAAGAGAACTTGCTCCCATGCCCCAGCAGAGCTAAAAATGATCACAATGCACATTGGAATGAGATAATCAATGATGTGCAGCAACTCAAGGTTGTCAGGAACTTAACATTTACATAGTGTGAGAAAATTAGAGGTAACACTCACAGAGCTACAGTATCACACAGTAATGGCAATGCAGAGAATACAGTATGAAAAGTCAGTTGAGTGTTGTCATTTTTGTAATTCCATTCTTACAGAAAAAGCATACATTTTCCTTACAATCATAATTTTTTAAATTATCATTTGAAATGATAGCATGTCAGAGTTGTAGCTTATATATTCTTTAAAAGGTATGGTTTTAATGTACCTTTTCCTCATGCTCCGCTGGTTGACATGTTATCACAGTGCCCCCTGCACTCCTGGGAAAGGTGGTCTTACAGTTGTGCAACCACTGTGGGCAACAGAGACAACAGAATCACAACTTAAACAACTCAGTGACAGCATACAGGTAACATTCAGACTGGAAGGCACAATATTGAATGTCCTTACAGTCAGGGCTGCCTCCCTTCTGTTGTTGTACGTATCAAGATACTCTTGAAGTTCCAATACACTGAATTTCATTTTTTCTAGGAATCCATTGGACATAATCTGAAAAATAGAGTTTTATTGTTGAATTTGTCAACTACCAAAAGTTACTACCAAAAGTATTTGAAACCGGGAAAAATCTCAGGTTACTCACAGTGTCCGCATCAATGAATAGTGTTGGGCACTCTGAGCATGACGTCAACATCTGAGAAGACCTTAAAAGCTTTGATCCCAATCCTCTCAGGCCATCACCGAGGTAACTCACAGCTTCACAGGTCAAGGAACAAAATTTGGTCTGGATATTCTGCAAAGCAAGACAAACAGGCTGGCTGTGATACTGTCAAAGCCACCCCTACATCATTTAAGGCACTTCCATTCTGTTGTTATTTCTGAAATTCTCCATTGTCAGCTTTGGTCAGTGAAGTGAACAACATCTGGTTAATGAGTCCCTGAAGATTTCATTCTGAAAGCATGTACAGAGTACCCTCTTTTTGTTATTAATCAGACCTCTTCTGAAAGGAAGCCTCTCCCTCTAAAGGTTAATCAGCCAATAACTAATTCTGTTGCCCTTTCAGTTTAATTATTCAGTTTGGCCTGGCAAATGGTAAATGGAGTTTAGGTGTATGCTGGCTACAATGTGATGGTGTAATACCTCAAACAGTGAAGAAAACACATGAAAAGTGTAGACTGCACAGGATCCATCGGAGTCAGACACAAGCTGGTTGATGTGACTTCGCCAAGCCTCCTCTGCATCATCGCATACTGCTGGTTGGAAAGCTGCAAGGATGGCAGAGAAGAAGGGTGACGGTGGTGGTGAAGATCGGGACTCCAGCATGTCGTCTCTTTCCTCCTCGGCGAGACTGAGTGGACATAAAGCCATGTTATTAATGGCATTGTTATCTAACTTTATTTATTATAGAGAGACGTTGGGAGTAGGTACCTGGGTAAGAAGCTGTCAAGGTCCAGTTCTCCTTTGTCATCACCGTGAACCATGTCCATTGTCAAATTGTCACCACAGTGAAATTCAAGGGGTATGTCACTGATGGAGAGAGAGGGGTCGTCCTCGTGGACGTTGGTGTCTTCCTCTTCTTGTGACACATCATGCTAAAGTTACACAGGGAGAACACATGCTTTCTCAGCAATTGGCAAAATGAACTAGTTATGAACAAATACTGAGACAGCATGCAGTAAAGGTTATTATTAACTGACATGTATTCCCTCTGTTATACTTCATTATCAAACAGATACGTTTGTGGGTAAAATGGATACACTAACCTTGGCGTGGGACCCTACGGACACTCCTTGTGATGTTTTCTTTTATTTTTACTTTAAATTAGTGTGCATAAATTGTGCCAATTAAATCGATTTTTTTTTAATTCAGCCAGCATCGTGGCCCTGCACACTCATGTTTTGGAACAGGCAATGTGTAAACCTTTCTTGACCTCCCACATGCCAAGAGTTTTTAGTTGTTGCTTAGAGCCACCCACACAAAAGCAATAGGTATACACATTGCCTTAAACAGACAAACACGGAAGGAAAAAGATTTTTTTCTATTGCTGGCTACAACCCCCTAACACTGCCACAATTAAAATAAGGCACAAATTAGCCCATAGCCCAAAGCGTTATAGATTGCCTGCTTACAGGTTTTAGTTCATTCTCCTTTAGCATGCACCGACTGAAATATCAAGAAAAGAATGGCTCATGCAGAGAACAAAAGTTGAAAAGTCACAATGCCACATAACATAACACTTAACATAGACTGAACCCAAAGCACCTAAAACAGCCAAGACACAAGAAAAGATGCAACAGAATTGCTTATTTGGCAAAATTAGTGAAGAACTCTAGTATGGAATTGCTATAGGAGTTAGTAGTTCCCAGTATCTCAGACATTCTGAAGCCCTTATTCACCCGCTGCTTCGAGTCCTCTGGCTGTTGGGCCTCGAAACTAGGATTTTTGGTGTTCTGGGGAGTTGAATCAGCTGAAGTTGTATTGAAAAATGCAGATGAAGAGTCCCTGTTACTGTTCTCTGCTGTTGTAGAGAGGCTGACCATCTGCAAGAGAGACAAAGCAAGACATTTTATCTCTAAATAGCATGTGTCATTGTTCAATAAACATTTAATAACAGACACACCGAAAACACAGAGGGGTCAAAACAGTGGATTAAAAACTAACACTGCAAATTCTACAATATTCCTGAATTAGCTGTAAGCACTGGCAGACCAATCAGGAACAGGAGAGGAGGGGGATGACATCTGCGTGGACCCATGGGCTTTCCATCTAAAGGAGTAATTTTGCTTTTTGTAGAACTTTTCAAATTTGGTCCTGTGGCTGACACTAGAGAAGAAGCTAAATGATCATAATCAGCAAATGAAATTCTGAGATATATGTGTGCAAAGTTGACAATAACCTGAGGGTGGCACAAGAGGAAAGCACATGGAGGGTCCATGATGAAAATAATTTATTCTCTGAATGCCCTAAGTAAATTTCATCTGGTATATGGTTCAAACCAATATCATAATACCGATAACAGGCTTCTGCAGAGTTTGTCAAGTTTAATGTAGATGTATTTACACTACCGTTCAAAAGTTTGGGGTCACCCAAACAATTTTGTGTTTTCCTGAAAAGTCACACTTATTCACCACCATACGTTGTGAAATGAATAGAAAATAGAGTCAAGACATTGACAAGGTTAGAAATAATGATTTGTATTTGAAATAAGATTTTTTTTACATCAAACTTTGCTTTCGTCAAAGAATCCTCCATTTGCAGCAATTACAGCATTGCAGACCTTTGGCATTCTAGCTGTTAATTTGTTGAGGTAATCTGGAGAAATTGCACCCCACGCTTCCAGAAGCAGCTCCCACAAGTTGGATTGGTTGGATGGGCACTTCTTGCCCAGATATGGCTTTTTCTTTGCTACTCTGCCCTGAAGCCCAGAATCCCGCAGCCGCCTCTTCACTGTACATGTTGACACTGGTGTTTTGCGGGTACTATTTAATGAAGATGCCAGTTGGGGACCTGTGAGGCGTCTGTTTCTCAAACTAGAGACTCTAATGTACTTATCTTCTTGCTCAGTTGTGCAACGCGGCCTCCCACTTCTTTTTCTACTCTGGTTAGAGCCTGTTTGTGCTGTCCTCTGAAGGGAGTAGTACACACCGTTGTAGGAAATCTTCAATTTCTTAGCAATGTCTCGCATGGAATAGCCTTCATTTCTAAGGACAAGAATAGACTGTCGAGTTTCAGATGAAAGTTCTCTTTTTCTGGCCATTTTGAGCGTTTAATTGACCCCACAAATGTGATGCTCCAGAAACTCAATCTGCTCAAAGGAAGGTCAGTTTTGTAGCTTCTGTAACGACCTAAACTGTTTTCAGATGTGTGAACATGATTGCACAAGGGTTTTCTAATCATCAATTAGCCTTCTGAGCCAATGAGCAAACACATTGTACCATTAGAACACTGGAGTGATAGTTGCTGGAAATGGGCCTCTATACACCTATGTACATATTGCACCAAAAACCAGACATTTGCAGCTAGAATAGTCATTTACCACATTAGCAATGTATAGAGTGTATTTCTTCAAAGTTAAGACTAGTTTAAAGTTAGCTTCATTGAAAAGTACAGTGCTTTTCCTTCAAAAATAAGGACATTTCAATGTGACCCCAAACTTTTGAACGGTAGTGTATATTGATGATATTGTTTTTAATACCACACAGAATGCAATTTAATTTAGTTTTACAATCCTACCTTCACAAAAAAAGACTGAACAGCTGTTAGTTAGCAAAGTACCTCTCAAAATGAAATGTAACCCTTGTGTTGTCTTCGGTTCAAATTTGATTTGTTCTCAAAATGTCTATCTTAGAAATATGGGTTTCTTTTTAACTACCTAATTTTAATAACCCCAATATAACATGGATGGATGACCACATCAACGCGCTTTGCAAGTACAACACAAGAGCAGAGCTCTACTTAAATTTAATTTTGGGTGTTTTATAAAATAATTTAGAAAATTTAAAAGTGTGATTATCCTTCCTTTAATATTTGTCTAAATAATTAATTTCTGCTTCTTTAACTCAAGAATTAGGTATAGTTTCCTATAAATTTGTTTTTAATAGAGCCCGACCGATATATTGGCGGGCTGATGTTATCGGCCGATATTAGACATTTTCTGAACTATCGGTTTCGGCATTCATAATGGCAGATAAAAAATTTAAATAAAATATATATTTTTTTAAATATTAATTCATCACAATCATTTATAATGCCAAATAAATCATTTATAAATACATGATTCTGATAAATATTTAAAAACCATGTTATGAGTGTTGGTGTTGCATAGTTTGTCCACCAGAGGGCGCTCTACAACGTCCCTGTTGGCAACACTGATTATTATTATTATTAGTTATTGTGTTTTTGTTCCAAGGACTTTTAAGTTTCATATCTTAAGTTTGTATTTTTATACATTTTATCTATCAGAACTTTAATATATTTTGATGTTCTGTTGTGACAATAAAACAAATTATCATATTATTTTAGTGAGAACTCAGAGGACGTCAAAAAAAGCGCCAAAAACATTGAAAAGGTGCCAAAAGTGTTGAAAAAACCCCCAGTTTTGACCCAGGAGACAACACAAGGGTTAAGATGTTTTTAATACATTCTGAGCTAATTTCAAGACGTTTCAAGACCTGCAGATATCCTGTGATAAGGATCATTTTCCTGATGCTTCAACAGCTTTTCCTCTTCATTATGACATTTATGTATTGTTAAACAAACAAAGAGGAACTTACAAGCTGTGAGTGGGAGAGTATCTGGCTGGCCATGAGGGAATCTTCTTCAGACGACTCGTCTGAGTCTTCATGGGTGATCTTGCTGAGGCTGGGCATGCTGCTGGACAGCTGGCTCTCCTCCAGGGGCTGCAGGTCACTCTGGTCCAGGCTGTCCATGGAGCGTCTACGCACACCCCAGTTGAAGTTGTCTATAGTCTCTCCCTGCAAAAGAGAATGGCTTTGAGTTATCAAGTACCAAGAAGTAAACACAAACACATGCACGCACACACACATTCCGTATATACACACATTCACACAACCATGCAGTGCATGTTCAGGGAGGGGGCTGTCTCTGAGGGAGTTACCCTCCCTTATAGCTAAGAATAGAGGAATACTGGAGCTTTACAATTTGTTGTATGCTTGTTGGAGAATTTCCTCTAACTACAACCAAAAACCAAGATGATGATAAAACTGGCAGACAAATGTGGGTTTGTGGTTGGGTTTTAACCCTCTGAATGCGACTGTATCTTGCTTAAAGGTCCCATGACATGAGCACAAGGTGGAGGCTGGGGGTGTGGCCTTCACCAACTGCCACTTTGCTCATTTGAAAGTCATGATGTCTCTCTCTCATGGCTGGGCCAAATTCTCTGGCCGAGCAAAGCAGAGAAAGGGGAGGTAACCTTGCCCCTTATGACTTCATAAGGACCAAGATTCCAGATTGGCCCATCTGAGATTTCCTTTTCTCAAAGGCAAAGCAGGATACCCAGGGCTCGGTTTACATCTAGCGCCATTTTTAGCCACTGGGGGAACATAGGCAGGCTGGGGGAACGCATATTAATGTTACATAACCTCATAAAGTGAAATTTTCCTGCCACGGGCCCTTTAAAATACAGAGTGACTTTTCAACAGGACATTACTATGGAAGATGTCAGCCAACTTTCACATTCCACCAAAGCTCCACAGGAAAAAAAAGGCTTTGACTTTGACATTTGTGATCAAAAACAAAGTTTGCATGTGGTCAGAAAACTTTAATCACAACTTATCAGGTCATTCAACTACTAATAAAAACTGTCTGTGGTGCACTTTTGTTGACCAAAAGCAGTTGTTTTAGTTTTCAATCTGTGTGAAATGTTAGCAGGCACAGAGGGGACAGCTGACACTGTGTTCTAGGATACAATGTTTGCAGCTTTAGATATGCAGAGATTGCATAAATTTTCAGAAAATGCCAAGCTGTTACTGTGTTTTTTAAGCTTGATTCCAAAAGCGAGATATTCACAATTGATCACTGCAACATGATGTTACATTTAACCAGTTAAAGCAACAATGTTATTGCTGTAAACAATGGAAACACCAATGAGTATATCATCAGCATTTGGGCCTCAGTGTAACGTGACAGAACTGACTCAAGCAAGGTTGGGACATACAACTGTGAGCACACAAGGTTGTTTTTTGTTTATCAAGTCAAAAAATAATAATTAAAGATTAAACTCTAATTAAGGTCAGCTGTGTGTACAATATTAAAACAAATACTTGTTTTCTCTTCACAACCAGACAAAATATAAAAAACACTTAAAATCCCCTGAAGGTACAATGACTTATCAGCTAAAGAAATCTGTAATCCTGGTGAAAGACCACTTATGTTGGCATGCATGTCACTGGTGACATCAGACTACTAGTCTTATGTAATGAGAAATATGTTAAACATACTGTGTTTCTAAAACTTAGTTCAGTGGATAAATCTTTTATACTACAGGAACATTGCAGAATCTGTTTTGAAAATGACACGCCATGCAACCACATTTGCACATCAGTGTCGCAGGCCACTTGATTATCTGCACAAGCAAACTTTAAAATACCACAGCAAGGAACAATTGAATATGACTAAACTTACCTGTAGCTCCTAGATGGCAAAGACAGAAAAAAAACAGAAAAGAAAGAAACCCCATTACACAGAGCAGGCAGACCTGACCCAGGACAGTATACGTAAGAGTGCTCATGTTTTTACTACTGTACTTTTTATTTGGCCTTTATTTGATAGAAAAGCTTTGACATGCTGCTGCAGCAAGGTTTGAGCCTTGGTACCAGGTGAACTAACCAGGGAACCCTTTTTCTTTACAAGGTTGACTATGTTGCTGTCCATCTAATGTGTGAGGAGGTGAGAAGGAGGATAAATCCTTTTCTTTACCACTGTTACAAAACATTTGAGGTCCTGGGACTCACCTCTCCATCTTCAAGCTCCACATCCAGGAAGTCAAAGTCTCTAAAGACTCTGAACTGCTGCTCTGAGGTGGTGTCATCCGTGTTGTCTGGCTCTCGGGTCCCATCATCGGAGGACACCAAGCTGGGCTGGTGCTCCATAAGGTCCAGCTCCCCACAGCTGGAGAAGATCACCTACACAGAGACACAAAGAGACACAAATGAACAATGGTTAATGGATTATTTTTGAATGCATGATAATAAAAAAAAAACTGTACAGCAAGTGGAGAGATTTATAGCACAAATAAATGTGTCTTACTGAAGGATTTTTTGTGAGCCCCACTTCTTGTCCACACAAAGACAATACATTCACCAGTTTTTCCCGTGTTCTTTTCTGCAGAGAAAATGGAAATATTTCAAACAAAAGATACAGATCAAATTGTAATGCCAGGTGTAAATGGGGTAATATTGTGTCAAATAGGCACAACATGCAGCTCCTCACCCTTCATATTATAAGCATAATTCTAACAAGGTATGGGAAGAAGTTCTTACCTGTGAAGACTGAGGCCTCTTCCAGCTGACCGGCACCAGGACGTTGTTGGAAGTGGATCCAGAGGAGGTAGAGGAGGTGCTGCGGGTCACTGCTGCGGTCCTGCTCTTCACATCTTGGCCTGGAGAACGCTGCAGGTCATCATAACGCCGACCAATCACCGGTGTCTGACAGCGTGGATACAAACAAACAGACATGTGCAGACAGAAACGTGAATGAGTCAGGGAAAGTTCAAAAAAGTAAACTCCCTCTCTGCTTAGTCAATCCGTGACTCAGGCTCCAAAGCAGCTCCTGTCTCTTCTGGACTTTGATTGTTCCAAGATGACCGCAAAGTGAATAATGTTTTTTAACATAACTGGCATTTATCTTTTATCAATGTTCACAGTTTTTATTCCGCTTAGCATTTTGAATGCGTAAAGTATTTGTGGTAAAAAAAACTTACTTTTCATCTGCTTTATCCCTCAGTGTAAAAGTATCTGGGTATTTTAAGAAATATCAGTGCTTGTCCAGTGTGTCTCAAGTTTAAAAACACATGCTGTTGGCTATCCAGTAAAACGCAATGATTCACATACAAAGGATGGCAGCAAGGAGCTGACATCATTTCCTGCCATTCATGGACTACACAAATAGCTCCCTGTTCAGTTCCCACACATCAGCCACTCCGTCTGTATCTTTGACATTCTTTCCACTTTTCAGCACTGCACTACTCGGCAAATTGTGTTTACCTTTCAAGCTTTCAAGCTAATCTCGAGGGGTTTGGTCAAAAAGAAATATGGGTATTAAGGAAGGGGAAAAAATGCTTCCTTTCCAAAAAGCTTAACAAGATTCCACACAACCTCAACAAGCACCACACCCTGGAAAATACAGGAAAAAATACAGGGGAAAACATACAAGCATTAAGGTCTCCTAAAGCAACAGGGGCTTACAAAAAAGAACACGGTAAACAAGAGAGTCAGAGAAAAAGTCTCTAACCTCTGATATGTCAAAGTGGAAATTGAGCGTTTTCCCAGGCAAGGCCTTGGAGGAGCGGTCCCATACACGGCTTATGTCTTCGTAGGAGAAGTCACTGTGTGGGGATGAAGGCTGCACCAAACTGGCTGATCGAGAAACCACCAGCTTCAGGATATTCAATGCTTCCCCCCAATGGACAGTCTAGAGTCAACACAGACACACACACATCAATTCACCCGTACATGCAGACAAAAACCAACACAACCACATGGTTAGACAGAAACAACCACAAAGGTCTTTCTGTGTGTTTCTATTTTTGTTCTGGCAGTTGTCTTACAGTAGGAAGCTAAAGGAAAATGGATTCAGCATAAGGATAAGCAGAGGCTTAGCCTACAGCTGAAGGGCAGAAGGGTTTATTGTTTGGGTGTGTCTACAAATTTACTGCACTGACACAAGATAGATTTTTTTCCCATGAACACTTACAAAAGGAACAGGGAACACGAGTCTCTTACTCAGAGCACGATGCCTAAAGGTTTCCAATGATCACATCGGATGTAGGGCGATCTGAATGTTTTCACTTTCCGAACACTCCTATCTCATTAAAGGTCCCATGACATGGTGCTCTTTGGATGCTTTTATATAGACCTTAGTGGTCCCCTGTAATACCTGTATCTGTGAAGTCCAACTGTATCTGAAGTGACCTTTGTTACAGCCTTGACAATGAGCTCTCCATCCAACTGCTCGTTTGATGATGTCTCATGGGTGGGCCAAATTCTCTGGGCGGGCAAAGCAGAGAAAGAGGAGGTAACCTTGCCCCATATGACCCCATTGGGGGACAGGCTGGGGAAATGCATATTAATGTTGAAAAACCTCATAAAGTTAAATTTTCATGCCATGGGACCTTTAAGTAAAAGTTACCACAGAAATGACCCCAAAATACAAACAGCTATTGACTAAAAATCAATAAAAAGGCATACAGGTGCCACACATTTAAACAAATGATCTGCAGTAGGACACATAATCTGTGTTAATGTTCTATTTGAACTCACCTGGACAAATTTCTCAATTGTCTTGAGCACCTCCATATTAAAGGGTTTAGCTTGAATTCCACTCAGGTCCATGTGACTGAGAAGGCTGTAGATGATTTGTAAAAGGGTCTGCTGCATACTAGGGAGACCCTTCTCCAACAGCTGTTACAACAGAATGACATGCCATTCATTCAATTAGCATCTTTTGAGAAAAAACATTACTGTACAACTTTTAACGCTGCTTAGCAAATATAACATCAGCTGCACGGCTGCACAAACCTCTGCCATGTACGTGACCAGGTTGAGGGTGATATCCGAGAAAGCTTCGTGAAGATATCGACACACCACATTGACCCAAGAGAAGCAGTCTCGTGTGTAGGCGTGCGTTTTATACAGAGTCATGACATGAGCAAGGTTGGAGAGCTTGGCATTCTTCTCCTCAAGGCACACCTATACACAGAAAGTGAATTAGCTTAAAGCTTAGTAGTGTGTTGGAGCAAAAATGAGGAAAGAAACGATTATAAAGCCAAACCTGGGCTATCTTCTCAGCAACATCTTGACAGAACTGCGTGGGACCATCAAAGTTCTGCACGAGATGCGGGAGCAGGCAGAGAACATTCAAGGGAAAACCTAATGGATGAAACAGACAAATTCACTCAATATTTCATATGAAAAATATAAAATATTCACTCTGAAGGTGAAGGTTACAGCAATTCTAGTTTTGTGTGATTAGGTTTTTATGCGCTTCACCTTTGTTATTGTTACAAAATAACAGCTAACAGACACCTAAAATGGAATAGTATCAACATTCATATTAACCCTGTATCTATCAATCCCTACAGTGTACTTAGAGCTGGGCGCTATGGAGAAAATCAAATATCATGATATTCTTGACCAAATACCTGGATTTTGATATTGTAGTGTTGACTATTGGTGCTTTCACAAAATATTAAAACACTGAGATTTGTGATAAATAATCATCAGTAATGTTCATATAATGACTGAGTGGGTAAGACAAATATTAGAAAGGCTAGAACAGTCTGGTAAGTTCAGAACAATACATTAATTTACTGTAATGTAGCCTCTAAAGCAGTGGTTCTCAAAGTGGGGTCCGTGGACCCCAAGGGGTCCTTGAATGGTTTCCAGGGAGTCCCCAACAAAAAGGGGAATAATTGATTTTAACTATAATTTCTTCCATAAGTAACACAATGACAGATTGCATGACTATTTTGCTAATTTTTTGCTATTTCTTTCACTTTCTGTAATAAAACATCTAAAAGAAAACATTATATCAGGTAGGGGACCCTGGGAAAAAGTCTTATCAGATGGGGGTCTGTGGTCTAATTTGTGTCAGTTTAGGGGTCCTTGATGTGAAAACATTTGAGAACCACTGTTGTAAAGGCCCTGGACACACACACAGTTGTTTTGAGTTAATCTGGCTGATTAGACTTCTTCCCAGGACTGTGTGGGTGTGGTTAGACTAATTGATTGACATTTTCCTGAGCCTTTTGTTAGCTCTGTTGCACCTGATAAGGCAGGACAAATAATAGCTTTATCATTCTTACTGGTAGAAAAGATTTGTGACCTATCTTAGCTCTGGCCCATCTTCAACCTGATATCTGAAATCACCTGTATCATATCATTAGGATACATTACAAACAAACATTAGGATATCCAAAATGTAAGATGAGATCTAGCCTCATATATAATATGGAGAAATTCCTCATCCCTAAGTGTACCTATGGCTTGTGACGTGTCCACTACAGGCACTCGAGACACGGCTGTGAGCTGGCAGAAGAGCTGGAGCGTGAGGTCAGTGGTGGACACGGAGGTGAAGCCCTTCAGCAGCAGCTGCTGGAGCCCTGTGAAGCTGCTCCATTGAAGCTGGCTCTGCAGTTTCTCCAGCTTCTCCCTGTTCTCCTGTTTGTCTAGCGACATGTGGCCCAGCAGCTTATTCAACAGTCTCAAAGACATCTGATACTCAAACTCAAAGTCGGACTCCATCAGTGACACAGCCACCCAGAAGATGGTGGCCAGAAGGTTGCTGGGGTGGTTGATGTTGGTTGGGTTGTTGATGTTGTCTTTGGATGAGGACGTGCTGCGGGTCTTGGATGACAAAACCTGCTGTTCGCATGCTTGGATACGGTCCAGCGTAGCGCTGCGAGGGGGATCAGAACATCTGTCTGCCTCTCCAAACTTCTTGGGGACAGAGGAGCTCCTCTGGTGTCGGCTCCTCTCTTCTCTTCTAAGATTGAGCTGCCCGGTGCTCTTCCTGTTGGACAGCAGTTTCAAACGGCTGAGGAAATCTGGAGACGACGCTCTGAAATAAAACAAACAAGAACTTAAAGTAACAATATGTTTTAAAGAGCCCCTTTTATACTTTTTGGATTTCATCATTCTTTTAATGTGTTGCGTAGTTTTTTTGTGTATGTACTGTAATAGATAAAATAAATAAATTCATTTTAGTTTTCTCCCTCACAAACAGAACTGCCTAAAAACGCCTCAGTTTTTCATATTTGCTGCCCATAGGTGCTGGCTGACCAATCACAACAGACCAGGCTTTTCAGGAAGAGCTCAAACTGAGTGTTTGAGATTGAGGCGCTGCAGTAATGGGCAGTATGAGAACCATGTTTTTTGAACGTTGAAGTATGTAAACCTATTCTAAGGGACCCCAAAAGTACAAATATGACGCTCTAAAGGAGTATAATAGAGGCTCTTTAACATAATATACCTTCTTTTAAACATAAATATACCTAAAAGAGACACAGACCTCGTCAAGATAGCCATGAGATCATTGTTCTTGAGACATTCAGCCAAGTTATCCACCACAGATTCCAGTGTAAGTAATACCTCCATCACATAGCCCTGCAAGAAAAAGAAAGAAACTGTGGAGGATTTTCTTGTTTCATTTAATTATAACAAAACAGATTAAAAGCAGATGGCTTTGGATAATATTTGATGGACAGATAGAAAGATCTGCTGATTCTGCCATTGGATGATAATTAGCTTTAATTCTGTGTTGATATGCTAATAATACGGTCAAACATCAGGGGCATCCAACTCATTTGCTGAACAGTACCGAATTCATGTGCTACTTCCCAAAAAACAAACTCAGCATACAAATGTTATAATAAAACAAGATATATTGTTAGTGAGGAAGTCTTGTAGTTTGTAGAATTCCTCACAACAACTGTATCTACAAACTATATAACTAATGGGCATTCAATAGCGATGAAGATGCAAAGTCACAAACTCCTACATGTATTATCCATAAACACTTGAACCTATTAATGTCTAATGCTCTCATATGCATTCACTTACGCACATGCATCATGGACACACACGCAGAGCACTGACCTGCACTTCTTCTCCATGTTCACCGACAACTTCCACCAGCCGTGAGAGCAGGTCGGAGACAGCGTGGGCAGAAATGGGCTGCCGGAGGGCCCGAAACACCTGGAAGGAACGGCCAGCGTAGTGACGTGATGAACTACACAGCGCTGTCTGCAGCGCCACATCACTGAGCTGCTGTTCCAAGTGGAAATCTAACATGGACACACGGAAAAATGTGCTAATGAAAATTCTAATTATTGAGTAGAAAAACAGGATTCTGTAGTTATTATAATTTCTGTTAATGCAAGCAAAGTAGCTTTATTTATGAAGCACATGTCAGCAACAGGGCAATTCAAAGTGCTTTACATAAAACATTAAAGAGAATAGAAAAACATATAAAATATAACAAGATAGGTATGAAACACAAGATTAACAGTTCCAGTGTTAAGGATATCCTGAAGGGTTACCTGACTTGGACTCTTTGAACACAGACACCACATGTCGCAGAAAGTTGGTCAGCTGTCCAGTGCTTTTTGAAATTTGGTTCTTTGCTGAAATGTCTTCATGGCACCACAGTGGTCCACATGCTCTATAAAACAACCGTTTCATCATTACTAACAACACACAGAATATCATGGATGTGGAGGTCTGACTATTCAGAATAACCTGTACCAAGCCCAGATGTTACTGTGCTTTTGGTTAGCATATTAAGTATTGCACGTATTTAAACTGGCAATATCTATATTAAAAAAGTCACATCCTAAACATTTCAAGAGTTTGGAGGAAAATAGTTTTAACTGTAATTTTCAATTTGTACAATTGGTCATGTTAAATCTAATCTACTCCTTTAAAGTGCCCATATTCTAAAAAAATGTGGGGTGATTTGGGATTTGGGGTGCTATTTTGTGTCTCTGATGCTTCCACACGCATAAAACTTTGGGAAAAAAAAACCATCCATGCTTTTTTGAGTGAGATACAGGTTTCTGAATGTCCTCTGCCTTCAGTCTCCGGATGAGCTGTTCAAAATCTGCACGGCTTTCTACGTCACTAGCTGAGACGAGGTGGCTAACCGTAGCACATGCTCGCTTGTTCTCAATGGCAAAACACTGCTACAACACACACTAGTTCACCATAATCTTCACAAGTGAGCCATTGTTTAGAAGAAGTCTCCCAGCTAATCCTGCCTTGTACAGTAGCTAGCTGATGTTATCATTACCTAGCTACCGCACATGTGCAACTCCCAACAAAGATAGTATAGAAGTGAGATGTCTCACTGTGTAGCTAAAACAGAGACCTAAACACATAGGGTGAAAACAGGATCTGCAGCAATGTGAAGTACAACAAAAATATGGTGTTTTTTGAAAATGAAACCATGTAAACCAATTCTGGTACAACCTCAAAATACAATTATGAACCTGAAAATGAGCATATACGGGCGCTTTAAGAACCTATTGCACTATGCATACAGAACCACTAGGGGGTAATGTACCTCAAGAAATATGAGGAAGCACATCAACATATCAGAAGCATATTTTTGCTGTAAAACATGCATTTATGGTGAAAAATCTTTTTATGATCTGTAAGTAAATATATATTCTCAGGGTTTAACCACTTTCAACAGCGGGAACAACTTTTTAAAATCAGTACCTTGTGGTTAAAAACTCAATGAGCTTGTTAGTCTTCTCATCCATTTTATTGGAAGCCACCAGCTCCTCCACCTCATGTGAGATCTCCGGCAGGTTGTTGCTGCTGCCTCCCAGACTCAGACTGGACGACGTGGAAGAAGAACTCAGACCGGAATCTGGCACAGGAGACGCTTGACACTCACGCAGGAAGTCAATACATACTCCTGAACACAACAGAGCAACAGGTGTGTGATCAGACACAGGTTACAGTGGTTCATTTGGATGTTTGGATCCCATCTCCCTACCTCTAACTTGCAGGAGTTGGTGTAAGAAGAGAACATGTAGGGAGCAGCATTGCCGGTGTTTTAACATGTCTGGAATTTGCATCCAATTACTACAGACAATATTTATTTAATGTGGTAGATATGATGAGTTTAACCGCCGAGTTGCTGCACACTTACTCTCCTTGCTGTTAATTTACAAACGTATTATTTCTGCATCTTATTACACAAATTATACAAATACAATAAACATGGGAATGAAGATGAGATGGAAATGAAAAAAGAGGTTTTCTATGGATCTCAATGTTACCATTGTGTGGTACTACTGATACTATTTTTAGTATACAAGTTGTATTCAAAAGGTCAAATGGACAAAGAATACAGTACTCTTGACGTTTCAAAATGTCTAGACGTTTGAAAAACAAATAATTAGCAGGGAGAGGAGGGGGAGCCAAACTAGCCTATCCAAGCCCGAGCAGATGGCCCCAATTTGGGCCGGAGGACAAAAATAGCATAATGGAATGCTTTAATCAAGACCTTTGATGTCCTGTGTAGTCAATATTGCTTTTGGCACAGTGTCCAAATATTTTCTCCCCTGATAAGAAAGTTATCTATCCTCTGAAAGGAATGTTAGCCATTCCCTCCTGTTGCTGAAGGTTATATTAGAGAGAAGAGCAAAGTGTCAAGCCAAGCAGCTCTGTCAACTGGGCCCAGGTCTACTCCAACCTTTGAGTAAAGTGTCCTTGACTACAGAAATTCTTAGTAATAACACTTGTATCATATTGTCGACTCATCAAATTAGTTGATTTAATTGATACATCTGTGTTTATCCACAAAGAATCATGCAAAAGCACCACTCTAAATCTTGTCTTTACCAGATATGTGCTCCTAAGTTGCTTGGAAATTATTCATTCAGCATGAAAAAGCATTAAAAATGACTAATCGAATTAAGACAGGTCAGGTCAGGTCAGGTCCAGTCCAGTCAAGCCAAGGCAAGTCAATATGTATTTTTACCTGAAGATAAGTCCCCCGGCTGAAGACTGGGTTTGCAGGTGAGGGTCTTGGTGCCGTTGATCTCACGTGTCTGCAGTAAGACTGAGGCGATGTTCTGGAAGTTGTTGTTACAGGACAACGTGATGAGCAGGTGGAGGAGGAGACGTTTGCTGTGCTCAAACACCTCTGGACGGTAGTGATCCATCCCTGAGGATATGAACAGACCAGTCAGCCTGTTTCAGCACACTGGCAACTCTGGGACAAGGTGTTGTTTGTTATGGCAAGTTCCCTATTCCCATTTCACAACCTTGATCTCAGAGTCTATTGAAGATAATTAAACTGTTTGGTATTGGCTGTTTAAAACTGAATAAAGAATTTCAACCAGACAGAATTCTCCAATTCTTTGTACTTACAATACAATGGGGATTTATAATATTAGAATCAAAATACTTAAGAAATTATTATTTTTGAATCTGCAATCAACCATATAGTCTTTAAATCTTAAGTCTGAAATGAGATGTGTACTAAGACTTCTCCCGGGCAGCTCCCAGGCTCTGGAACTCCCTCCCCCAAGAGATCCGCGACTCTGAATCTCTCACCATCTTCCAGTCCCGCCTCAAGACCCCATCTCTTCCCCTCTGCCTATCCGTAGACCCACGCCCCCCTCCCTTTTAAAAAAAGATCGTGGGTGGGGTTATAAAATGTACGTTTCAGTGACACACGGGACAAGAACAGGACATGAACCCCGGTCCCCTGGGTGAAAGTCCTGTGTGTTTTGACCCAACCAACATTGCTACGCGGCATTTTGGTATTTCATACTACTCCGCTGAAGGGTGCTATTTGCATTGTATCTGTTTTTTACTAGTTAGGAGTAATTATATGGATGGGTTTTAGGAGATGACTGATAATGTGAACTCACCCAAAAACAAAGCATGAAGCAGCAAAGGCAAGTGCATGGCCCAGTCCTCTCTCACACTGTGGTCCACCACCATCTCTGTCATGAAGATGACTGCTATATTACACCTAAAAAAACACAAACACGTAAAGCCTCTCAATCAAAAGAAACTCAACAACACACCAAACAAATCGAATCCACAAAAAAGTGACTTTGAAGTACACAGCCACCAAATTGAAAAGCTGAGCGGTGCCGCCTTTGTCTGCAGTCACTTAAAGGTAAACTGTGGCAGGTTATTAAAGGTCTAAGATCAGTCTGAGCTCAAAGTAAACAGTTTCTTTCAGAGTGACTAACAGAAGTTTTGTCTTGACATTTTAGTCTGGACTCAGAATGGTAGTCAGAGTGAGCACGTTTTGCACCAATGTATATGCAGTAGTCTAACCTGTGGAGCGGTCCTCTGGGAGTGATGGTCTCTGGCAAAAAGTCCACTAGTGGTGCCCAACATCCTCCATTCAGAGGCATGGGCAGAGGATGGGGCTGATTGGTCTCAATGACAACCACCAGCCATTCAGCATAGGGGGGCAGAGGTTCACCTACATGGAAATTATACTGCTGACATTTATCGCACACACACATATGGCAAATTTCAATCAAAAATTAGAGTTTGTGGATTCTCCATGGCTGGACAGGACATGTGGGCAAATGGCAGACTGGGGATGCATTTAAATAATGTACAACTACATAACATCATAAAAAAGAACTTCCAGTTTTAAGATTAGTTGTCAAAAGGCGTATTTAAGGGTGGTTTTAATTGTAAAATTATACTTACAGTACTCACATTAGTCTGCAGGACAATTCACACCAAGAGAGCATAACAAAGCTATTTTGGGTCACTAGCAGCAGAGCTGAATCCTCCAGTGCTTCAGTGCCAGTTCTCACAGACGCCTTTTAAGAACCACTAAGGCCACTCTGCACTTCTCATGCATTATCAATGACACCATGCCGGCAGCCGCCATCTTACCCTCCAAACCAGACTGTGTATTCCACACTCACCAGACCATGACAACCACATTTCTTCAAAGGGTGTTTGGTACAGAAATACACTCACTCTTATCTTCATCATAAGATCCTCCGGAGCTGTTGCTGTAGCGTGATTCCAGGCGGTTGTGGGCTCTCATTATGTGGCTAAGCCTAAGGTCAGAAAATAAAAAAATAAAAAAAAGATCATGATGGGCCTCGGTAGGACTATAATTAATCTAATGATAAGCTCAAAGATCTTGCTCTCTACCTTTCCTCCTTCTCCTTCACAGTCTTAGTATCATCTGTGTCAGGAAAGCTGTCCTGGCCCGCAACAACAGTATTGCTGCTCGATGTGGTGCCTAGGAAACAAAAAAAAACAAAGAAAGAGTGACATACTTATGTTTTCTTATGTTCAATGAAAGTTAACTGAGCAAGCTCTTTAACACCAACACTGCTTCACATACACACCAGAACAAACAAAGTTTTCTATGGTTGGCCACTAAGTGGTTCCACTGGAGCAGTTAGGATTTACTGGTTGGTTGAGTTCTCCCAATGTTTAGTTTCTTTTTTCTTTAAATGTACCTGAAGCTGCTGTGGAGGCCTTGCTTGTAGCAGTGAAGCGATAGAAAGGAGGGCTATCACAGTGCTGCACCACAGGGTTGACTGGATCTGTTTGTTGCAACTCAAATATCAACTCCTCCATGGTTTGGATGGTGTTGTTCCGGCACACGTAGATCACCACCTTCTTGATCTGAATAAATATATCATAGAATATCTGTAAGAAACTGGAAAGAACTAAAAATGTTAAAGTAACTACATGACATTTCCCAGTTCACCTAAATTATATGTCTTACATATGGCAAGAGGGTGGTGTCACTGCTGACACCACATAAGCTAATGAGAAATTGCAGTGCGGTTCTCAGATTGTTGCTCCACTTCTCATTGCTGACTAAAGCATTCCAGACGTTTTCCATCTCAGGTCCAGGTAGGTCATCTCCATACTGAAAAAAAACATAACGTCAGGTTAGCTGCATTGACTACACATGACTTACACATGCCCCATTTCATTCCATTTTTCCCAACATGACTTTACCTTGGCGGTCATGAACATCAGGTTGTTGAGAACCATAGATGTGGCCTGTAAGGAGCCCCAGCCTGTGCCCTTCAGTGTGTGGGATGAACCTGTGCTGGTTGTAGGGATAGAGGGCTCATAATCTGAGGTGCACGGTGTGAAGACCGGGAGCAGCAGGCAGTTATCTACCAACTCAATGTTACTGAGCCAGGGCAGGAGGTAGGTTAGCATGATCTGCCTTCCATTGGGGTGAGTGGTGGGGAACCTCTGGCTAACCTCTGGAACAAGCAGGGCAAAGGCAATCCTAACATCAGTATAACATCATTCTACATGGAAATCAAACACATACTTTATACTCTATACAGTAATTGCTGTTTAATCCTGACCCGCATTACCCTGGAAATCCAGAGTTCTCACGAGAGCAATATTTGAATTTGTTCAGCGAGTCACTCTGGCATCAAGTAATGCTGCTCATTAACTATACCCTTGTAGCCGAGCTGCACCAATCACATTGGTGTATATACGTCACCCTGTGTGTTGTTGTGATTGGTCGTAGTGTTATCCAATTGCGTGCAGTGAAATTTTCATGTGCACGCTTGGTGCCACCCCTCGAGATGGGCAACTTTCATTACTCGATGCCAGACCCTTAATCCTTTGGATTTGGGTCTTTATGTCCATGGCTAAACCCGCATATGAATTTTACTTAAACCTGGGAGTCCTTTAATCGATTTAAGTTCTCCGTGTTTCTGTGGTTGGTGCAAGTGTTCACAGATACAGTATGTGTGTGGGTGGTGGAAGAGTGAAACTGCTCTGAAAGATGAGCAAGCAGCATTTAGTGGGTAAACCATAAGAAGATGACAAGCCTGTGAGAGTATTACAGCAGGCTAAAATACCATGGCTAACCCTACTGTGGCCACACACAGCACAAATGTGACACAAACAGCTACCTGAGAATAGAGGTAGTGTGAGTTCAGGGTACATTCTGGCCAGCTGGCTGGAGAGCTGAGGCAGGGAGACACTGTAAAGAGGTGGCAGTGGACCGTGGGTCCCGTAGACGATACTGTTTGGCTTTTGCTCTGCAATCTTCTTAGAGTACACAAACAACTTAGCTTCAAGAATCTGTTCAATGAAAGGGGAGAAATGTGTAATTTATCCATTAAACCACAAAAAACGCCACAGAAGCACAAAAGGCGACTGTACTCGTATATCTTACCTGCATGAGCTGCATTGAAATCTCATAGATTTCTCTGTTGGTGTCTGATGCCTTGAATAGGACCAGATTCAGCAGTGTTACTATATCACTGGGGTAGTTTCTGCTAGTTAGGAAGGAGAGAGAAAAAAACGTAATGTTCAAGTATAAATAAATCAATAGATATGTTCTACATAATGTTTGGGTTCATGTTTTTGAGATAAAGCAAGAGGGTTAGGCCAACTTCAGAAGAATTGCGAGCCCTTTCAGAGGATAAACTGAGATAAAGCCAAAGCTTATTTGCCAATGGTTTCCTCACTTGGACAAGAATCCTGGATGATCATACCTGTTGAACATAACTGTCCTTGATGAAACCTGTTTCATGCACAGGCAGCTGATCTGAACAAGTTGAAAGGATGACAGAGAGAGTATGATGCTCTGTACCTGCTGCCACAGACCGTGGCGATGGCTTTGAAGCAGCCCGAGGCCAGCTGGTAGGTGCCTGTATAGCAGCGATCCACAGCCCAGTTGAAGAGGTTGACCTGGTCGGCGTTGAGCTCCAGAAGCAGGATGACGACTTCACAGCCAAGCTGGTGGACCTGAGCCAGGGGAAGATACCAACACAGACTCTCCTGAATGTCACATATTTTTTTAAGGATCCCCTCTATTCCTGATTTTACATTGTGTTTTTCCAAGATCTGGGGATTCGGTGTGAAATGATTTCAGAAGTTTTACTTCTGTCATATTAAAAAGATGATGAATTGCATTGTCTTGGCTCCCTGCTCAGTTATTCTTTAAGCTGTATAATGGTAACGCGAGGGCTCAAAGTCAATTTTGACACGGAAGAATGTGTAAAATAAACATGCAAGTGCTTTATCTTGTATCACAGTAAACTGAAATAAAGACAACATCAGACAAATGTATTTTGATACAAGACTCTTCTTCACCACTTGGCAATGTCTAGAGTTGGGCTTTTAGACAAAGCAGGCTTCAGCGAGCTATCAGAGGGGCTTTCTGGGTCAGCTCTTTGTTAAAACACACTGCAGTGGTAAAGTATTGGCCACATACCCGCTGATCCTGGCAGGCGAGTATATTATCCAGCCACTTATAGAGGTATCCGTCTGGAGAGAGGCCAACGTTATCAAACACAGGCCCGCAGCACAGCACAGCAGACATGGCCTGGAAGAACAAAGTCAACAATTGCAATAGGCAACACTGCACATAGCCCAGAATGGAAGCAGGAAGTACATGTTTAGTTCACAAGTCTTACTATGTGACGTTAAACTGCAGTGCTCATGTTTAACAACCTACAACGTCTGTTGTTTCCTTAGACCTTGAGATAGAAGTAGGAAGAGCATGGGCTCAAGTGCTGGGTACAATGATGTTGTGGTGTTCATTTTTATTCTCTTTCTCGCAGGTCATGTTCTGAAAGACGCTGTCCTGTAGCTTACTAATGTAAATGACTAAAAATGTATACAAAATGTTATGATGTCTGACCAGTGATGGGAATAATGGCATTATAAATAAAGGCGTTATATGTAACGGTTACGTAATCTAATTGATTACTCTTTAATAATGCAGCTACAAGTAATTGATTACTCTTACCACCTTAATAATGCCGCTTACTTAAATATATATATATATATATATATATATATATATATATATATATATATATATATATATATATATATATATATATATATATACACACACACACACACACACAGTAGATTTTGTATGTTTGTATTAAGTGTACATTTCATTATAATATTCAGCTTTACCATAAATAATTGAACATGCACATGCATTTTAAGTTCCATTAAAGAGGGGTGGAGGTGGGGTCAGATTTGAGCATTTAAAAATTTACTTGAAATTTACTTAATAATTTGTAAATGAGTATCTAATTTAGTTACTTTATGGAAGAAGTAACTAATAACTGTAACTAATTACTTTTTAAAAGTAACTTGCCCAACACTGTGGCCGACACGTTTTATGAAGAAGAAAGCCTTACGTTTTCAAAAAGCATTAGACATATAAGCCACTATGTCTAATGAACCATTGCTTCATGTATCAATGCACCATGTTGACAATGTGTTGGGCAAGGTGGAGGTTGGGGTGTGGCCTTCACCATAGGCAGCCTGGAGGAATGCATATTAATATTAAAAAAATCTCATGCCATGGGACCTTTAAAGAAACATCTTGGCTAGCAAAGATCAGATGTGAGGATTCAGGGGCTCCTTTTAACAAAGGGATTTTTTCAAACTCAAAAGATAGCCTCTTGGGCCATAACAGATGAAATAGATGACATTGTTAGATTCCCAAAAAACATATTTTACCATATCATTCTGCAACGGCAGAGGACATTTGTGGATTTATTGTGCACTTTGTAATTGACTAAAGACAGACCAATCTGCTGCCAAGATACAAGTTTCTGTTCCTACTATGCATTAGGGGGAAATATCAATATATGTAAAAGTTTTTGGAAGGCAATAGATTGCATCACCTTTAGGGCACAATATTGATATCTTGTGATCTGGTGATTCCTGTCACTGTAGCGGTCCAGAGGGGTGAACATGATGCTGAAAGGGCCGGCCCACTGACTGAAGAGGATGAAGAGGTGATGGCGCAGGCTCTGCTGTGGAAACAGGAAGCGCCTGTGGTGCACTGGGGAGGGAGACAAGAAAGCCCATTATAGGTCTGCTCATTGAGAGAGTGAAGAGTCAGCCGAAATATTCAAGCATCTTAAACTCTTAACTACTAAAAGTGCATATTTCAACGTGCTAATAAGGTGTTGATGTCCTTTGACAGTTCATTAGACATTGAGTTGGGACTTGTGAATGCTTGGCAACCCATGAGTCATCACCTGCTCTGTCCTTAAGCTGCACTATTTTAGGATCTACTCCCCTTGGGCTATGTCCAAATCAAGATCATTGTCAGGAGTCTTGTGCTCCATGTTCTGTGCTGCTAACATAAGCCGAATGGCAGCCTAATATATAATTCAGAAATTGAAAAAAACCAGAGATGGAGAGTATCAGGCCCCATATAAGAGACATGTATTCAGTAATGTATCAATCGGACCTGCAGAGCATTGTTAGTGACAGAAGAGTGGTCTGATAAGAAAAGCCTTTCAGCGTGAATTTTTTCTTAGTACCTGGTACACATTGGATGAGGTTGGCCACCATGGCGCTGAAGTGAGCTCGGATGTCCTTGAGGATCTCTGCATCTTTGTCATTCTCAGCTTCCAGGAGCATCCGGGTTAGATCTACATACTCCAGGAACAGAGCGCCCAAGGCCAGGGTGTCACGTTCCAGAGCTCCATTTGTGCTTTAAGAAAAACAGGGAGACAAACAATGAAAAGAAAGTACACCAAACCAAACAGTTATATTTCAACTGCTTTTCCAACATCTATCAACACACAAACTGTACCACAGCAATTCATTATGAGGTACAGTACCAGTCAGAAGTTTATACACATTTTCTCATTCAAGTGAACAGGAAAGTGTGTCCACAATTTTTTTTACTGGTACCGTATGTAGCACAAAGGTTATATCTTGATGATCCTGTTTTGTTATCTTACCTACTGTATGCTCCCCTCCTGTGTACAGTTAGTGTGATACTGTGCAGTGTGAGGCTGAAATGTGTCAACTAAAGCTACACTAACCTGTCACTGATAACACCTGCATCAGCCAGCAGCTCAAAGATCCGCAGCAGCTGCAGTCTCAGCAAGTCTCGTCGTTCACGCCGCTTCTTGTTCTGCAGAATACCATTGAAAAAAATCCTGAATGACAAAAGTCCTGGTAATAATACAATCAATCCATATTTCAATTCAATTCAATTCATTCATATTCATATTTAGTGTCTGTCATTTTCTGATACACTCTCTGGTAACATTACTGCCTACTGTGTAGTTTACAAATGAAATCCAACTGTATATAGCTTTATGTTGTGTTCTGTGCTGTAAATCAAATCAACCAACCTCTGGTCTTCGTTCTAACGCTTCTTTCATTAGAGGGTGGAGCTCTTCCACAAGTTCCCTGTGTGCAGCCAGTGAACATATAAACAAGACACAGTGAGATTAAATGCTTTATCAAACAACTACCGCATTTCTGTTCAGTTAAATGGACAATTAAACTTCAGTAAGACTATTGTTATTTTTAAGGAAATGAGATTTGAGCTGAAAATCCGATTTTTAGGAAACAACGTAGATGCGACTGTAAATCCAAACAAGGCACCACTCAACTATAATCCCGTTTATCTCCATTTTAAATCCACCCACATACAGGTCAGCATGCACTTTGACTGCAGAAAAAATAATGGATTGTGCGCTGACATTAATTTGACTTATCCTATCCCATTAAGAGACAAAATAAATATGACAGCAGCTAACATATTATGATGCTGTGCTGCTATAATCTTTGAAACCATTAGTTAATCAAAAAAACTGAGGTAAAAATTGGTTTGTTAAGGCAAAGAAAATTCTTAGAACTTTCTGATATACCTGAATATAAGGGAATTGGTGCGACCAAAGCCCAGAACTAATGACTCTGTCAACTCGATGCTCTCTGCCCTCATCAGTGGAACCAACTGCTTCAGAAGCCAAGCCACAGATGGGCTCCCGATAACCTGAAACAATTAAGCATCCACGGTTCAGTCAGACAAATAAGTGCTTGAACACCACTAATTACACAGGGCTGCATTGAGATAAGTGTCTGTACAGTGAAAAATATATATCAGCGTCCTGTTCCATGCATGTAAGGTAGCTACTGTGTAATTCGATGCTTTGAGTTTGAATGTCAACAAGCTCTGTACATGAACACCTGATCATGGAAAGACAAGGCATTCAGGGAATGAATAAGGTCAGAGGACAGGGATTCAGCTACCTTGTTATCGTAGCTGACACTGCTCTCGAGCGTGGCAGCCGCGATCTCAGGTGTCGATGCTCTCAGATGGCCCGGGCTCATGATACTTGGCTTGGCAACCCCAAAGCAAAGGATCAGATAGTTTCTCCACAGGGTTACGTAATTGTCCCCACTGCCAGACGTGCTTGTCTTCTTTGCATAAACTGGGTTACTGGTGAATCATACAAAAAGAAAAGAATTATTTTTATCTGAGCTAGAGCTGAAGATCTTTGCCTGAACCCGACGTGTTCGCTATTAATTTCTTTTGCGCAGTAAATGAGTTGTCAGGTGATGCGTTTCCATTTGCGCAAAAATGGATGCTGAGGAAGTGAAACGGAGGCTGGCCTCTGGTAATTAGGCCTAAGTGAGTAAGTTTCTACCTAGGCCTATTTAGAGCGCTGAAATGTTATGATGTTACAGAGGACTTATTTTATTTCTTTGTTCCGACTTCCAAGTGGCCTATAGCCTACGTTAGTCGTGAATAAATGATGTTAAAAAATGTATAAATGACTCATCCTTGACAAAAGGCAAAAGAGCTGTGTGCGTGCGCACATTTGATTTATGTTGGGCTGTAAACAGGTTCGGGCTTTTAAAAAAATGTCAATCAAAATGTTCTTGTTGGGCTCGGGCTGAATTCTTTCGGGCTCGGGCAGGCCTGACTTTTAAGGCCTGATTACAGCTCTAATCTGAGCTGTTTTCAACAGGTGATCTCAAGGAGAGGTTTATCATCTGCAATGGGGAACTGGTATCAGGTGGCTATACTTAAAACAAGAACGTTAAGTCAGGATGTACAGAAAATAGAAGCGTTGAATGCTTGAAGAGACTTACTTTGTGTCTACCAGTGGCATGAGCATCTGCATTCGAGTAAAGGCGTAGGGCCAGGCGTAGCTGAGAGCTGTGGGGCAGTGTTTGGGCAGGTTGTCCTGACGGAGGAAGCTGTATACACAGAGCACCCATGGGTCCTTCACCGACTGGGCAAAGATCCACACGTGTGACGGGCTTCTTATGTCATAATGACTGTTTACGAGCAGTGCGTTCCACTCCACGAGCCACTGAAGGTCCACGTGGTGGCCAGCTGGCAGGGTTGCCTGCAAACAAGCAAGTAGGACAGCAGGGTCAAGGGTCAGAGGCCATGACTGAACTAGATATCCAAACAGCAACATGTCTTCTTTTTTCATACTCATGCTTAAGAATAATTATTGAATATTGAATAATTATTTAATAATATTGAATAATGATATGTGAATATCATTAAAGGAAATACCATGTCAGATAATCACACAGTATATTTAGAAACACAATTTGATAAAGCAAACTAGGACATTTATCATATTATCCAGTTCTCAGTAAATCTTAGGCATCACGTAGACAGCTTAATGGTTACATAAGTGAGAGTCCAGAGGTCAACAGCTGCTCAGTTCCAGCTGTTTTCCAGGAGTTTTTACATGCTAGATCACTAAACCGAACTTCTGTTTTGCAGTCAACGTAACACGCATTTGCTGTTTTGTGAACTAGATGCCACATGGCTTGATGTTTAATTGACACCTGATCTTTACAATATAGGCGTTTTAATTTCTGCAGCTGACACAAGTAATGAGCATCTCACTTTTCTATCTGGAAATCAAGTTAAATGAAATGAATACAGTGTGTATAGTGTGAATAAATCTTGACTGAGACTCCAGGTTTTGTTTGTAGCCACAACTTACTGTGTCAGAGACTGCAATGTTGACATAACTTTCCAGGATTACAGAGCTGAGCTGGTCCATGATCTCTATCATTGGTTTATCATCATCCTGCAGTTGACAAAGCATAGAACCACACTCTGTAAACATCCAACTTTCCTATATTCTGTCACCTGAATTTAACTCTGTCTCATTTTACCTCAGACTGTCCGATGGTCATAAAGAGACTTCGTATCTCTTTGAGTATGGCGATGGCGAGTCTGCGGGTGCTCAGCTGACAGGAGCAGAGCAGCACGAGCGCCAATCCCTCCACAGCATGCAGCACAGTGGAGTGGGGACCTCGCTCTGCAGGGATCTTCAGACTTGAGCTTGTCTGCAGCAGCTGTCACATAAAAAGCCAAAATAAAACAAAAGCTGATTTCACGGTTGCATGATTAAAGTGACACCTTTATATATTAGATTTATATCCTTACAACACACATTTGTTACATTTTTCAGGCAAAAAAAAAATGTCATTTTTGACACAAAGGCATGTACCTCGGCTGTGTGTATTTTAGCGGTGTCATAGCTCTTCCCTGGCGCGGCCAGGGTTAGTTTCCACTGTGAGAGCAGTTGCAGCAGTAATTTGAGGGACGTATCCAACAGTCCCTGGTGAGTGTCTTGGACCTCACGTAACAGGAAGTTAGTGAATCCAAACAGAACGTCGTCCCGCCAGTCAGAGAAATCAACCAGCAGGCTTTGCAAGGAATTCTGGGCTATAAGTCGCAGCTCGTCATCCATGTGGATTGTCAATCTGACAAAGAAGACAAAGAAAGACCAAAATGAAACAGGTTTCTCTATAGGAATAAAATGAAGTCCCTTATTTACTACCAATAAGTAACCTTATTTAGCTTGAAGATTACCTGACAGGCAGGAATTTGACCACCTTAAATGTGTTTGCTGCATATAATAAGATACATTGTCAAGATTCCAGTTCCACTTGTAATAATCATTACAAGTAGGAAATGTATGGATTGTGAGTGCATGATGTGTTTTCATCCGACAAGAGGTTTTTCAGATGCCATTCTGAAACATTTTTAAAATAGCCCCGGATTCTTAATCTTCAAACATAGAAAAACAGTAACGAAAAATGAAGCTTCATATTTACATTGTTTTAAACACAGTAAAAATCCTGGTACTTGCATGTAAAAGGGCTATCATAAGGAGCTGGTTCAAATGTGACCTTCCAAGTCCAGAACAGTGGCTGGACATTGTTGAGGAAATATATCCCATGGAGAAACTGACTCATTATCTAAGGACTAGAGCAGGGACCCATGATCCACGCTGGAGAAAATGGACTGTATACAAGAGATAAGATGGGTCGTGCTCTCAGCTGCTCTTATAAGAATGGATCAAAGATTGTAAAGAGAGAGTAGCGCCTGCACCCTTTTTCCCTTCTTTTTGTTATGGAGATTGTTCAGTGAAATACCTTCTGTAAAATAAATAATTAATAAACTGTGTCATGACTTATCATGTGGATACTTTAGCTTAAGAAAACATAATCACATTTGGCTGCCTACAATAAAAAAAGGGTTTTAGACACAAACTGGTGTAGCAGGAAATTCAGGTTAGTCTGAACGTTTGTTTCTTCAAACCACAGAGACTAATACCACTTGATTCGATCTGTAGTTAATTATTATGTGATGACAGTCAGAGAGTGTGCCTTGTCTACCTTAAAGAGTGTGCCTTGTATTCCGTATAGAGGGGTTTTCCCCAAAAGAGGCGACTCACCGAGAGAGCAGGTCTATGAGCTCCGGCTTGGACATCCCGTCAGGCAGGATGCGAGGAATGGCAGCGACACACGTCCTGAACAAGTCAATCTTAGGCTTCCTTTCACCTCTGAAAAGATCAGATCTATAGGTTAGCTGCAAACGCTTGCTCTCAGTGTGTTTGTCTGTCAAGTGTAAGGGTGTTGTTGTTTTTTTATTTAGTATTTTTTCTTTTATTGTCCATATTATTCATGTGGATTTGTTATTTTAACATCCTGTTATGATGTATGTGTATGTTGTGTGTGATGTCTGTAAGCTACTGCGTGCTTGAATTTCCCTTTAGGGGATCAATAAAGTATCTATCTATCTGTATCTGATCAAGCAAGCATTGTGACAGATAACCAGATTGTCACATCGGGGTTAAATAAAGTTCAGGGTGAGTTAAATGATGGGGTTGTTTTTATAACTTGAAATGTTTTGGCAGTTAGGATGACACATCGATGTGTTCACTTACGTGATCATGTCCTCAGGCTCTTTGTTCAACATCTGAGCATTAGTCAGCATCATGCAGCGTCCCACCTCCTTGTCCAGGTGTCTGAGGATGTTGTCAATAGCCTTTCGCACATGGAAATAATACTGTGACATCCCTGGAAATGAAGATGACAGAGGAAAAACATTTGATATCACTGCAAAAAGTGCAATATTTTACATTTTGTTATGCTGTATATACATTTATATTTGTTTTTTTTGTAATAATATATATATAATATAGTAAGGTAAGGGGAGGACTATATGAGCGTTATGCTTCTTCCTACTGATCAAATTCATCCTTTTTTGATCTTTGATGAATTTTATGATCTATGTTTGTGTATTATGTCTGTTTTTATCTGTTTTTTTCCCCCCTTCCTTTTCTTCTTTTACAAATTGTCAATTGTTCAACATGATTTTGTCTATCTCCGTTCGGTTAGCTCTGTAAGATCCGCCAGAACAGCCGCCATTCACAACTGTACTGTACCCTTCTGTTATTCAACCTTTGGACAGTCAGCATTTTCAGTTAAAGCCATCACTCAATGGAATGCTATTCCAGACAACACAAAGACTTGTAGTTCCCTCACAAGCTTCACATTTCAATTAAAACATTATTTAAAAACCGGTCAACTATTTTTATTTCTTTACTTTTTGTTTTTCAACATGGTGCTGATCAGGTGTGTACGTGTGTGTGTGTGTGTGTGTGTGTGTGTGTGTGCATCACACAATGTGCATTATATTGCTGTAGGATTTGTGACCTGTCTTGTTGTTTTGTTGGATGTTGTCATGTTTTTACTGTTGGATTTAAATTGTGCCCTACCTAGGGACTGCAGATGTAATTTAGCCTAAGGCTAACTCTGGTACAATGCATCAAATGGCAACCTTTATGTTAAACATTGGACATGGGCTCTAACAAATAAAATAATTAATAATAAATAAACATTTCATTCCACATTTGCTATTCTGAGCATGGCCTTTTCAACATTTGCGACCACGGTCTGTGTCACTCACCAATGACTTTGGCCTCCTCATCTGTCAGCGTTTTGCTCAGGTATGTCTTCTTCACTCGGAGTGTATTCCCAGAGGGTAAAGTGCAACCAGTGTTAGGCATGGGAGGCTCGCCGTCCTTCTGCTGCAGTTTATCGGCTATGACCAGGAATGCTCTCAGACCAATATTCATTCTCTGCACAGAAAAGAAACCTAAGGTTCAGCTGTTTGTTAATCAATTTACAATATTGCATTATTAGTCCTGCGGAGAAACTGACAATGAAACACCACATGAAGAAAATGCTAAAAGTAGCAAGAATAAACGTATTCTTTCTAATAATAATTTCTTTGTAGAACTGTGAATTAAAGTAGAGAGCCCAGAACAGGACAGAAAGGAAGCAAAGGGTTATTACTGTCAGAGAATTACAAGTGCTGATTTACATTTTTATATCAACACTTCATTTAATATTGAATGCGTACCTCTGGGTTAAGACTAAAGGCCTTTGCGGGTTTCCCAACACAAAGAAGGTCAAAGATAATCTCTTTCATGGCAAAATCAAGCCTTTCCTGTAATGAAATACGAAGAGACTTGTTTAATATGATGTTTTGAGCCAACTATTTGTTTTAACTGAGAGTTACTTGAAATATAATTTGTGTGACAGTGTGACTTATCTACAGTTCAGTATAGCACACTGTTGTGTTTACCTGTGCAATAAACTGGATGATTTTGACAAAGATATTGAGAGGCATGTCTCTTGGTACCACACTGCGGGATCCTTTGGGGAAAAGTGTTGTTATAATGGTGTTGAGGCGACTGTGGACACAAAGAAAAGAACACATTATGAGGATACCTTAAACAAGCATTACACAAAGTTTTAAAAGGTTGTTAAAATCATATAAAAACAGTTTGAATCGGTTTGTGCAGTACTCCATTGCTTGAGAGGAGGGTTTCTTTTAAGGACAAGTTTATTTTGAGCCTAATTAACACATTTCAAAAGTCTGGCTGGCCCGTTTGGGATTCCTCATGTGGGCTTAGACTCATAATACCGTCTTTAATGCTGCAGATAAACCTGTGAGCCATCAGCACCGACGATCTGGTACAGGCCTGACCCCAGGACATAAAATAAACAGAGCATTCCTCTTTCTGCAAACACCAATAAAATCAGTAAAAAGGACAGAGTGTTTGCTGTAAAATTGCTACATGAATTCCCTTTTTGTTCTTAACTTAAATACAAAAATATTTTTAGTACCAACAAAACGTGTTTCAGCCCATTGGCTTCTCACAATTATTTACTGATACATAACTGTCAAAAGATTTTAAAAGACCTATGTGAGAAAGTGAGAAATTGTCTTAGCCCACTGGAAATTAACATCTGTAGAAGAAATTGTGAATGCAATCCAATGCATCCTTCATGTTTGGCTGAGGTCAAGGAGATATTTACCCCTGTGTTGCAGTGTTGCTCTCACACTTGATTCTGATCATGTAGACCCACAGCAGGCGATACAGGGACTCCAATCCAACACGGGCCATTTTAGGGTCTCTGTTCTGTAATGCAATTACAATTATAAACAAAATCAATGACAGAAAAATGTTGCAACAAATAAAGTTTGCACCTTAAAGTTAATGGTAGGTTCACAAGGGTGTGCAAAAAATTGATTTAAGCTCTACCGATTCAAAATTTATTCATATTTTAATATGTATATATTTTTATTTTATTTTTTGTAATGGCGTGTATAATATCACATGGGAAAAGTAACTACATTTACATACTCTGAATCGTTTTTTAAATTGAGAATCGGTTTGAATCAATTTTGAATCAAATCCTAAGCCTAAAAATCAATATTGAATTTAATACTGACATTTTCTGAATCATGCACCCCTAATATTTACAGAGGTCATTATTGTAATCACGCTCCGCTTATATACTACAAATATTAATTGCTAATGAGAATAGTTACTGTAGAATTACTGCCCAAAGCATTTAGTGCACTGTTATCACGCCACACATTGAATTAAATACCAAGTAACAATGTATACAGCATGATTCTGATTGAAAACTGAAGCAGTGGAAAACATTATGGGCAACAGGGCTGCACATTTGATACTTCCTTACTTACTTACTTACTTACTCTTCTTAGGAGTGTAGATCATTGAGCACATTTGATACACACAACCTTTATGACTTTATAGTCCTCTATGATAAATAAAGACCCCTATAGTCTGAATTAAAGGCTGCTGGTTACCTTCAGATTTGAGAGACAGTTGTTGAGGAAGACATGCCATCTGTTGAGGAAGAACTGTTTCTGGCTGACACACAGCAGACACGTCACCAACGGGTAGAACGCCTGTGTGGAGAACAGTTAGTGTTTAGGGTTCTTTCTTTTTTTAGAGATTATTTTTTGGGCTTTTCTGGCCTTTTATTGGATAGGAAAGTTGAAGCCAGGAAAGGGAAGAGAGAGGGGGACAACATGCAGCAAAGGGCCAAGGGTTGGAATCGAACCTGGGCCACTGCAGTAAGGAATTAGTCTTAGTACATGGGGCTCATGTGCTACCAGGTGAGCTACCAGGTGAGCTACCAGCTGCCAGGTGAGCTGCCAGGTGAGCTGCCAGGTGAGCTGCCAGGTGAGCTACCAGGTGAGCTACCAGGGCGCTCCGTGTTTAGGGTTCTTTTATCATCACATACGGCATTGTCAAAATGGCTTCACATTGGGCAATAGATCAGACCCTCTCTCCCCTTTCACTTCTTCAGTTGTCCTGTGATTAAAGGCCTCAAATGCCCAAAAAAATAATGTTAAAAAAGGCTTCACATTGACTTAAATGTATAATTTGAGGAATTTCGCATTATCTCTGAAAGATATTTGCATTAGTGCAATTTAAGACGTAAACCAGTTTTCTTTTGAAGACATAATGAGGTTTCCTGCTTTTGTTATGCATTATGCTGACACTGCACTGCTCATAAAATGTGGCTTTCAGCCATAATTGCCTCAGGGGAATGTAGCACTTCTGTAAGAGCAAACTGCTGTTCCATGAGGGTTGTTGTCTTTCCATTTCACCGTGAACTGCTGTGTTGAAAAGCTTTATTGGAATGTGGATGCGTATACTGTATACACTCCACTGCTTCCGTGCTCTTTTTTATGCTTTGAAATGGCAGCCTGTCTTTCCTCATAAATGATTTCTGGTGTGGACTATGACGTTGTAAGAGAGCATTACACGAGAGTGACCATGAAATGCATTGAAGATTCACAGAGCCCATAGGCATCAAGGAAATCTGAGCAAGCAGTAGAGGGTGTCAGAGTAATAACAGAAGTGTACAAAAACTAACAGGGCCGACAATCAGTATCAGTTTGTTTTCTGCCCATCGACTAACCAGAGAATGTTTCTTTCTGGAGGACAAGTCCAGGGTTGTGTCGTACAAGCTGTCCACAAAGTTCCTCAGGCAGGGTACGTTCACTTCATTCTTCACGGCCTAGGACAACATCACACACGGTCACATGACAAGACACATTTACATTTTACAATGCCAATGAAATACTGTGTAATGCATTCAACACACAATGGAGGAAAACAACTTACTGCTGCAACAGGAACTAAAATTTCAACAAAGAGACCAGCCAAGGCATGCTTAATGTCCTTGTCCTTGACTTCCAGGAAATATTGGGCGCACTCCTGTAGAAACGAGAGTAGTAAATGATTAAACATGCAATAAAAAGGTGTATCCCTTTAAATCTACTATACATGTACAGCGTGTTTACCCAAGAGATAAACAGACTTGATACTGCATGGTCCAAACTGAATGTACAAATTAACAAACTGCATGTCAAAGCTGATGGGAAACATAACCAAGATCATTGGCAGCAAACAGCCCTGACATTGATGAAACGCTTACTGGCCTGTAAGGTAGCCACTATGGTAGCCACCCACAGATACAGGTAAGCTTATGGATTCACTGTGCCTTCTGCATGTATGTTCGACATAATGATGATAATTTTATTGGTATTATAAGTATTATAGGGCACCAAAAAAAGGTATGTGGGAAGGCTTTACGCCACCCTACACGAGTAGGGCCAGTTTATTATACAACTCTATTTTATACAATACATGTAGTAGGGGTCCCTGCTTGTCTCTTTCAGGTTTGGGGTCCTTGGCCTAAACAATGTTGAAGACCCCTGGTATGGATTATAGAAGACTGTACCTGCATGAACTGAAAAGAGGCTTCAAAATCTTCGACGGGATACATCTTAATTCGGAAGAACTTGACCCCCATGATAAGGGTTATAGTACTTTGGACTACATAAGGACTCTGCTCTTTCTGCCGCAGCTCCTTTAGCTCAGTCATAAACTTCTTCTTCACAGCAGGAAACCTGAGAGAGAGAGAGAGAGAGAGCAAGAGAGAGAGAGAGAGAGAGAGAGAGAGAGAGAGAGAGAGAGAGAGAGAGATGAGATTCTATATAAAGAAATGCTTGTATAGCTCAGTCAGACAAATCCCAAATCAGCACATCCACAAAAAGGTGCCTTCACTTCAGAGTCTTGACACAGTGAAATACAGACAATATTCAGGGAGCATGCCTCCCAAAAATACCATCCCCTCGTCTTACCCTCAGTATGCAGACTCTGAGTCTGTGCCCCAAGACAAACTCCTTGCCTAGCACCTGATCCCTTGCCCAAATTGAACCAGAGATGGAATTCTTCAGCTGGTCTAAATTTAGAAGATAATTCCCCATGGGAGCTTACAATGAGCATCTCTTAACCTCTTCCCTGGTGCCTGGTAGTGAAACTGAATACAGCTGTTTCTGCATCTTAATTATGGGAAGAGCATTTGTTATCATTTTTACAGACACAAACAGTGGTTGAGAAACCACATGTAAACATCTTCAACACAGCATCAATCTCTTTGCAGATACTCCAAATCCAACTATGATTTATCATTTTAGTTCACAGTAACATGTGTTTTTTTCTTTCCTGAACTCAGAGAAAAGTAAAGATCTCTCTGATTGAAGTATCTCATGCAGGAAATTAAGCAGAGCACACTTTGGAAAGAAGGTATGCAGTGTGCTTACCCAGCCTATCTCTATTTTAAGGGTACGTTCCTTGCTGCGATGATCTGAAAACTTCAAATAAACAAACATCAATTTCCAGTCCTAGTTTGGTGTGAAGGGGACCTGTCCAAAAGCGTGTCGTCCCTTGTGTCTGTTCCAGATGAGATGTTTTGCAGAAAGGCATGAGGAATGGTAACACACCATTTTGATGTGGCATGAAACCAAAGCTCAACAGAGCAGAAAGTGAAGATTTACGAGCCAATCAAGACCGATGAAAAAGAAAAGCAAAAATATTCTATTATATAACCATAGTTCTGTCTTTGCTACTTACTTGGACTGAGCTAAAACTCCTATGATTTCAGCATAAAGGTCTGCTACAGTGTGCATGTTGCCAGTGTTCGGACCATGATACCTGCAGGAAACACAACATGAGGCAGAGAAAAACAAACCTTAAAGATACTTAAAACTAACAGAAAGAAGGAACAGTGTTAAAAAAAATCAAGAGCTTACCCTTCTTTGTGTCTAAAGTGCTTAAATGCCAAATTAATGACTTCATTGACCAAACTGTCAAGGACCGGGTGGAGCGGCATCTAGTTTAAAATCAAAAGAAAAACTGGGATGAGAATGAACGTTCAAGAAAATATAACATGATTTTTTTTTTCAGCAGTAGTAACTCATATTAGCTCTACTTAAGTTTTGACATAAACTTAGCAGCTTTTGTGTGCAACAATTGAGTCAAGTCACCTGTTTCAAAACTTCTATAAGTACAAGAGAGAAGATGAAGTCAATGGCCAAATCCCTCCTTTCAAGTAGATAATCTTTCTGCTGCTCATCGCTGTTACAGAGAGAAAAAACAGAAGCGACAGGTTTGCTACAATCATACAGTACATGTGAGCTTCCCCACTGCTTCTTTACATTGCCCAGAAGTGGCTCATTGTTGCATGCAGTAATCAATTTAATGATTCTCACTTCTTGGACTTGGTGTTGGCTCTTGGCCGGTACTCATGCAACTCCTCATCTAGGCCATTTTGTCTCTTGTACCAGTCGAACAACGTGCGCAGGATGGAGGGGAGACAGTACTCAGCCAAAGAGCTCATGGTGCTTATCAGCTGGAAGAAGAAGACGTACATAGTACAAATGCATGTTTGTCTTTGGCAGTTAACATACCAAAGTAAAAGATAGTAATCAGTGTTTCCTTTGTTTATTTGTACAGCAATTTACACAAAACTTTAAGCTGCACGAGAGAAAATAATTGACGTCTCATTATGTTTCCTACATTTGAACAATAAACGGAGCCACGGCGGAAATGAGGGAGCTTTTAAGTAAATTCCAAAGCTACATTTATGGAGAGAGATGAGACTGAAGGGTGAGCTGGACCTCATTGGGACTATGGAGAGAGACAAGGTGCCCATGGGACAGCCTCCCTCAGTCTTGAGGGGAGGGAGAGGGAAAGGAAGGAACGGGTGGGATGGGCTGCGCACACAGGAAGGGAGGAGAGTCTGGCCGGGCTTGGGAACACAGCGAGCCCTTCATTCAGCACGAGGCCGAAGAAGAATCCTGGCTCTGTGTGGCTGCTGAATGGCCTCACGCAGCAGCACAAACACACCTCTGTGGCTGTGAAAGAGCCTTCTCTACAGAACCACAGACCTGCTGGACACACCTAGTGCAGAGCCAGTGGCAGGTAAACACTCCAGCCCTGGACTGAATCTGAAAGAGCTTTTGGGATGTGAGCAGGGCTTTCACCCATCAGATATTTCATGTTACAGTGCATCATGCTAGAGCAGTATTTAAAAACCTCCTTACCTACCTACCTACATGCCTAGGTGCTCACAAGGAGAGGCAATACAGTTCATTGATGGGCTTTTATATAATCGTTTGCCGGTTATGTCAACCCCAAAATGTCATCTTGTGCAGTAAGGTTATTTAATTCCGTCAGCTCAGTACATCACTTTTAGATCACTTTTGTTTTGCTAACAGCCGCTGTTATATTTCTCATTCTCATTAGGGCTGCCCGATACAAGGAAAATATGCGATATGCAATATAACGTTGTTATATATCGCGATAATGATATTACTTGCGATAAATAGTTCTAAGTGTACTCAGTTCTGCATTTCTGCTGCTTTTGGGCTTCTGCGAAAACACAACTTGCTTGTTGAATTTGAAATAGATTACTTTCTTTTATTTAACAAACTGAACATTAAACACCATTAAAAAGAGTATGACAGTTACATTTTAAAGTGCAGTCACTCATATTTTCTTTCAACTGACTAAAAAAATCTCTGTGTGTCTGTCGCAATATGTAGCAGCCTTTCACAATGTGTTTATTGCGCAAGTCGATTTTGCGATGACGATGACAAAAAGAAATATATCGTGCAGCCCTGAATCTCATCACTTACTTGGTCAAACTGAGGATCTTCTCCCCTCTGCAGCGACTTTGTTAATGGCTTTTCCTGAAAACACACGAAAAGGGAGTAATTTTACAACTTTTGTAGTTTTTTTTTTATTTCTACAAAGTCAAACTGGCAAAGTTCTCTCAAGTTTGGTCCGAAGCTTGCAACTCCCTGGCCAGAGTGTGGAGTATTTTTGAACAGGGACTCATTAGAGCCCAGCTAATGAGAGAGCCATCAATCTGTCTAATGCCAGGCATGAGCAGGAAGAGTCAGATATTGGAGATGGGACATTCATGACAGCTCCCATTATTACAGTCTTCTATCATCTGAGATGAAGGCCTTTATGAAGGATTTGGGTTGAACACAGTCTTCTCCTGCTGTAAGGACAGTCCTGACTTCTATATATCATTAGTAGCACATCCTATTTTTAAGTAAATAAATGCTGAGTCTGTAACATCTTTAAAAAGGCCTTGAACCCTTGATGACAACTCAATTGAAACACCAGAATAAAACATTAAAGGGGTGGTTCAGAATTTTGAAGATAGGACCTCATTTCCAAGTTTTCCAGTGTGTTATTCATCAGTGGAGACCATTTTCAACACGTTTCATCCAGTCCTTCCAGTTGCAGAGTTCGCTGGTGCTAGGCTAGCGCAAGTCAGCGGTATCTGCTAGCCTGCCACTAAAAACAGTCTTACCCACACCACAATACACCGAAGCAAATAAATTATAACGCCAGAATATCGATGTAAATGTCTGTGTTGATAGACTAATGTACAAAAATAGAAAAACAGCCTTAAAAGATATGTATTGCAAAATTCCATTCATTTTGCAAGACACTGCAGGTAAATAGGATATTTTAGACAGTTCACCATGAAACTTCCCCAGTTGACCACTTACACTGAGAAAAGCATTCTTAGAAATACAAGTTTTCTGAATTGTTATGTTTAATATGCAAATGAGGCATTATGTAATGCTAAGAGGACGTTAGGTATTTATGGAATGGACCACAGGAGGAAAATAGATATTATATTATTAGATAATATAACAAAAATATTCTTTGTTGATGGGAGTCAGGGGGGGAGAACAGCAAAATAAAACTGAATATTTTTCCATGTAGCTCTCAGTCTCAGAGTCGCAGACTGGAGACCTCCCGTCTCATGCCTCCTGTCTGATGCCTTCCCGGCTGTTGCCGACCCCGAGCTTCTACTTTTCAAAATAAAAACTTGCGTCTCGTCCTCAATGTCTTCGTACTTTTGGTGTTTTAGATAATTTTGAACTAAACAGTACCGCAATCATGCTAATGACTAACAAATTATTATTTACAGCAGATGTATTAGATGTATTAGTTACACGACTGATCTAGCAAAGCAGTTTTGTGTTTATATGTGCGGGATTTATTCAGTTTGGTCAAATCCAACAGTCTCTACAAAGCTATAGCTCAAAATGCCCAGCTTAGGTTCACAGAAAAATGTATTGCTGGCAAAGAGAGGTTCAAGTCTATTTTGACTAAAGATCCCAAAACTCCTCCGGTAGCCCCTTAAATAAAAAACAAAGAGTTCCTAACTTTTGGTAAATTTAGGAGAAATCTACAGTCGCAAATGGAAAATACCTAAATGTGTAGTTGGGATTTAGGGATTGGGTTTTATTTTCGACTAGTCTGAAAGAAGACTCAAAGTTGAAAAATTATGTTTTTGCCTGTAGTGTCGCCCTTTAAGAGACAAAAAGTGCTTAAATTAATGATTAATAATCACAGTAAATCAGTAAAATATACAATTACTGACAATCGGCCTACAAACTATTTTGATCATCATTTTTTTAAACCTTTTTTTATCCAGGTAAGTGGATTGAGAACAAATTCTCATTAGAAACGATGACCTGACCACATTCACACAGTTCCACGTTCATACCTGGAAGCTGCCCGGTACAACCACAGCCTGATCTGCTGGCCACTGAGCAGCTCCACTGAAGAGGTTGGGGTTAAGGGCCTTGCTCAAAGGCACCTCAGTGGTGGTAATGAGGGAGGGGCAAGCGCTGCTCTTTCACTTTCCCCCTTTCACTTTCCCCCACTTTCAACCCCCATATCCTGTTGGTCTGGGGGTTGAACAGCAACCTCCCGGTCCAAAGCTTGCTTCGCTAACCTTTAGCCCACCACTGCCACAATTAAATGACAATTCATTTATTTAAAAAATGAATTCAAACTGACTACAGATCGATGAATATGACAGATTCAGTTGCGTAAACAAATCCACCTGAATGATGAGGAGGAGCAGGAGAGACAACTGTATGCTAATAACTACAAGACAGGGCTAAAACAAATTACCAATTCTCCATGAGAGACACATCCTGCATGCAGTGCTCTGGGACTTACACTGAAAGGAAGGGGTGCACACTTTCCCTGTGGTAATGAACACTTCCCTGCAAACTGGGGCCGCTGACTAATTGCTTCCAATAAATCATAGTCCATAAAACTGAAGGCTGCCATAGCAGCCACAAGTAAACTGACCATATGTCAGACCTGTGCAATCTGCATACAATTATAGTAAATAGTGTCTAAACCAGCCCTGGGATCTGTAGAGTTGGGTGGCACTTTTATTTGATTTCCTTTCTCTTGTTTCCCCTACGCCGTGGTGTAACAAAGGGTAGCTATTTGTGTTAACAAATGCTAACGTGTCATTGGACACAAAGCTTCAGTATGATGATTACTGCTGTCTAAGGCTTTTCTTAGTAATAAGGATCAGTTGGTCATTTTTAGTTGACTTTCAGCAGCACTCGTGAGATACTAATGTGGTTCTGGGAGCAGGTGGTGAGTGGTTCCCTGTCTGCCTGACTGTCTGTTAACAGAATTATTCATGACAGCTGCCGTTGTGGTCCTACAGATCGGCTTCAACCTCCACTGGACATTAGCAGCTTTTACCTTCATCTAATTTTCCAGAAATATTCATCAGTCGGTATCTTAATAATACAGTAGATCAAATACAAGATTACCAGTCACTTCCAAATTATGAAATGATTTGCTGATTAATATTTAAACCTAAAGTACTTTTCTAATCAAATAACATTTGACTCAGAATGGTCTCGGGCTATTCAAAAAAGCCAACATTCTCTGATTCTAGCCTCTTACATGAGAAGATTTGCAGCTTTTCGTTGTCATTATCATTATAAACTGAATATTTTAGAGTTTTGGACATTTGTGTAAACAGAATAAGACATTTGAAGATGCCACCTTTGGCCTTTTTTGACTTTCTATATACCTTGGCCTTAAATACTAATTAAACAATACGATTGATTGATTGATTGATTGATTGATTGATTGATTAATCGAGAAAAAATATCGCTAGTCGCAGCCCTTCTGTAAAGTAACAATGCAGTGTGAGTTTATTGTACTAAACAGTGAAATGAGGTTGATATTAGTCTATGCAACTTTTACTGGTAATGGAGTATTTTTTTTATTGTTGTATTGGTACTTTTACTTAAGTAAAGGAGCTAAATACCTCTTTTACGACTGTTGGTAATTCATTACCGTAAAACGAGCTACTGTCGGCCTGTCATCAGGCTTCCTGTCGGACCTTGTTATAGCGGTTTACAACCTGGGGGCGGGGGACCCACAAGGGGTCATACATTGATTAACAGGGCAGCAAACAAGAATACTTCTCCGACAAAATAAAATGCTTATTTTTATCTAATCTTTCTCACTGTCTAATTTAATACATTTTTAGCAGACTCTAAAATCATTGAAATGGAACAATCTGTAATAACTTTGCTCCAGCTTTGATTAAACTGCACACAGATCATAGTCTTGCAACATTTGATGAGCAGTTGCAAGATTCACAAGCAACAAAATTGTGTCTCAACTTCTGAAGCAAAAGCCATGAGACAATCTTCCAAGATTTTTTTGGCCACAGGACACAAAGAGCAGTAACCCATTACTCTCTGCTGACTTACCAGCGGCTCAGCCATGATGATGCGGATCTTGCGCTCTGACATGGTGGTGAAGTTGGCGAACAGGCTCTTGAGGACATACTCGCCCGGCTTGCTTTCCGGGTCAATGCTGATGGGCATCATGGCCGGGGGACCCTTCTCTCCCTGAGGACAGCAGACTGGAGGGATGGGGGGTTTAATGTATCCGTTCCCCACGGGCGAGGCTGCGCAAACGACACAAAAAGCACAAGATGGTAAACAATTTTGTGAAGTAAAACATTGCTAATTCAAGCACAAATAAGTGGGACAGGGCCAGCCAGGCCGGATCTGTTTACAAAGAGAGATCACCAAATAGAGTATTACTGAGAAGCTTCCAAACATGGACATAAAGTTCCCAACATGTTGAACATTCCTGAGGGAAACTGTCCAAAGGGCAACGGCTTACCTCAAGTCTGCTCTTTCTTTCCTATTGCTACAGTGAAAGGAGCACATATGGAAATTAAAACACCACGGCCAGCAGCTGGTGTTTTCATTTCGTACCAAAGATGTCATTGCCCTTTGAGGGAAGCAAAAATCTTGTGCATGTGACCATCCTACAGCCGGTGTTATGATGTGGCCCACGTTTAATTCCAGATGACTTAGCTTAGGCCCACAAGTTAAAGTTTACCTTAGTGTTCCTGCTTCCAGACACAAAAGTGCTAAATATAGTATAGAACCGCATACAAACATCTAATTAGAACTGTGAGATGTTTATTTAGCGTGAAACACTACAACCCCTAACTGCATGTCCAACTCACAAATAGCCATTCATCTGATGTGTACAGGAAACATTTGGTCGCAGGGAGGGATTGTGGAGGAGGTGCACTGTGTACTTTCTGCATATCGTCATCTGGACCAATGTTTTGCACTTTTGCTTAAATTAAAAAAAGAAATGTGATCACAAAACAAAAAATCTGATGTGTGTGTGTGTGTGTGTGTGTGTGTGTGTGTGTGTGCGCATATATTAAATAAATGTGACTGGACAGATATCACATCAGCAGCAGCAAAGTACAGCCTGCACGGTGTCAGGAGCACAGTACGTCTGTCAAAGTCACATAGCAAACACCAGGCTTTGTTGTGAGCATAAGTTTTGTTTTCTTTGCTTGTTAATATATTAAAATAGTTTAAAGTCCCTGTTAAAAAACTGGTTTGGTGAGAGCTTACTAAGACAAAATACAGTTCATGAAAAGACCTCAGTTGCTGCATACTGATGCCAAGTGTAATTGTTGTAATGAGAGATTTCTCAATGCCGAATTAAATGAATGTAAGATACAAGTATTTATTTTTAAAAGGAGGGTATTTATTTAAAAAAATATATGATCCCAATTTTGAATCAGTGTAGAAGCAGCAAGTATACTGTAGGCCTGTACATCATGTTTAAGCATGCAGACCAAATTAATATTGAAATTGAAGTAATTTATGTTCATGTAGTCATGTTGTGATAAGAAACCTACAGTATGAATTAAACAGAGAAACAGGTAACTGGCAATGTAATTTAGTGACTTCTGAAGTCTGCCAAAAGTACTCAAAAGCAGGAACATTAATCTTCTTGCAGATCAAAGGTTGAGCTGATAAAAAAGGCTCTAATGAATTTTCTGTGTGCTTTACTCAAAACTATTACCACTTCACAGGTAGTCAAAGGAAACTGCTTAACACACAAAAAAACGAAGAACTTAGATACACATCAGCAGAGACAGGAGTTAAGCAAAGTGCCAATCAGCATTTTTCAGAGGCCGTACAGTGTGAGTGAGCAGCTCTGACAAAGCTGCGCAAGAGAAGCTGGAGAAACGCCGTAGAACTAGTAAACAAGTCTTCTTCTCCAGGACATGAAGCGCTCGGATATCTGTCCAGGAATGCGCAGCATGTGTGATGATCTCGTACGGCTTTCAGAACATGCTTCCCTTACTGGCGGCAACTCAGCACCTACCCAGGCCCTTGATGAAGCTGATGACGCTGGCCTTACTCCAGCACACAGCCGTCCCGTCCATTGTGGGGAAGGAGGATATGCTATCCAGGGTTGTCCTGAATCAAGGCAAATGCTTGTTAGTAAAATCCACCAACGTCCATGTCTTGTTGTGTGTCAGCTGGCACTACCCGGCTGGGCATAGTTTCCATGGCGCACAGAGCCAACAGCGGGTGTGTTTTAAAAAGTGGGAGTAGTGTTTGGTACGGGAGACCACGCAATAACTCTCTCACTCTCTCTCTCTCTCTTTCTGAGCTGCTTCTGCTATGGCTTCTTCTAGCCTTGTGACCAGCCGGTGCCTTCCAAAAGTGAAGGTCATGCAGGAATTTTTAGCTGAGGCACAGTGCAGTGATGAGGTCCAACATGCTATGGTGGCATAGCTGTGTGACTATATTTAGCCCAGGGAACACACACACTATACTACTGACAGAGCAACCCTCCCCTTTCCTCCACCATGCTAAAGCACGAGGGCCAGACCACCAGAGTGTAAACACCATTGTTGACCAGCCACTGCTTCGGCACACTTCACTTCTTCAATCACTTTACTCAGCATATAAGTAAAATATCAGATTTTTAAGTAGCTTCCCAGCAACAAAGACTCTGGATTAGGGCCACCCGATATGAGGAAAATATGCTATAGTGTTGTTGAATATTGCGATAACAATATTACTAATGATAAATAAACAAAAAAAGTCAGTTCTGCCTTTCTACTGCTTTCAGTACTCTGCTAACATACAGCAAATTCCTTATCAAAATCATTTCCAACATTATTTTATTGAACATTGAATTGAACTTACACTAATAAAAAAGAATGACTGTTACATTTTGAAGTGTAGTTTTCTACTGATACTCTCTTTCAACTAGAGATGTTACTTATACTGGTATCGGTATCAGGAAGTACTGGAGTTTATGCACCGATCCGATACCACATAATAAAGCCCTAAATAAAATCTAAGTTAAAGTAGTTTATTTATGTTCTTTTTCTGTTATAACTAACTGTTATAACAGACTAATTGTTTGAGAGTTGAACCTGACCAACAACAAAGATAGAAATCATATCACATCCATACAGGGATAATAGTATACAGTTGTTAAAACATAATAAAATATATGACCCACTGGTATTGGATCAGATCAAGTTCAGGTATCAGAATAGGTATCGGTGAGCAAAAAATGGTATTGGACCCTCTCTACTTTTAACTAACTCAAAACATTTCTGTGTGTCTTTCGCGATATGCCACAGCCTTTCGTGATGTGTTTATTACTAGGTTGATATCACGATGATAAAAAAAAAACGATATATTGTGCAGCCCTAGACTGGATGATAACATCTGATTTAACAAACGTTTTAAAGGGCACAGTGGGTTCAATAAACTTAAATCAACATATCATTTTATCTAAATTTTCTCCTGTAGATTAATTAAACTGGATATGAGAGGTGAAGAAAGCAACCAGTGTGCATATCAAGCCCTTTCTGTTGCTCTGGGCGCTGCACGGCGACTCAGACGTGACATGTGACTCTGCAAACAAGGAGCTCGGGCACAGTGTGCCTTACATCATCGCCAAGCTGGAAACACCCTGGGCATGGTGGTGCTCCCGAGAGGACAATGCAAACAGGCTACAAGTGTCTCTCTTGCACACACCCATACACACATGTACAAAGAATGCAGTTGACTAAATGCATCCACGGAGACTGTCCCGCTGAGTAAACAACTACTCTGGCAGTCATTTGTGAACAGAGTGGGTGGATATTTAGCTACCACTGACCTCCTTCACTGGACTAGAAATTCCAATGTCAACATAGACCTTGGGGAGCGCATTGTCCAGCTGCTGTGAGAAACATTGACTCTGCATTTCTGTGAGAGTACTATTTTAAACTGTCCTTCACCACTGTACAGCATGTATATGTCATACTACTAGGCTGGGTATAAAGGGACACTGTTCATAGGTGCCGCCTTCCACTAAAAGGTTAATAAGAGTTAATAAAAATGTTTGCGTTATATAACGTAATGAGCATGCAAATGTTGTTTGTCTGGTTTAGATCATAAAGTGTTAGGTCAAATGAAACAACCAGTTACTGTATCAGCCAGATGTGCCACACTGACTATATTTCCATATTAAAATGAAACAGAAGTAGTCACTAGAGCTTACATTTAATCTCTGACTCAGTTTAGATCCTGGAATGCTGTCTAGAGTTGAAGCTGAACTATTTTTGCTTAAATTTATCAAAAGAGGAAGCAACAGCTGGAGCCAATGGAGCAACAATATCCCGATTCTAATACATTATCACAAGGTCAGAGTTTGAGTGTCCCAAAAAATATGAGAGTGGAGATAGCAAGAAAGTGATTACAGAGCTCTGTGAAAAGCAGATTAAAATGTCAGTCTCAAACTGACCATCGGCCTTTTTTTAGCACGCTGACATCATGCTCGAAACCACAGCCTGCTGTGAGAGAGTGTTTCATTTATATGAGTCCCTGTAGAAACGCCTGCATCTGTCTCTTTCAGCTAAACGGAAGAGAATTGTCTATGTATAACTTCTGCAATTTCATTCACTGTTGAAACACTATTTTTAGCTCCCCAAAAATAGAGCACTCATATTGCACTGCGCATACAGTTGCACCAGGCTATTACACGGAAGAATTTAAAAACTCCGCAAATGTGACAGAAACAACGACTTAACTAAAAAGAAAATGGGCACAAGGGCTGCACAATATATTGTTTTTCTTATGGTTATTACAATATCAAATTACGCATTAAACAAATTGTAAAAAGGCTGCGACATATCACGAAAGACACTTTGAGATTTGAGTTATTTGAAAGAGAGTATCAGTAGAAAACTACACTTTAAAGTGTACAGTAATTTGCTGTATGTTAACAGAATACTGAAAGCAGCAGAAATACAGTACATTTGAGTACATTTTAATATCTGTTTATTTATTGCAAGTAATAACGTGATCGCAATATTCAACGACATTATCGCATTTAGTATATTTTCCTCATAGCGTGCAGCTTTAATGAGCACAATAGCATTTCATAACAGAAATAAGTCAACTGAACAACATGTCTGACTAATCATCAGAGGAGCACTCGGCTTACTGCAGCTCATCTCCTGCTCTGATTGGCTCATGGTGGACCGGCCTTCAGGCAATTTGAACACCGGACCTGCTGCTGCACAATGCCAGTTCTATGTGTGCTGCTAGTTGTTACTGTTTTATTAGAACTGGACACATTGATTGATGAGAGACCCCTGTCTAAAAGGACCTTGACTTTGTTTACCTTGTGGTCACGGTGCAAACAGTATCTAATATGTCTGGAATCCTAGTGTTGTCAGATCAGTTTCTATTAACGACGCTGTCTCTCTTGCCATCTTGTGATTCATTACAGAACAGCTTGTGCAAATGGGAGCAGAGAGATGAGACTAGGAGATCCCATACATGCATTTAATGAAAATGTGAAATGCATAGCCGTGGGTCGCTGCTATGCCTGCACGATTAATCGTTATAAAATCACAATCTCCATTCACCCCTGTTTATGATTTAAAGGTACAATGTGTAACATGTCTGCATTAAAATGTCTAGAAACAACCATACCTATGTTATAGATTTTTTATGAATTGTGTTCTTATACAATCCCAAATATTTCCACCAAATTTAAAACCCAGAGAAATCTGTTATTTTATTTTTTAGCAGGGGACGTTTCCTTTAGTCACTTGTCAGTGGCGTCATATAACCTTTCACCCTCTAGTTACTCGTAACATCTGTCAGAACACGGGCACCCAGATGATATCTACGTCACAGAAAGAAATGCTGCTTTTGCTGCATCATTTTGTGATTAATTTGCAACACAGCAATACAACAGAGACCTTATTTTTTTATACAATTCAATATCTATCCAGCTTATTGTTACTACCATGTGCTGGTTGATAAGTAGCGTTAATGCTAATGCTTGGTGGGTAACATTATGAGGTTACAACATCATTCAACAAGCTCATAAAGTTATTTTTAGTATGATTGTTTTGACCACGGTTAACGGCACTGGGCTAACCCACAAATAAGTTCCCCAGTAAGGTTAACATTTGCTGTATAGATAGACGACTAATCTAAGGCAAATTTAGCCAGCTAGCACACCCCGGACTGTCTGCCTCACTCCCCTGGCACAGAGAGACCTTACTCAGGATGACAGCTGACAACAGCACCAGGACATATAGCTAGCTAGTTGCTGTTAGCCCCCAGTCAGCTAGTAGCCAGCCAGTATCATTACAGCAAACCGAACTCAGCCAGAACTTAACTCCAGTGCCGGGTGCTAACAACTGAAGCGTCTGGAACAGACCATATCAGACCCAGGCACCAGGTTCAGAACACATTAGCTAAGTCTCCGTTAGCGCTACCAGTGTTCATGCTTAAAATCTCCTCCTTGCCAAATTTCTTCCCCATTTGCAGTTAGCTAAATTAACCTGAAAAAGGTGGGTTAACCACTAACACGACTAGTTAAGATTACAGCAAAGTGAAGGGGGACATCATTCTGGGCAGCTGGGGGATCTTTTGCTGCCGACAACAGCCATCAAACGTCCCCGCAATCCCCACCCATCTCTCGGCCTCCTTGAGTAAAGTTACAACTAACCCTGTCCGCCCAGTGTTGAAACCATCCAAAAGGTGACACTGATATGTGAAATATATTGCGATAGTGTGATTTTAGCTGCTGGCTAATGTTAGCTTGCTGGCTCACTAGTTAACTGGTCAGCTACCAAAACATATCAAATCAAGAAAAACTTAATTATGTTGGAGAGACTGCAGCTAATGTATTAGAATGACATAAATAAACGTTACTAAACGCAACGTGAATAACCATGAATGGGTAAATAAACAAAATGGATATTGATAAAACCCTGGTACTAGTGACGAGAATCAGCAAATCACTCAGTCAGTATTTTGGATTCAGCAAGACGTTGAGGGTCAGTCTGATGTGATTTCAGAATCAGAATTAGAAATACTTTATTGATCCCCGAATGAAAATTCTATGTTACAGTTGCACAAAGTATATAAATATCAGAGTAGAAATATAAATAAAGAAATATAAGGAGTGTGGATATGCACGGTATTTACAAAGTTAAAGGAATTTTTATGATACAGTATTTACATAACTAAGGAGGTGAGATTTGCAAGAACAAATCTTTATTAGCACCTTAAATGTCACCACAAAGTGCAGTAGGAAGGAAGCCGTACAAGGCAACAGATCAGAAAGTGGTCTAACAACACAGACATCTATTACTGTAGCTGCAGCATGTTGACTGACATGTAATTTTGTAAAGACATGTTCAAGGAGTTCAGATAGAGCCTGTATCGGGGCCAGATTTAGTTCAATGTGTTATATGTCACTAATTTTGGTAGCCTGCTGTACTTAAATGGCTAATATGTACTTTAGTTTTCTTTATTCATTGAAGCCTTTATGTTTACAGGCTTGTGGTGATGTGCAATGTGCCATAGGTACATTGGTACTGCCAATTCGTTTTGTTTTATCATGGTTCATGTGTGCAATAAACATTACACTTCGCGTAAAAAAGAATCGTGGCAGAGAATCGTTATATAAATTCTAAGCTAAAAAATTGTGATTCATATTTTTCTCCAAATCGTGCAGGCCTAGTCACTGCTGATATTGTTATTATACTATGAGTGCCTGTGCCTTTATCAGCACAGTGACCCACTCTGAGGATTATGCAACATCATCAGGAGATGGCTTAATGTTGAGCGTGTGAACAAGGACAGCATGTTCTATGGTATCTCTTTTCATTCAGGTTCAATAGATGTATGCACAAGCTACCACACTGCCTGACTTGCTAGCATAATTCACTTTAGATTGTAATCATAGTTATCTGTCAGATATAGCTTTAGTTGCCAAATTGTATTTGGGAATATAAACTGCAAATGTTGCATTGGCTAAGGTGCCACTTCCTGGTTTATTATTATATTATCTACATTATTATTTTATTATTATCTTTGTTGTCGGTCTTGCTCGGGTTAAACTCTTTGTGAAACATGAACAAACACAAACAATAAACGCCACAGAACTTTCTTTTATCATCCAGTTTGACAGTCAGTTATAACAGAAAAAGAACATAAATAAACGACTTTAATGTAGATTTTCTTTAGGGCTTTATTACGTGGTATCGGATCGGTGCAGAAACTCCACTACTTCCTAATACCGATACCAGCGTTTTAGGCGGTATCGGAGGCGATATCAATACTGGTATCAGTATTGGAACATCTCTAATCAGATGCAGAGAGGCATCCTATCCCATCCTCATGGGTCACGATGGGAGCCAGTGGAGTTGTGAGCTCTAGACAGAATATGCGACCAAGCTGAACCTCCACTAATCCTATTACTGTGCTCTTGCACTTAATAAGAGCTATTTAAACTCAGACACTCACAGGCTAAAGAAGAATAAGGCTAGAATTGAAAGAAAAGGAACAGGAATGAGATGCTGAATCACCATCAGCAGGACTTAATGTATAGGACACTGTATTAATCTGGGCAATGGTAACTGTACCACGGTCCTGTGTGCATGTGTATATAATGTGGAACTTCTTCTCAGCCAATAACTCTTGCTAGATACTTGGATACTTATGTCTGCAGTTAAAAGTATGATGCTTCCAAGTTTGCAGCAACTGGCGTGCTGACCAATAAAATCCCACTTAGCTCCATTTACAACAAGCAACAGCACATCCCCGTCACAGACCACAACAGGAAAAAGAGGCTATGAAGTCAGGTTCCCCCTAGAGCTGCAGCCTCAGCCAGTCAGTCAGCTCTGTCAGCTTGCTGAGGACAAAAACCACAACACCAAGAGACAAACTGCTACTCACTGCCACTCCACGATTTCAGCAAAGATTTGATGCTGATTTCAAAGAAGCCAGAGTCCTGCTGACTGGCCATGGCTGCCGCTTTCCGTTGAGTTTCCTCCAGTAGCAGCAGCAGCAGCTGAGCTGGGACCAGCAGGTAGCGCCTGCTGTCACCTCTCTGTGACGCAGACAATGTTGTGCTGACAAGACCCTGAGTAAACACACTAGCCCAGCTTCACCCCTCCTCTTGTGTCCTGTTGTTGGCTATCAGCCCTCTCGCTCTCCTTCACTTCACACTCTGTTAACATCTCTCTCTCGCTCTCTCTCTGAAGCTATGGCAAGCAGTGGGCGGCAATGCAAGCTGCCTTTAAATAACTGCGCGGAGGCTGAGAGTACAGGAAGCAATCCTCTTAGCGGAGTGCAGTTAATAATAACTACTGTTTGTCTGTGTGCAGGGCAGGATAAGGATGACAGTGCTGGGTTTGTGCGTCTTTCTGCATGACCGGGAGCATCGCACAGGCCGCCACCACTGACGGCTGGGACGGAGAACGCAGCAAGTGTGACACATAACAGGGAACATCTGGGAGAGCAGTGGAAAGCAGAAGACACTAAAGTGATCAGCAAGCAGAGGGAATTTATTGCAGACAAGGGATCTGCATGGGAATAGGGCTGACCGCTGTGCATTTCTTTAGTTGTTCACACATTTTTCGAATTATTATAATCATTAGGGGGCAAACTATCTGTATTTATTTATTACTTGATTAATCACTATAGCTAAAAAATATCAAATAATAGAGAAAACGTTTCCAGAGTCCAAGGTGAAATATTCAACTTGCTTTTTCAAGCTGAAAAACAGCACATAAGTACACATTTAAAAATGCTAAAAGAAAAGTAAATAACACAAGAAACACAAATAAATGACAGTTAACAAAGTAATTAATTTCCTTGAAGCAACTGTTTTTTAACCTTCCAGTTCAATACTATGATTAATGAATTACTTGGGTAATAGTTTCAGCACTAACATTATCATTTATTATCTATTAAATCATGCAGCAGCTTTCCCCTGATTACTGTTGTCTGCATGGCAGAAAAGAATCAATAGATTAGAAAAGATATGTTGCAGACATGCTGAAATGGGAAAAAGGAGATACATTTGTATTTAAACACTTCTGCATTGGTGCTGTTAAATTAATCTTACTAATGCCTGAATTAATGCAAACAATAAGAAGCACCCTTGTTGCTTTTCTTGGACATGTAACAATTAAATCAAACATCCAACATTTTACTATGTAAAATTTAGATGGACATCATCAACCATATGGAGTATAAAGCACATCCTCCAATCCCCCTTCCTCTACTGGCCCTGAGCGCTCTTAGTATAATCCTATCAGAACTCAGTCTGTCCATCAAGCAACAGCCACTTGACCTTCATTGCATAATACACTCTGTGATGGAGAAGCCATCACTGGCTGCAGTGTTTGGTAAACTCACACGTCAGGGTCTCAGGTGTTCTGAATATACCCAATACAGTGTTGCCTGGCTGCTCCTTACAGCATGCCTGTGTACATACTCCTACCCTCCTTTCCCACAGCAGTGACTTTTTTTTTTATTTGGGCACCAGCTTACACAAAAGTGCTGTTGTGACTTGTGCCATAATGTATGAGGGTCATTCATTTTTCAACTGATGAACGTGGGGCGGCATCTAGCTCACCCAGTAAGAGCGTTTGCCCCAGTCCTGCAGCGGCCCAGTTCGAATCAGACCTGCTGCCCTTTGCTGCGTGTCATCCCCCATCTCTCTCCCCTTTCCAGTCTACCCACTATCACTATATAAAGAGAAAAAATCCCCCCAAAATAATCACAAAAACCGGATGAACCTTTGGACACTAATAAAAGCAATGTGGCTAAGCTTTGCAGTTGCTACTAATACTGAAACTACATGAACTTAGATTGAGAGCAGCTCTCCAGTGGCGGAATATAACTAACATTCACTTAAGTACTGTACACATTTACATATTTGAGGTACTTGTACTTTACTTGAGTCTTTTCTTTTCACGCAACATTCTACTTCTATATTTCAGAGAGAAATATTGTACTTTTTACTCCACTACACGGATCTGACAGCTTTAGTTACTAGTTACTTTACACATTAAGATTTCTGCACACAAAACACATGTAGTTTATAAAATCTGATGTTTTAATAATTATTACATTTTTATTAAATGGAAGTACCCAAATATATAACGGCCTACAAGTCCAGCTGAAATGATTAGACCATTAAACAATTAGTTGATTGACAGAACTATTTGGATGGTTTCCCGTTTCTAAAATGGGAGGATTTTTCTGCATTGAGTACTTTTCCTTTTAATACTTTAAGTACATTTTCCTGATAATATTTGCATATTTTTACTAAAGTAACATTTTCAATGCAGGACTTTGATTTGTGACAGAGGTGCGTAACACACAAGGCAATGATATACTGTAGTAAATCTTATATTCCTACTATTCATGCAAATCCATATGGTTATACTATGATATATAAAGTTCATCTGTGGTGTCTTGTAACAGCCTGAGCCATAAGAAAATTAAGCAAGTGAACAACTACACAGGTAAAGCCTGATGAACATTATAGCTTCTTCTATTTCTGCCTAAAAGAATTAAGTCTTCAGATGCTGTCATATATCTTTGCCCTATCAGCAAACATCTCCCAACCCTAACACAATAAGCCCATATCAGCATTTAAACTAGACTGTACGTTATCATTTGGAGGGTTAGAGCACAAACTCTACAATTACTCTACTCTAGTACCAGTAATCTGATCATGTTTTGATGAAGTTTTTAGATATGATCTGGGCATGTTCAGAAAAAAAAAAACTTTTATCTATTACATGTACTGTGTATGTCATCCTGGTTGCCAACAAAATATGGTTTAGATCAGTACAACATTCAACATAAACAGCAATAAGGAGTATGAGTCTAATCTGAGCAAATTTGACTAATTATAGGCAATTGGCCCATTTGGCCTATTATGGTCACAGCAAACAGAGATCAGCCCAAATGGATACTATAAGCACTGGAGAAACACAGTCCACTTCCTTGACTTATTCATCAGTTATGATCTGGTCAGCCTGACTTGTCCAGTAAGAGCCCCCCATCTTCCAAAACTCCTGACCCTAACCCTAGTTGCTGTCAGTTAAACGCATTATTAACGGCGTTAACGCAAACCTATTTTAACGGCGTCAATTTTTTGTTATTGCGAGATTAACATTCTTTTTGGCCTAGCAAACTTAGTTCCCCTTCGAGGAACTCGAACTGCGTCGGTTACGACACTATGGGAATCGCCTTCAGGCATGACAGGGCTGAATGTGAATGAAAACTACTCCAATCCTATTGGTCCTAGTGAGAACGGTAGCATGTGACGGCATAACCGTAGGGACATATAAGCACACCGGCACATAGCTCATTAGCTTTTTTCTATTCAGCAGGCACGTTGGTTGATGTTGAGTGGCGAGCTACTGTGTTACTCACCTGGAAATATGTCCGAGCGTTTGTACCGGTTCCGACGATGTGTGTCTCCCTGCCCTCGCTTCATCACGGTAGGTGACTCGCATGAACTGTGTGTCGCTTGTTTGGGCCTGTCGCACGCCACAGCGGCTCTCGAGGGGCTGTGTGTGACCATTGCGAGGCCCTGCCTATGCGGGTGCTGCGGTCCCGCGTAGCCCTTTTTCCGCGGACGGCCAGATCCGCTCTCCCGTGGCTCGGGCCCCGCGGTCGCTGAGGCGGCCCGGCGGGTCCGGTCGTGGGGTTCGCAGCAGGATCTGCTGGAGGGTTCCGAGACGGCTGTGGCCCTTTCTCGTCCTTCTTCTGCCGATTCCGACTCCCCTGGTCCTCGTTTCTCGGCTTCTGCCCGGGACGTAGGCTGAGAGGCGGCCGCACTCGGGCTCTGTGGAGCTGCATGTGCGTCGTGGAGGAGGGTGAGGACTTCCGGGTGTCGCGCCGACGTCATCTGAGGTGCGCCGCGCCGGACTGTGTTGAGCTGTTGGATGGCGCGGTCTGTGGCAAAACCCGGACTGGATTTGCCACAGGCTGTCAGGGAGCTTGATCGCTTCCTTCCGCTCCGTGCCCCCGCTCCATGCCGTTTTTTCCCGGTTTTGCTCAGTTAGTTGTGCAAATTGTGGGAGAAACCTTACTCTGCCCGGCTTTCTCCTCCCCAGCGGCTGGAGTTTTGGCAATGTGGTGGGGGTTAAGGACTGCGGCTACGGGACGATACCGCGGGTTGACGACGCTCTGGCGTGTTACTTCTCACCCCTGCTGACGTCGTCTTTTGGCCAGCCGGCGCTGCCGATGTGACCATGTCGGATGTCTTCCTCATTGGTGGGGAAGGCGTGTATGGCGGCGGGCCAGGCTGGAGTGAGCCTGCACACCGTGGCGGTTTTGCAGGCCTGCTAGGCGGACCTGCTGCTGGAGATGGACCGGAGGGGGGTGCCGAGGCGCTCCGGACGCGTGTTGCGCTGAACTCTGTCGTTGACAAGTTTCGCCGTGTCCGGTCCCAGGAGGAGGCGTTCCGGCAGTTTCTCCTTCGCCGGACTTGGTCCCGCTCTGCTAGGACGGCTGGACCTTCTCAGCCCTCTACCGCTCCCACCGGCCGCGCCAGTGACGCTGTCTGGCTTCTCGCGGACCCCTCGAGCGGCTTGGGACGCGGGCATCGCTCCCACGCACCCCTCCCCGGCAGTTTGGTCCTGAGGGACGTCGTCCAGTCGCGGAGGGGCGAGGCGCGGAGGTCCTGTCTATGTGTTTAGCCCTCGGAGGCCGACTGAGGTCCCCTCCTGGGTGGCCGCTTGCGTTGTGTCCCGCCGCCGGGCGCTGGGACACGCTAGCCGCCGCCGAGCCTTCTCCACTCTGCCTGCCCCGAGGGGTGGCGGTTGGCCGGAGATTCGGCTCGGCCTGCGGATCATCGGCGAGTTCTTCCTGGCGGCCAGCTTCGGGACTCTTCCGAGATTGGCACGCCGCACCGGCCGCCAGCCCCGAGGGGTTGGTTCTGCTGGCGGATTTCGGGTTGCCGGGTTTGGAGAGCATATCCCGTGGGTTCTGCGCGCCGTCTTCAATGGGTACGGGCTGCAGTTCGGGTCCACCCCGCGCTTGCCGCTGGAGGACGGGGCCGTGGAGCTCGCTCGCTGGCCAGCGGGTCCGGTTTCTACAGCCGGTGCTTCCTGGTTCCCGTGAAGGACGGAAGGCCAGCACCCTGTTCTGGATCTGCGGGTTCTGAACCGGTCTCTGAGGAGATACAGGTTCGTGATGCTCACCATCCCTGCCATCATGTGTCACATCCGGTCTGTGGACTGGCTTGTCACCATGGGTCCGAGGGTTGCATGCTTCTACATCTCCTTTTGTCCTTCCCACAGGAAGTTCCTGAGGTTCACCTTTGGGGCATACCAATATCGGGTTCTTCCCTTCGGCCTGGCACTCTCCCCTCGCACTTTCACCAAGTGTATGTATGCGGCGCTGGCCCCTCTGCGGCTCCGGGGCATCCGGGTCCGCATTACATCGATGACTGGCTTATCCTGGCTCAGTCTCGGGAGTTGGCAGTTCGGCATCGAGATGTCGTCCTCGCTCATCTTCTTCGTTTGGGGCTGTGGCTCAACGATGAAACGAGTGTGCTGGCGCCCGCCCTGTGGACCGTGTTCTTAGGGGTGGTGTGGGACTCGTTGACGATGCTGGCACATCTGTCTCCGGCTCGTGTCGAGTCCGTTCTGGCCACGGTGAAGAGTGTGTAGCTGGGCCGCGCCATCACAGTGAAACCCTTTCAATGGGTGTTGGGCCTTGTGGTGGCTGCTTCCGGCGTGTTACCTTCTGGTCTTCTGCACATGAGGGCCCTGTAGTGGTGGCTGAAATCCAAGGGGTTCTCCCCGAGGGGAAACCCGTTCCGCCCGATACGGGTTACGCACACATGTCTTCGTACCCTATCGGTGTGGACGAAGCCTTGGTTCCTGTCCCAAGGACCCGCGCTGGGGGTGCCCTGTCGCCGTGTTATCGTTTCAACAGGCGCTTCCCTCACCGGGTGGGGCGCGGTCATGGGCGACCGCTCTGCGATGGGTGTTTGGCAGGGGCATCACTCGTCATGGCACATTAATTGCCTCGGGATGCTGGCCAAGTTCCGGGCTCTGAGGAGCTTCCTGCCTGCACTCCTGGGTCGCCTCGTGCTGGTCTGGTCCGATGACGTTGCTGGCACGTTTGTCTCCGGCTCGTGTCGAGTCCGTTCTGGCCACGGTGTGGAGTGTGAGGCTGAAATCCAAGGGGTTTTCCCCGTGGGGAAACCCGTTCCGCCTGATACGGGTTACGCACAATTGTCTTCGTGCCCTATCGGTGTGGGAGACACCTTGGTTCCTGTCCCAAGGTCCCGCTGGGGGCGCCCTGTCGCCGTGTAATCGTTTCAACACACGCTTCCCTCGCTGGGGCGCGGTCATGGACGACCGCTCTGCGAAGGGGGTTTGGCGGGAGCATCACTCGTCATGGCACGTCAATTGCCTCGAGATGCTGGCTGTGTTCCGGGCTCTGAGGAGCTTCCTGCCTGCACTCCTGGGCCACCACGTGCTGGTCGGGTCCGACAATGCAGCCGTGGTGGCCTATCTGAATCACCAGGGGGGTCTGCGCTCGCGCCCTCTATGCAGACTGGCGCATCGGATCCTCCTGTGGTCCCAGCGGAGACTGCTCTCTCTCAGGGCGATGTTTATCCCTGAGCTTCAGAATCTGGGGGCGGACCTGCTGTCGAGACAGGGGCTGAGGCCCGGGGAATGGCGGCTCCACCCCGAGGTGGTGGAGTCCTTGTGCGTAAGGTACCATGGCGTCCAGCCCCGCTGGGGCTGGACGCCATGGTACGAGAGTGGCCGAGGCTGCGTCTGTACGCTTTTCCCCCAGTCGCTCTGCTCCCGGGGATCCTGGTGAGGGTCCGTCAGGAAGGCGTCCGCCTGCTTCTGGTGGCGCCGTTCTGGCCGACCCGGGTGTGGTTCTCGGACCTGATGGCGCTCCTGGATGGTCCGCCGTGGCTGGTCCCTCTGAGGAGGGACCTGCTGTCCCGGGCAGGGGGCCGGGTTCTTCACCCTTGCCCCGCCCTGTGGCGGCTGTGGGTCTGGCCCTTGAGGGGGCCCAGTACCTAGAGGCGGGCCTGACGGCGGGAGCGGTCGAGTCTCTCCTTAGCTCCAGGGCCCCGTCTACACGGAGGGTGTATGGCCTAAAGTGGTACGTCTTCTCTGCCTGGTGCAGTGGACGTATGCTGGACCCAGTTACCTGCCCGGTGCTTCGGGTGCTGGAGTTTCTGCGGGCCGCTTCTCTGCGGGCCTTTCCCTTCCACCCTCAGGGTTTACGTGGCTGCCATTTCGGCTTTCCACGCCCTTCAAGGGTTGGGTCTCTGGGGAGGCTTCCCTGGTCATTCGGTTCCTCCGTGGGACTCGGAGGATGAGACCTGCGACTCGTCCTAGGGTTCCCACCTGGGATCTGGCGGTGGTTCTTGAGGCGCTGGCTGTGGCCCCCTTACCGTTGGAGTCGGCTGCGGCCAAGTACCTGACCTTGAAGATGGCCTTCCTCCTTGCTATCACCTCTCTGAGGAGGGTGGGGGACCTCCAGGCTCTTTCGGTTGCTTCCCGATGCCTGGAGTTTGCCCCGGGTAATGTGAGGGCCATTCTGCACCCCATTCCGGGGTACGTTCCCAAGGTGCAGTCCTCTGTCATGGGGCCTGTGGTGCTGCAGGCGTTTCATCCTCCACCTCATGTGACGGCGGAGGACGGGAGGCTCCATTTGCTCTGCCCTGTCAGGGCCCTGAGTGTCTTCACTCTGAGGTCCTTCGGGTGGAGGAAATCGGACCAGTTGCTGGTATGTTTCGGGTCCTCCAAGGCTGGGCTTCCCGCTTCTAAACATACTATCAGTAACTGGATCGTTCAGACTATCTCCCTGGCCTATCGGGTGCGCGGTTTGCCTTCACCTATGGCTGTACGGGCTCACTCCACGAGAGGCATGGCGGCCTCTACGGCTCTCCTCTCTGGTGCGTCTCTCCAGGGGGTTTGTGATGCAGTTGGCTGGGCCACTCCGCATACCTTCTTCAGGTTCTATAGTCTGGACTTTCCCTCCGCACCTGGCACCCGGGTGCTCTCCTCCTAGTCGTGCCCACGAGTGGTTTCACGCTGGGGCAGGCGGGGTTTCGGCGCGGGTTAGTGGGTATCTCGTTCCCATAGTGTCGTAACCGACGCAGTTCGAGTTCCTCGAGGGAACGCCTCAGGTTACGTATGTAACCTTTGTTCCCCGAGAAGGGGAACGAGACACTGCGTCGGTTCGCCGCGCCTCACCCCGCCTGGAGTGCCTTGCTTCATAGAAAGAGCTAATGAGCTATGTGCCGGTGTGCTTATATGTCCCTACGGTTATGCCGTCACATGCTACCGTTCTCACTAGGACCAATAGGATTGGAGTAGTTTTCATTCACATTCAGCCCTGTCATGCCTGAAGGCGATTCCCATAGTGTCGTAACCGACGCAGTGTCTCGTTCCCCTTCTCGGGGAACAAAGGTTACATACGTAACCTGAGACGTTTTTTTCACATGCCGATGCAACAACTAGTAACGTTAGAGAAACTACAACACCACACCAGATCTAGCTAGACCGGAAACAAAACAACAGGCACGCCTCACACACGCCGTTAATGGATGCCAATAAGATTCTAAATGCAAAGTTCACTTTTTAAAAGTTGCCAAATGGTTCGATTGACAAGACCAAAGTGATCTGTGTGTTTTGTCGTTGTGAACTGAGCTATCATCGCAGCACGTCCAATTCTTCCCCCCGTCAAAGTATTATTTACATCCTTTTATTGATGGTCAGCGTTACATTGTGTGAGAGATTACTTGCTCCGAGTGTGAACAAAGTGAGAATGTTTGTGAAACTGAACACTCCAGTAGGCTATATGCCAATGTTGTTTTCAATAAAAAACTAATTTGCACAAAGCAAGACAATGCACTTTTCCATGTTGATAAGAACATTAAAATGGAAAAAAAAAAAAAAACGGGACAAAAAGAAATCAAGGGACATTAAGAATAGATAAAAATGTGACATTAATTGCGAGTTAACTATGACATTAATGCGGTAAATATTTTAATTGTTTGACAGCACTAGTAAGAACTTGTTTAATAGACCCATTTCTCAGAGAGATTTGAGGTGACCGTACTAGAAAGCCATGAAGGGACCTGTTTCCTAAACTATCCAAGCAGATCAGAAGAATATGTAACAAATATGCAAAAGAAGACAACTTGATCATTTGTATCACACCACAACGTAACAGCCAGTACTGGAGTGGATATCATTAAAACTTCAGACCTAATGTCCCTCTGAAGAAGCTTAAATACAATGTTTATGGAACACCGTATCCGGATAGCTCTAAACTTGTCCGCATAACTGCTTCCAAAAGCACTGCCAGTTTGCTGGCACACTGGATAGGATGAGTCTCACTTCTTAAGAAGAAAACTACTTCAGTAACACTTCCATAAATTACCGGGTTTACAGGTCTGTTTATTGGCAGCTTCAGCAGCAGTCACGTTCATGTGTAACAGATGAATAAATCATCTTGATGCTGATCACAAAGAAGATTGAAAACATTTTTCCTTAACTTGGCGTTGGGTGGACGACGCCTCTGACACAATAAGCACTTATTAAAAGCATTATCAGGCTCTGATGAAGGTTAGGAATGTGAGGTATGTCTGTCCAGTTCAGCCATCTTTGTGATTATCAAGCTCAAACACTTGACTCCCTCTTACTCCAACTCTCTGCCCCTGGCACCACTAGTTTCTTCAGCTTCTCCTCTCTTTAGGTCACATATTCTGGTCTTAAATATTGTTTATTTTAAGTCATTAGTGTTTGCTTGTCGCTCATTTTTGTAAAGACATGGGACTGGGAGGTCAGATAGAAAGCTAATTTGTCACAACGAGCTCACTACATAATATCAAAAATAGTGTGATGTACTCTCGCACTGTCTGACTCCATTATTAAGGAGCCATCAGATTCCTAGGTGAGTGTGACAAATGCAATGGGGAGGTGAAGTATTTCACAAAGTGATGGTAATAGTAGCTGAGATGCTTGCATTGCCTCCCCACCACACTTTTCAAAAAACACATTTCTCCCAGATGAAAAACTAAATTCTTGAGGCAATTTGTTACAGCTTCACAGAGTCAAAGCAGTACTTACTTTCAAGAATGGTGGGTCTCTTCTTATGGCGCATCTTTTTAAACTTCCCTCTGAAGTCCCTGGGTGGGAATGGATCCAGGGGTAAGCTGGCAATGCGCCCCATGACAACCTCATCCAGACCCTCAGAGCAATCCGTCTCACTCTCAGCCATGTCTCTCACAGCACTCTCCTTTAAAGACATGTTGGATGGCAGGGAGCCCACAGCAACTTCTATCATTCTTCCAAAGAAGTCATTGGAAGCTGTGCCAGGTTTTCCCCTCTTTTGTAAGTGTAATGTCTATTTTTTCTCTCTTCCTCTTCCTTCCTTACAAACGTCTCCTGGTTAGGCAGAAGATTTCTGCTGTGCAGAAATGTAGCCAGAGCTGTTGGCTTCGGTCTACTAATGTGTCTTAACCCCTGCACTTGTCAGGGCAGTTCAGCAAGTTACAGTAACATTCATGAATTGGGCAAGTATTGGATTACTTAGACAGGCCCTCCTCTTTTCAGCAAAAAGGCAAGAGGCAGAGAAGAGAGGGGCAAAGTCACAACTAAAAAGGGAGGGAGAGGGGAAAAGAGGCTGTTCTGACAGCTACAACATCCCCGCCTACTGTATGCCCACGAGGCATTCATGTATAAATATCCTGTGTTTGTCTTGGAGTCCACACATCAAAGTCTAAACACACATGTATTGCCTCTGGCAGCAGTAATGAGGCACAAACTAATTTCTTAAATAATGGTGTACTCAGTACCAGCAAATATAAGAATATTTAACTGCACTTCGCATTTGGAGTTGTTTGACAGAGAAATACATCTCCTACGTGCACTGCCAAATGTCCTCAGTGTCCTCATCAGTCAAGTACACAACATCTGCACTTTCCCAGCACTTTCTTCTATGTCCAGTCCTCTGTGTAAAGGCCCATGTTGTCTTCTCACTGCATTACATCTTGCTGTTTACGGCTGGTGTCATTGAGGAAATGAGTGAAAGGTGTAAAACCATCAAGGGATAATAAGTGAGACGTAAATCCCAAAAAATAGTCACACAGCTTGCGGCTTATACTCATTTCAACCACTGAAGTGAAAACTAACTGGACACACCTTCCACATGAACCAGTTTTTCCAAGTCTGACCCACATCAGCAATACAAACACCCTGTGTATGCACGTGAAGTGAAGGCGTTTTCTGTTTTAGGAAGAAACCAGTTAGAACATGGAACAACCAGCCTATACACTCTCTTTTACATCATTGCAACACAATGTGGCCACAATTAAAATGTCAAACATCAAGCCTAAATATGATTAACTTTCTGGTTGACTGTGAACATACAGAGCTGAGCTATGGCAAAGAAAATAGCTGCACAACAGGGAGCCCCTGGCAACACATTTTCCTTCAGTCTAATGAGTCCAGCTGTAAATTCACTTGTCATCCACCTGTGAAAGAAAAAGGTAACCTAAAGAAAACACTTTCAATGGAATGCTTCTGCAGCAACACACTTTAGAAAATCGTCAAAACAACAAAGTACATTCATCATGTGTTCTACCACACCTGCAGAGTAATGGAGTCTGAATTATAATAAGCTATGAGCCTGGTCCTGACTGGGGCTGCACGATATGAGGAAAACATCTAATTGCGATTGTTTTGACTGATTCTGCGATTGCAATGTCATTCACAATATTGGAGGGAATGATCATTTTTGTATCATCATTCTCATTTTCATTGAAAAATATATTAGAAAATGATTGAAGTGTAATTTGTTTGTGAGGATCTGTACCAAACAAAGTTTTTTTCTTTAGTCTGTAGGGTACGATTTGTAGGCCGGGACGTCTCTGAAGCACTACAGTGCTTTATTTTAGAATGGCATGACACATATTTTGCCTTAAACAAATATTGTGATTTGGATATTGCACTAGCGTAGTTCACATTAATTGTGCCGCCCTAGTCCTGACCTACTTCAAAACGTCCTCGGGACAAGAATCATCATGTTGTTGTTATAGTAAATAAGCCATGTCTTCACAACATCTACAGACATGCTTTGTGTTTGGGGTTGAACGAAATGATCCAAAGCCAGTAGACCAACAGTAAGAATCTGTATTATTATACACACACGACATGTATATTATCCACTAAAACAAAATCCGAAGACCGATTTAAATCAAAGTCACACCTGCGTACGCTCACTCTAATCCAGTTTCAAATGAGCCTGCTCAGCTGATCAACCGTCTGAATGTGCACATTTAAAGTAATTAACTTTGTGTTTGGTTTAAATGTTTAAGATTTAGATTTTTACTTTTTCTTTTATATGATGACCCTGCTCCCAGGGCTCCATTATGTACTGCATCTTGTGCCACTTACTGTTCATTCTTCTGCATATTAAAGTTTAGTTTTTGTTAGAATTAATAATAATAAAAATCTTACACAATGAGAAACCTTCTAAGCACCTGACTAACATTCTACTGTGTAATGTAGTAAAAACTGTAAATGACAGGAATTAGCAAAGGATGTTGCAGTAATGGTGCACCCTCTAGTGTTGGTCAAAACTACACTGACACAACTGTAATCAGCCATGCAGTTAACACACATTTACACACACATAACACACAGTGAGGCCTACTTGCTTGTCAATAAATGACCTGAATCTGAAAATGCAATCCATCACCATGATACCAGCATTCCCAGTCATCATTTGGTACAAAATAAATGCGTGTAACTTGGTTTTTATTCACTTCTCTTTACCAAAATAGTTGGCCATTGCACCTATTGATGCAATAAACAAGAAACAATCTTAACTTTGAGAAAACAGGCTAATCAAAGCTAGACTAGCTTTGTGCAGAATGATCTAAGTCAAATTGTTGTTGATTTGTTTGAGCTATATCAACAGGATTTCATATTGTGGCGATGGTTAATTTATTGTAGCAACTTACAAGTTTATTACAATTATGGCTTAAAATAGATGTAGAAACAAAAGGTACATTAGCAAAAAACACCCTCTAGACCTTATACACTTTGCAAATAATAGTAAATATAAAGCTACAACTAAGTAACTAACTGTGCTTTATGCATCCAAGAATACCGAAGTTAAACAAAAAACTACAAGAGCAAATCCACTATCAGCGATGTGGAAATTCAGTGATCATTACTTCCATATAACAAACTGAACCAAATACTAGTTGACTTAATTTAAAATAAACTCTACTTCCAAGTGTAATGCTGTCCTATATTTCATCGCATGTATCAGAATGTGGAGCAGGACTGCCTGGACTGAGAAACGAGGATGGAGTCTGCAGCCGCTGAAACGCCCTCTGGCTGAGACAGAAGGCTGTTTCCATGGTGAGACACATTTAGATTTGCACAGGCAGAGCAGAACATGGTGAATAATTGATATTGGGCCCTAAAGTTAGCACAAAGCAGCTGAAGGTTAATTCCAGCTAGACTCATGCTCATGGACTCTTGAATAGCACACTGATGCAACAAGTAGACAAACACACAGCTCACTGTGTGAACTGATGCTGGCTACAGACTACAGACTAACAACTTCCAGTGAGGAAACATTAGTGTGTATGAATGGGCCCCTGAAGTGCATTTAACGTATCTGTTTCTCTAGATGCTCAGAGAGGAAGCAACTGTAAGCGACGGTACAGAGAGCGCTGTTTAAACATTTACAAATCTCTTGAATGCAAAGTGGAAAGACTTTGCATAATGACAACCTAGTATGGGATCAAGGATGTCATCCTCTTACAACTTTTACAGGTCAGGCATACTGAAGTATCCTGATCTTGGCCATTTGCTCAACCCATTATTATTATTTGACATAAATAACTTCACATAACAGAACAGGAAAACACTGATAAAAAGCAAGCATCTACAGTGTATACTCATTCAAATGGTCACCTGTTCTCTACACAGTTCTGGGCCTGTGTTGTCAACACACATACAGAAAGGACCATTTGAGAGCTGCAAACAAGCCGACAATCTGCACCTGTTTCATGCTCTGGTGCCTATTATCCACCTGGGGAGGGAGTGGCTCAATGCTGAACACATGCAGCCACTGTGGCCTCTGAAAACAACGAGAGACCAGTGGAGGTGAACACCATGCATATCCAGTTACAGTGAGGTGACTATGTTCTTATGCATCTGTGCATCACTTTTGCGGAGGGAAAAATCACTTATTTATAGTATTGCTCTTGATGGACGTTCAAATGTTTGCCCATTGTCAGCATGGTACACTTACTAACTTTAAAATTCACGTTCATCATCGATTCAGTCTTTTTTGGCAAATGGATAGCCTAGGGGTTTATCTGAGTAACTCAGAAGGGATCATGAAGATCAAAAGGGAAAGAGATGTTAAAGCCCTCATTATATCCACTGCCTACTGCCATGCTATGAACAAACGCTCTCATGAGGGAGGGATGAAAATCTTTAAAAGTACTCCTCTTTTCTGGTAATGATGCCTCGATAGTCCCAGTACCAGCCCCTCTTGGAGGTTGTTCAATTTGAAACTGTCTTTAAAAATGAATTTCTAGTAACTATTAATGGTACAAAATAGGCCTGTGTTTTTATTACCTTAATCTGCCATCTTAAAGACAAAATATTCTCTCTCTTACTGAAAGGAAGGGCTGCTACTGAATTCTAAATAAAAAATGTTCCGTCTCTTTTTACAGTATTATATTAATATTGACAGTAGTGAAACTTTTGCTGAGTTTGTAGGGGAGAAACATTTTTGTTTGACATTAACATGCAAAAGAATTGCAGTGTACCAGTTTTCCTGGTGATGACAATAAGTCAGTTGGAGTCAACATTATTCATGAAGCGCATCTGCACAAACAAGTTTATTCTGTTTGTTTTGAAGGAATAGGAGATCAAAACAAAATACAAGTGTCAACTAAATCTGTGTGCAAAATGAAGTTGGAAAATCAAGTCAGAGTTTGAGCATCTCTTCATGCAAATAAAACTGACACACCGTGTTATTCTTGTGATGGTAGATCTGTCGAGATAATAGACTCTAAGTTTTACAGGCAAGGTAGTGGACTGCTTGAATTTGAGCAAATAGGGTTTTTTGTTTAATGCAAGTTCATTCTAATTTAAAGGAGACAATAGTATAAAGCTTTTGGCTAAGGCGGACATTGTATTTGCCATACAGTCCAAACTGTACTGTAATCTACCTGATTTATACTTTTATTCCTAGAGACATAACATATCCATGGAATGTGGTGATTAAGAGAAATAACAGAAAATGACATATACTGAAAAGTGTACATAGCAAAAAGTCTACCATTGCAATATGCTACTCTAAAAAATGAAAAAGGTAAGCATCCAAACATCCATCAAGGGTCCCCAGGGGGCTGGAGTCTATCCCAGCATGCACTGTGTCTGACAGGGCTAACACATCCTAATAACTGTACAGTTTCACATCTTTATTTGCAGCTAAAGGAATCCGGGTTAAATCAATGGGGACATTAGGGAAAAGTAGGCTTAGTAGTATAGTCTTAGTTCCATTCATCCACTTGATGAATCTACAATCAAGATATTTCCCAAAACTTTTTTTTCCCATCGCAACACATAATGCTGGTTTAACGGACATTTAGCTAGCTAAAAGAGATATTCAGTAGAACATGCAGCTGGTCCAGTAGGCTAACACACGTTACTCTTAAAGATTAACCTCACTGTCACTTTCGCTTTTAGAGTGCAGGTGTCATAAAAATGGACTTTAGAACCACATGCTTTGGATGAGCGGGAGTTCGTTAGTGCCAGGCAAAACAAAATGTGGCGACATTTTTATTATCCCAGTGTTAACTTATCTCCATTTAAGACTTCTTAGCGCCCGTTTCTATTTACAATTCCTCAAAACGCCTATAACAAGACTCCAACTCCAATTTAGAGCAATTATACTAACGACCAGACCATAATTTCAAGGTTATGAAAGCCTTCCAGTAACACTGAAAGGCCTCATGTTACTGGATAACCACAGAGAGGAAAAGAAACTTCCAGCTTAAAAACAACACTACAGTAAACAACACGAAAGATACAATGACCTACAGAAAAAGCAGAAACTTCAACAAACTTGTTAACGGTTGAAAAGATGATACATACCTTCGACTACAGCAGCAGGTGCGTTTGTTTTGCCTACTCCATCTCCCTTTGAGAAGTGAGTCAAGTTTCAGCCTCCGAGTCCCTCCAGGCGATGATCCACTTGTTCAGATGCACTTCGGCGCTTCGGTCTGGTCTCCCTCCATCAGCTCTCAGGGATAGGCCCCGCCCCTAGCTCTGCTCTCAGGGGTAGGCCCCGCCCCTAGCTCTGCTCTAAGGGATAGGCCCCGCCCCGCCCCTAGCTCTGCTCTCAGGGATAGGCCCCGCCCCTAGCTCTGCTCTCAGGGATAGGCCGGTCCCTAGCTCTGCTCTCACAGACAGGCCCCGCCCCCAGCAGGCAACCTGCTCATGTGCTCCTCAATAAGTAAGGAACGTGGAGCTTTGCTACGTGTCATCCCCCATCTCTTTCACAGACCTTTACTGTCTATCCACTGTCACCCTGAAATAAAGGGGAAAAAGTCCCCCTCAAAGAAATGGAAAAATAAAATAATAGTAATTAAGGAGCATGCAAAGCTTTCTTCAATCCGCATGATGACCTGGCTCAGGTCCTGGCCCTGTGGTTAGCTTTACAGTGAAGCCTACTGTCCACATCTATATTCCAGTTATAATAATACTTTAATTTAATAAAGCACCTTTACAGACAAAGTCACAAAGTGCTTCACAAGAGAAAAAAACATAATAAAGACCCAATAACAGTACAATAAAAACAAAAAAATTACAAACATGAAGTAGCCTAGAAGCTATAGCACATAACAGTTTAACACATTGGGTTAAAATATCACGGAATGATATGATACATTTTGTTGTTGTGTTAAACAGAGTCAGTAGAAAATGCAATAGATATTTATATGGAAATAAATACAGTCAAGATATTTTTTTAAATGTATAATGGAGGCATTTTTAGAATGTATCACCTAAAATCATAATCAAATTAAAACAAATAGCCTTGCAAATGTATTAAAAATGCATTTTTATCGCTAACCCTTTGCAGCTTTTTATTTTGATGCAAACAGCCAATTTGCATTTCCATATATTTATTTATTTACATAATGTTTATTGTTGTAGGGTCACACAAACCATGGACAAAAGCCACATACCACAGCATTTGTGGCGTGGCTTGTTTTCAACACTTGGCTCAGTGGGCATTTATACAAATACATAATTAAGCAGGGAGGAAAAACATTAAATCAATTGAAAACACAGACATTGTTACACTGAAGATACAATAAAAGCTAAAAAAACCCTGATCATTCATGTCTATGACTTAAAGAAGCAGTTCAATATGGAAGAGTTACCTATTAGGTAACCTACTGTAGGCTATTACATTACAGTGAGTGGGACGGTGTTGCTTTGAACTTTCTTTGAAATTAATGTAATGTGGATCCAGCAGATGGCGTCAGAGAACATGATAAAAGTGGAAATACAGGTAAAAGCCAGTAAATTAGAATATTTTGAAAAACTTGATTTATTTCAGTAATTGCATTCAAAAGGTGTAACTTGTACATTATATTTATTCATTGCACACAGACTGATGCATTCAAATGTTTATTTCATTTAATTTTGATGATTTGAAGTGGCAACAAATGAAAATCCAAAATTCCGTGTGTCACAAAATTAGAATATTGTGTAAGGGTTACATTTTGAAGACACCTGGTGCCACAAAGTAATCAGCTGATTAACTCAAAACACCTGCAAAGGGCTTTAAATGGTCTCTCAGTCCAGTTCTGAAGCCTACACAAACATGGGGAAGACTTCAGATTTGACAGCTGTCCAAAAGGCGACCATCGACACATTGCACAAGGAGGGAAAGACACAAAAGGTTATTGCTGAAGAGGCTGGCTGTTCTCAGAGCTCTGTGTCCAAACACATTAATAGAGAGGCAAAGGGAAGGAAAACTGGTCAGAAAAAGTGTACAAGCGATAGGGATCACCGCGCCCTAGTCAAGATTGTGAAAAAGGGTGTGGACAGCTGCTGGAGTCAGTGCTTCAAGATCCACCACCAAGAGACGCTTGAAAGACATGGGTTTCAACTGCCGCATACCTCGTGTCAAGCCACTGTTGACCAAGAAACAGCGCGAAAAGCGTCTCACCTGGGCTAAGGAAAAAAGAGCTGGACTGCTGCTGAGTGGTCCAAAGTCATGTTTTCTGACGAAAGCAAATTTTGCATTTCCTTTGGAAATCGAGGTCCCAGAGTCTGGAGGAAGACAGGAGAGGCACAGGATCCACGTTGCCTGAAGTCTAGTGTAAAGTTTCCACCATCAGTGATGGTTTGGGGTGCCATGTCATCTGCTGGTGTCGGTCCACTCTGTTTCCTGAGATCCAGGGTCAACGCAGCCGTCTACCAGCAAGTTTTAGAGCACTTCATGCTTCCTGCTGCTGACCTGCTCTATGGAGATGGAGATTTCAGGTTCCAACAGGACTTGGCGCCTGCACACAGCGCAAAATCTACCCGTGCCTGGTTTACGGACCATGGTATTTCTGTTCTAAATTGGCCAGCCAACTCCCTGACCTTAGCCCCATAGAAAATCTGTGGGGTATTGTGAAAAGGAAGATGCAGAATGCCAGACCCAAAAACGCAGAAGAGTTGAAGGCCACTATCAGAGCAACCTGGGCTCTCATAACACCTGAGCAGTGCCAGAAACTCATCGACTCCATGCCACGCCGCATTAATGCAGTAATTGAGGCAAAAGGAGCTCCAACCAAGTATTGAGTATTGTACATGCTCATATTTTTCATTTTCTTACTTTTCAGTTGGCCAACATTTCTAAAAACTCCCTTTTTTGTATTAGCCTTAAGTAATATTCTAATTTTGTGACACACGGAATTTTGGATTTTCATTTGTTGCCACTTCAAATCATCAAAATTAAATGAAATAAACATTTGAATGCATCAGTCTGTGTGCAATGAATAAATATAATGTACAAGTTACACCTTTTGAATGCAATTACTGAAATAAATCAAGTTTTTCAAAATATTCTAATTTACTGGCTTTTACCTGTATGTTTGAGGGGAAGGGGGTATAGAGCAGCACCACTGATATGTATGTTTGGGAAATAATAAGCCTGAAGAAGTTGCAAATGAGTTTTAAAGAGATGAGCAAGGAAATATATGTGCACATAATACAACAAGATGTTTTCTTTAGTTTACAATGGAACTTCAGAAACCCACAAATCTCTCTGGGCTCTAATAGATGTGCCAGAAATTCAAATTAAGGTGTGTGTTTCTCTATGAAAAATATCTTTGTAGGGGTGCCTGGATAGCTCACCTGGTTGAACGTGCGTCCCATGTATTAAGGATTAGTCCTTAGGCCACGGGTTTTGGAACCGCTGCCCTTTGCTGCATGTCACGTCTGAAACTGTCCCTGCTAATAAAGGCCTAAAATGCCCAAAATATAATCTTAAAAAAAGTAGTCTTTGTAGTGTGTGAACTGAAAGCCTCAGAGAGACATAGTTGTTGTTGATGAGAGCTGATACCCTGACAAGGCCAGTCAATGGCTGGCCATCAACCTCTCAGGGATCACAGTTTTAGCACTCAAGGAGAGAGCCTGCTACTGATTCAAGATGATAGCATGCCCAAGAGCTCCGTCCAGACCAGGAAAACAAAATTGCTTTGTCAACTGTATGCACACACTAGGGCTTGTCACAATGACAGCAGAGCTCGACAGTGCTATTGAATTATGAGCACCAGGTGAAATACAAGACAAAACACAAATAACAACACATTTCTTTTCAAATACCCAAAAAATAAACAGACATGTGCATGGAAATACCTGCGGTGATAAGATCAGCATGTCTTCAACGTGAATGAAAAGTAGCACCAATGCAATTTGCAATTTAGCTTCGGAAAATGCTTTCCTGTGTGTTTTCTCATCTGAAGTGAGCCAGGTGTTCTTGGCTGCAACATATTGGCTGTGGTGATAATTTTGTTAGTCTACCCATCAATGAAATAACACAGCAGTGCCACTGTGCCACAACACAAAAGAAGGACAGAATTCAAAGCAAGTGCACAACTCATCTTGCTTCGACTTGATCCAAGTGCTCCTCTTCCTTACTTCGAGGAATCGAGACAACGCAGGATAAAGGAGGATGGGATGTTGTCACAGCACATGCAGATAGTTTTCAGCTCAGGTGAAAGTCTGCCAACCGATTAAAAAGAGGTTCTATAAACCCACACAAGCATGCATGAAATCACATTATCCATATCTTCTTCAAAGTAAGTCAGGTTTTACTTTCCACTTGCGTTGTGTGTAGGTTCAATGCCTACTTGACATTTTGTCCGGGGGGGGGGGGTTACTCTGTGGCTGCTGATACTCCTTCATAAACTCCATACGGGATTTTTTTACTATTAGAGGTCCAAGGTATGATGACTTTTGATTCATGCTTTAGCTCTTTAATGGAGAATACAGGTCTGCCTTTGAAACCTTCGAATTATAGCTCAAGAGATCAGTCCCCCGCTGAGAGGTGGCTGTGGAGGGAGAAGGGCCAGGTCAGGAGTGTGGATCAAGCTCTCATGTCTTGCAGGGATGCTCTGACTGCATGGATTTGGCTGTGCCGCACAATCCCTCAAACAGTATTGATGAAGCCACGGATAAGCTGTGTTTCTTCAGCAAGCTTCTGCTAAGTATTTGAACAAGGACATGTGTGACATTTACGGTATGCGACATTTTGGTCCCACAGACCTGTATGGTTGTGTGATGTATGAATAGATGGATAATGTGTCAGCTTTGTCTGTATTTTAGGAACATGATCTAGTTTAGACCAGTTTTATAAATCGACACAGAGCTCATAATTTATCCCATAACAAATACCATTAACATTGTTCAGATAATTGGAGTCGACTGAGGTGTTTGTAATTCTCACCAAACAGAAACATGGCACAATTACCAGTGGTTTCTCGGAGAAAGGCTTTAAAGCAACAGGTTATATTGTTGCTAATGGAGAGACGAAAAATTAGAAATTAAGTGAGAGTGGATATATTTAAAGACTAAGCAAGAACTTTAAGGCTACTTGGAAAAGCCAGGTATTAATGTCTAGTTTTAACTCTAACAGACAGCTCGTCAATACAACTAATGGTTTCCAGACAGATGGAAAGTGTACGGCTTGCGTATAGAACCTGGGGAGGCGCAAAGACGCCACCTTACACCACTGATGTTTTTATACCAACATCTTAAGGCTTAAATACTCAAGCATTTTTTTAATTGTCTCCAAAGCCTTACATATAAGCTGACATCTCCAAATGGGAGCAAGAAGTAACTATTTATATCCAGAAGTAATGTCACATTAGTAAATTGCAAACTCATGTTTACTGTACTAACCTTACCAAAGGATCCCGAAGGGATGAGAGCTGACAAGTGTTCAGGTCTCACTTAGCAAGGGTGAGATGCTTTTTTTCCGCTGTAACCCTATTTTGTTCTTAACTAGGCTGCTAAAACAGGTGTTCCCCCCCCATAAATATCTTGCCTGTTGTGGCGTTAAAACTATTCTGCCACCCTTATCATGATCTCTAATACTACCATGGCAAAAACATGTTTATTGTGCATATCAATACTATTTGCACGTGAGCAGAGATGATCAATGCATAAACTGTATAAGATTAATACATTCTGTAAGTGAAATCTACAGAATCTACATCAAGTGTGCAACCAAACCTGAAAGCCAGTGATAATTACCCCCAACATTGATGGATTCTTCTTCACACCAGCGGTCAGAGATAAATTCTCCTTTAGTGAAGGGCCTGGAATTTATATAGAGAGGCCAAGGAGGGACAAGGGACAGTATAAAATTAAAAGACAATGCATTATATTATACAGATAAACCAGTTACAATTGACTTAAGTGCAAATCAGGAGCTGGCAGCCTCAGCCACAGCAATGATTTCCATTTATGCACAGCTAGCCACTTGGTACCCCATGCACGGCACACTGCAGCCCCCATGCATGCTCTGCACGACTAAGAGGATTTTAATGGGTTTTTCTTTCCACTTTAGATTTAGCAACAGAACCTACCGCCACTTGCTGGTCAGGACATCTATGGAGTCACACCTGTCTCGTTTGAGTGCATTTTGCGTGGTCAGCATTTCATACACAACAATGTAGCCTTGAGGTGCCTTCACGCCCTGATCGTTACTTGACACACAGATGTTTGGTCTATCTGATTATCTACTTGTCATAAAAAGTTGTGGCCAAGGCGTAAGAAGACACAGAAGTTAAGTCAAGTTTATAACTTTAAGTGAAAATATATATATTGGAATGTCATTAATAATGATCTGTGATTTGTGCCGTCATCCTAAAACATAGGGACACTGGCACAATTTACAAAGAGATAGTGCCACTGAGTAGTCTTCCAGGGATGAATACATCACTTTCATGTCTGTGAACATATGATGGATCTGTTCAATTTGCATGTTCTCCAGTGGTGGCTACTTTGGACACTGTCATTTTTTACTAGGAATGTATTAGGCTGGGTTGTCAAACTGTTAATGTAATGTTATTTAGGTGAGTGATTACAAACATTGTAAAACAAAATCAGACTAGTGTGTTCAGTGTTCCACAAACATCACTTTACTATAAACTTTAAAGATGTTTGAGTATTGCTGCCTCATTGCTGTTGGGTTCTTATCATTGCTTGTAATAAATATGACAATCTATACATCTCTGTGTTCAAATCTGGCTTCATTTGCACAACCTGCAATTGTTGCTTCTGATCTCTTTAGCCTTGATGTTTTTCTGGTTGTTATGATGGCGCGCCACGTGTAAGGCAGCAAAAATGGATTGAGCAGCTGGAACATCTGTGAATGAGCAGCATCACTCTCACTGTAAGGGACTCTTTGGGGAAGCAAAGGTGAGCACTGTGTATCATTTTTTGGGGAAATGATGCTCCAATTCATCATTCCCTCTCTGTCTGATTTCAATTTGCCCTCTGCCTGCCTAATCTCCCCCAGGAGGGATAGCAAGCCTGGGCCTGGCACATAAGCATGCAAAAAGGCCACTTGTTTATCTTTGATTTTACCAATAATCTGCTTCCCTGAAAATATAGCACACCACAAGATGCCTCAACTTTAAGTTATGAGGCTGCTGTAAGAAATACCACTCAGCCCAGATGGGCTTATCAAATCACTTTGGAAAGGGGGTTATCTTGGGGGATGTTACAGTTTACAATAACTGAGATGCATCCGCAGACGCTGAAGATGCAAACTATATGGCTCTCAAGATTACACAGGACGGACAGGTGGAAAGGCATCACAGACTAAACCAGAGCAATGTCACAAACTGTTAAATGTACACAACATTAACAGTCATAACATAAGGTAATGTTAAAGGTACTTTATTGTCACATACACATACATGTAGCGAAATTCAGTCTCTGCATTTAACCCATCCCTCAAGGGAGCAGTGGGCAGCCAATCACAGCGCCCGGGGACCAACTCCAGATCTGAGCCAGTACCTTGATCAAGGGCACTGACTGGAGAACCTAGTACATGTTTTGTACATGGGGGGGGGGGGAACCCATGTTAACATGGGGAGAACGTAAAAAGTACATTTTGCCGAGAGTTTACAGCTCTGCATGGTTTTCACTGTTAGGGGAGGAATCTGTCCTCTGGTCGTCTCCAAATTTGATTATTGTGAATGGATCTAAAGGATGAAGGGCAGTGATATCAAATCATTATCTGCAGGGATATGTATCACCCTTTGTGCTTTACACCAATTTGCCTCACATAACTGGATTGGACAACTTCAATCAGAGCCTCTATCAGTGACTATATCTCTAGCAGATGGAAAGTTGAAACTAATAACATTTAGAGAGACATTTACCCACACAGAGAACACTTGCAGGGGAGTAAATGTAGACAAATTACACCATATCGCAGGCAATATATTCTTAATGTTCGTACAGTGCTTATAATGCCGCTATCACTCATGAACATGATGAGTAATTCCATTTCAGTAAATCAAACAGGTCTGACCAACATTTTAGTCTTAATATATCTTGCCAAATTATTCATCCATCCATCCATCTTTGTCTGCTTATCCGGTGTCGGGCGTGGGGGGAGCAGCTCCAGCAGGTGACCCCAAACTTCCCTTTCCCGAGCCACATTAACCAGCTCCGACTGGGGGATCCCAAGGCGTTCCTAGGCCAGGTTGGAGATATAATCCCTCCACCTAGTCCTGGGTCTTCCCCAAGGCCTCCTCCCAGCTGGACGTGCCTGGAACACCTCCCTAGGGAGGTGCCCAGGAGGCATCCCAAAACCACCTCAACTGGCCCTTTTCAACATGAAGGGGCAGTGGCTGTACTCCGAGCTCCTCACAGATGACTGGGCGACTGAGACTTGCCAAATTAGTTGTCTCATATGTCTAACAGTACAGTATCCTCTCCCATTACCACAATCCAATTCATTGCTAATTACACCAGTGATGGTTTTTTTTAACACTCAGTGGACCGCAAAGCCCTTCAGTCCAGAGGTGACTGCAATACAACACAAATCCATTACAAATTTGGCAAAGCAATCATGTCTGTGTGAGAAGGTTAACACAAGCAATAAGGACATGCTTACAGGCACCTTTCTGCCTTCCAGTGTTCTCTAGGAACGATGAAGTGAGTATGTAAAGTGTAAAGTAAAACATTCATTCATGTAAGACGTTGAGTTGTGAGGCGTGTTAGACGCTAACTTCTCAGCATCTTTTCACTGGATTGTCATGAAATTTGGTACACACATTCATTTCCCCCTCAGGATGAATCTTAATAACTTTGTTGATCCTTTGACTTTTTATCTAGCACCATCATTAGGCCAAAACTTCAATTTGTCCAAGTTTATAATTAAACAGTTGTGACATCCCCATCAGCCTCAGCTGTAAGTTATGTTATTAATTCAGCAAATGTGGACATTCTAACATGATAAATTAGGATGATGAGTAAACAGCGTTAGCACAAAGCACTGCTGTGTCTATGTAGAGGGTCTCTAGCATGGCGGTAGACTCTCAGACTTGTTTTAAATATTAAAAAAATCAAAGAAAATTCAAAGTATCTGGAGTCATACACTGCTAATACAACTTTTGACTTGAAACAGACAAGTGAACTGAACAAAGAGCACAGTGAGATTACTACATAAAACAAAAGTGGAGACAGTCTAGCTCTCTTCAAAGTCTCTGCTTGGTGAGGACAGATGGATCAACAGAGCTTCATTCTGCTTCAAATGTCACCTTTCATTACATCTTTTCCTTTTTTCTACAGATCAGTAGAAAGTTTCTACACTCTGGCATCATCACTGCTGTATGAATTTGCATGAGGTCTGACTTTTATGAAGCCAGATACTAACGGTGACAATAAAGATAATGTAATACTGCCAGCAATTTAGGTGATATTAATGACCATTGGGACACAGTGCTGTGGAAATACTGGACTGATATAGGTAGATTTAGTAAATGTATCCCTGAGCACCATAAGTTAATACAAACACAGACAAGGGACATAAACTGTGAACGTGTATGTGTCTGGTATTTGTGTATTTCAACATGTTGACTGTCTGCTTATAGAAGAATTGTAACCGAGTTGCACTGCAAGTTGCATTTGTCTGATCCAAATTTCAAAAACGCCTGATGATTCACAATAATTATTCTTTCACATTTGTCATTTAGTGACACTGGAGATGCAAACACAATCAAGGAAAATACTGTTTTCACTCGAAACAAGTCCAACCACTTGCTCCTGTCAATGACTCATACAAATTATTAGAATCAGAGGATTGTGATCAGTTGAAATACAAAGAGGCTAATAAGAAACTGACTGGGTCTCAAAAAACTAGAACAGAACCAGCATCTCTGTCCTTATCATTTCATGCCACAGCTACGGAAGGGCAAACTCCACTGAAATAAAAACTACTGTTGCCATACTTTAGCAGCACAAATAGAGCTCTTACATCTACAGTATGTAGAGGGAGTGAATGGAGAATGTAGGAAATGTAGAGGGAAGAGGGAATGAATACAACAAAAAAACTGGATTCCAGCTTCTTAGTCGTAATAGCAGTTGTGTATTTTATTAGTCATCAGAAGGAAACTATTTGAAGCTATTTTTAATCAACCCCTGACCCCAATATGTCGCAATTTGCCATGTGTACTCTGCTACTTTAGTTCAGCTGAGCGGACACTACTGGATCCACAAATAAATGTTTTCCCTTTATTATGCCTAATAATTCACGTCTGTTTTGCCGTTTTATTATTTCACAGTAAATTTTTGTGGGGAAGATACTGTGGACCGATTATGTTGTTCGTACAAGATGTATGCTAAAAAAAAAGAATGTACTCATGAGAACTTTGGATAAAAGAGCCTATACAATTGCATATATAGAAACATATATTTATCTAGACTTTAAATAAGAAGCTTTGCTTTACCGCATCTTGCAGCACCTTTCCATAAATGTAACCAGAAGATGCGAAAGGAACAGAAGTATTTCATTCATGATAAGATGATTTAAGAACTGTAGAGCGAAATATAGATCCAGTGTGTTTGAAATACATTGCTATTCAGGTGTAGCTACCATGCTGCTTGTTATTTGCCAACAGTTGTCAACATACTTAGCGGGGGAGGGAGTATTCATGAGGTTTGTATTCTCTGCATGGTGCCGCCATCACAGTGTAGATTCACAAAATAACAGCTGTTTAAAGAGTGTATCCTGGTGAGCTTTGTGAAAATTCTCAATGCACAATCGTGACAAAGAACCAATATCAACAACAAAAGCCATACTAGTTGCTGCTCACAGTCAAACACAACTAACCTTATCATTTTTAGATTTCATCTTTGGAATTCCTCCTGGGTACTCAGGCTGCTCATATTTAATTCTGCTCTTCATTAAAATGCTTGTTTCAAAACTGCTCTCCCCTCTTTCACCCCACCTCTTTATTCCCACTAAAGGGCTACAGGTCATAAGATTAAGATATTGTTATTCATCTGGTCCAGCACTTTCTCTCCAAATGTCCTCTCAATGCTAATAAGTAACTATCATGTACTGAAGTCTATCATTTTATTATGCATTTTGGTTGGGACAGAAATGTTAATAGGTTGTCAATAAGTGATCAAGGATTTTTTTTAAATCAGACAGATTTTTTTTGTACAGTAAGTGTAAAAAAAAACAACTGCAAATCAGATTAAGGCAAATGTTTATTGTTTTTTTCTATTCCATTTTTATCTGTATGTCTTCTGATTTAATTCTACATAAAATACCACAAACAACATGCCATAAAAGGATAATAAGCTTTTCTGAAGAGCAAAGTCAGAAATTTTAATGTTAAAAATGAAACATCTTTATTCACCAAGCTAATGGATACGATGTTGTTTCCATCAGTGTTACTGGTGCAGAAAAGAACATTACCCTTAATAACACATGTCCATATGGATGAAGTACGGTAGTTGGATTTTACAAATGGAGCTGTGTAGCTTGACCTAATTGGCAAATAAAATGTTGCCATTAGATGAGTTCATCTAAGTACACAGAGAGTCCTGAATCTAACCTTTTGAGAAATACACACTGAATGTTGTCTGTACTGTGAAAGCTGGGCTCTCATCTGACTGTAAAAGAACTTCTGCTGTCACTGTACTATGATTAAAAAGAAAGTTTAGTTCACTGAACACAATGTTTCATTCTAGGTATTGAAATACTTCAAGTGAGAAGTTCAGACCGCAACCTCCCATTTTTGATTCCAAAAATGTAAAATTAACTGGTACAGCATTTCCAGACTTTTCTTCACATGTCAGAGACTACAGCTGCGACTTACCCACACCTCTCAAAATAATTACATTTCATGCAGAGATGAAAGTGAACAGGTGGCCATTTTTCTCTGCTTTCTGTGTCTCAAAGATAAACGAGGGTTAACACGTGGGGGAGGAATTTTGACGTTTCATCATGTTGTTGCACTGCACAGTTGCAGCATAAAGGCCCCTGCACACCGAGCTGCTTTGCACTCTTCTTTTTCCAGGTATATTGAACCCATATGCTCACCGTCATCATGATGGTGGTTTCCCTGGTTGCACCATTTAAAAGCAGACCAGTGTTGAACAATTTAATTCTCACACCCACTACCTGAATATAATGTGTCTCAGTCAAGGACACTGGCCTCAAAATTGGAGTTGCTCACCAGATGGAGCAGGTTGGCAGCCTAATGCTCCTTAAGAGTTGGGTCGGGTCAAATTCAGGGGACAAATGGTGAACTCACAGAGCCACACCATGCCTACACCTGTGCCTTGTGCATTAATGTAGCAGGCAAACACATGTCTTAGTCCTGCAGACAGTTGTTACTTGTGGGGTTTGACTGCTAGAGCAAAATAATACAGTGCAAATTTTGGTTCATGACAGCAATACCGAACTCTCCCCTAATCACCTCCATACATACAGCTCATACAGTGTCAGGAACTGGAGGTGAAGGCTCACATAATCAAGTGCTTCCACTTATTTCTCACAAACTAAGCTTGTTAAAGTTAATATGTTCCCTGAGCCCATGACAATCAACAGAGCTGCTGTCAGCCTCTCCCCAATCCTTGTAACTTTTTACACCAATGGCTGTAAAAAAAAAAAAAAAAAACACTTCCTACATCCACATCATTAAATTACTGCTAAGGCATGTGATAGGGGGTGGGACTAAGAGCCCCCCTCCCCCCAATCCTTTGGGCTAGAGTGCTATCAATCTGATTTCCATTGGATCAGAATACTATCACTTGGCTGCCTGTTCTGCCAACTTCCCAGCCCTTCAATTCATGTTTCCATGACGACTATCCAAAATTCTGACCCAAGCACTGGAATTGCTTTTTTAATTTTAAACTGTTAGACTGAGTCTAATATGAAAACAAGCGAAATTAACAATTAATGTGATGTTTTTATGTAGCAGAATTGCATTGTGTTGTTCTGTCCCATCCAATATTTCCCCAATTAACTATATTGAATTTCAACTGAACATTAAAGGCGCACTCCACTGTTTTTACACATAAAGTGCAGTTTACTTGTCACGAAGAGTACCAAAGGTGACCATTCAACCATCAATATACTTAAAGAGAACCAACAAAGATGTTTTTTTGGCGTATTTGGCCATGGGGACATGTAAAAAGTAACATTCAGGTCAAAATCTATTATCTTCTGACTGTAAATGCAGTATTATAGTGAATTACTGTATGGTGAGGATTTTTGGGTGTTGACCCAGTTTTCCATCTCATCTTTAGTGTTCTAGTACATTGTTAAATCCATAGAAAGTTGATCACACAAGGAATTACATATACCGTGAGTATATCAGCAGACTCTATTGCATCCTAGACAGCTAATAGCATCACCTCCATCAGGCAGGTGATACAGTGCCCCATGCTGCAGCCTGAACAGACACAAGCAGTCTGTTGTTCCCCTGCCAATAAAACGGATTAACTCAGAATGATAGTCTGGATAACACACACTGCCTCACATGCCCATTCTATCCTTTCCTTAGGTCTTATTATGTATTTATGGTTACAGTATTTGGATATTTCTTACCATGGTGTATGTCATTAATTTTGTATGATGTATTTTGTTTTTATCCCGCTCTGCGTTTTGTGTGTGTGTCCTTGCTGCTGTGACTTTCGATAAATTTCCCTGCAAGGACAATCACGTTTATTTAATCCAATCTTCTGTTGGAATAAGCAGCTGGTGGAGGGTAAGTGTTCAGAAATATCTTCATCGCTATCGTAGCCTGACACCATGACAGCACACTATTTATTTTACTATTGAAGTTGCTACAAAACTAATCTTGTGTAACCGGTGGTTCGAGCTGGTAGTGTTTTGACTTTCAACACTTGTCCTTGGCATGCTTTAACTGCAACCTGCCCATTTACCGGAACATCTGCACACGTTTAACACCCTCTGTAATATCCACTCTGCCTCTTTAAAGAGACCCCTCTCAAGCTCACTATTGTAATTTGACATTGAGTTTATTCAGCGAGGCTAATTTGTGCAGGCACAATTATATTACCCTTACAGGACACCGCTGAATTATACATATACATCCACAGCCTTGCCAACATTCATTATCATGATTTTATTATTCCAAATAGACAAGCGAAGATTTGACTCTGGCTGAGGAACACCATTTGAATGCTTAATGTTGAAAATCAGTACTTTATATGATTGTATAGTATCATGGAGATTTCCCATCGATATTAGACAGTTACACATTGGACTCATGACAGAGAGGTGGGAGTGTAATTGCCAGTGGTCTCACATTAAGGAGAAAACTCTATCTCTAACTCTACACTCTATCTGACCCCTAAACTGAAAACATGTAAAAAAGCAAACAAAAAACTAGAGCCTTGGCACCCATGATTAGTGTCACCAATTCAGTATCCCGACCAAATGTCTTCCATTTTTTCTGAGTTATGGCGTTGAACAATGGCAAGAGAAGCGTTATTTTTTCGGTGAACATTATGATGTCACAGTGAAGTTGAACTTTGGGATATGAAATGTCATCACTTCGGTTATGGGCCAAAACGTATTTATAGCCAAAAGTTATCGCCAAGACGTATTTTGTGAGGTCACAGTGACTTTAATAATAAATAATAATAATACATTTAATTTATGGGCGCCTTTCTCGCCATTCAAGGATATCTAACATGTACAAATAGTAAAAGATACAAACACAACAAAGAAAAAGCAGATATACAAAGCAATAAACAACAACACTTTACTTGAAGATATCTACACAAAAGTGACATGACGTGTCATAAACATTATAAACAAGACATAAACATTTATGACATAACGCTTCTTTTAGTAAGTGTCATTCAGTTTTGTCATGACAAGTTATGGTTAGGGTTATGTGTCATGTGTTTATGACAGTGTCATGTCACTTTTATGTAGATACCTTCAAGTGTTACCCAACAAACAAATACTATAAAAATGAGAGCATGCCAGTTTGAGTTTGGTAAGTTTTTAAAAGGGATTTGAATGTGGGGAGAAAGCCAGTGTCCTGATGGCTTGTGGGAGTGAGTTAACCTTTGATCACCAAAAACCAAATGAGCTCATCCTTGAGTCCAAGTGGACAGTGGACTAAATTCCCTTCAGGCGTTCCTGCTTTCACGAGAATGGCACGGACATGAGGTCCCAGTGGCCAACAACTGCCGGCCCTACAGTCTGAGCCACTAGCATGGCTAAGATTCTACAACAGAAATGGGATCGTTACATATTACAGCACTCATAGGGCTGCATTTTTACCTAATGAAATAACTTACTGCAAGTTAGGAGAATGAAGTTTCAGTGGCTCATGGCTCATAATTGACTTTGCTAAAGAGCTCCTTGCGGTCACTGTTGTTCCCCTGAAGGGATGGAAAACTGATTGGCAACAAGTGAGATCACTGAGTGATGATAAAAGCCTCAGCTGAGCCAACTGTGACAGAGATTCGAGATGGCACTGACTGCGGCGGCTCTTCTCATCTGCTCCACTTTGGAGGCCCTGCTGGTCACAGTGAATCCTCCGAGGAAAATCCACTCATGTTCAAACAGTTCCCACTGAAAAATCAAAATCTTCCAACTGCTCTCCAGCCAGGACTCTCCACGGCTTTATTCAAATGTTACTTTATGAATATTAATCCAGCCATGTGAACCAAAATCTTTAGACACAAAGATGAAGGCAGACATTGAAATATGATGAGAACCTGAACTTTCTGCACAGTTCATTTGTAATGAAGCTAACGGCTTCAAAGAGAGGAGTAAAGGTAGGTGAAGAGGGATTGTCTGATGCAGTAGGTGCCACCTCCTTAATGCTGTTCCCAATTAAACCCACAGCAATTCTAAAGGGTGACTTCACCCGAATTACAAAACATGCGGCCAACGGTTTTTAGGGTGACTATTGCTTTGGTAGAACGTAACAAAAGGCAGATAACTAAACACCTGGATAAAAAAAAAAATGTCTGCATTAAAACCTAGAAGTAAGCAAGTGGATATGTTTTGCAATTTCAGTGAATTCAGCCTTTAAAATTGAGATCAGAGGATGAAAATTGTCAAGTAAAACCTTACAGACCCATTAGAGATTTTGCCTCTGCTCCAGAACAGTGCCCATTATTGTCTTTTGATCATTTCATTATCATGAGAAAATAATAAATACATCACCAACTGGATGAAAATTGTGAATTCTGATAATACCAAAGAGAACAAAAGGCAAAAAACATATTTACAAAAACTGTTCACAGAGCAATATTGTGGCACAAATGACTGGAATGAGGCATCTGTGCTGTGTTTTTGAATGTTTTTTGATGCTAAGTCCCTTCAGTGTCTAAAGCGATGATCAAAGCCACATTCCGAGCTGCATAGCGGATGTTTTGAGCAGGGTTAGGACGTCACTCTGTAGACCGTAGTGCTCTTACTACTGAGGACACTCAAGTCATGTCTTTTGGTGAACAGTGGATTTTCTCTGCGTTCAAAGTTACACATCTTTTGAGATGAGATTTCTTCAGGCCCCCCCAAAAAAAAAAAAAAATTAAGAATTTAGTATTTCTGCTTCACAGTGTTATATCTGGCAGTGTGGAGATGCCTTGAAACATTTAGACCTTTCAATAGGGCAATACAATCTACAAAGAATATGATCCAACAGTTATTTCCGAAATTCCAAAAACATATTTTTCTTTTAAAGGTGCCCTGCCACACAAAACCGTATTTTTTTTAAAAATATGTCAGGTCCACATGTGTTTGTGTTATGTAGTGAATGTGAAAATGAACTGCTACCTCCTCTGTCAGAGAAATCAGGCCAATCACAACAGCTGGTCAGTCTGACGTCATGTTGCCTGAACTCATTACTATTCATGAGCCAAGTTGTGCTGGGTAAAGGATGCTGATAGCCAGGCTCTCATTGGCTAGCTGTTAGCCAATCAGAGTCAAACAGCTTAGCTTGTTGAATATTAATGAGAACTGGCACAAATCAAGTCTTCCTGCAGGCTTTCTATACCACGCTAGAATGGCTTTAAACAAGGTTACCAAGTTACAGAGTCAATGGTAGAACTTCACACATTATCACAAAGTCATGAAATATGCGTGGCGGGGAACTCTTAACGTCTGTTCAATTTTCTTCTGAGGGGGTGGAGTGCATAACCTCAGTATTTCTAAAAACTCAGGGTCTTCAACGAACAGGGAATAGAGTATGTCTTTTCGGAGGAAATGCTGTGCTTCACTCATTTTTTTCTGTTTTGGATAAGGATTAAAGCATAAAATTCAACCGGCAGACAAAGTCAAACCTGAACGGGATGTTGTTGCTGACACGCTAGAAATAGTGGAGGAGCAAGCATGTTGTAAGGACCTACTTAGAATTTGGAAGAGAATCTCCCCCAGTGCAAAGTACTGTCTTCCCACCACTCATCACTTTATGTGTGGGTGAGTCCCACAAGGAATTTAACTTGTTTCCTGCAAAAAGGATACAATTCACAGGTGTGTGAGGAGATGTCGGCTTGACTTATTGCACTGCTTCAAAAGCCTGAGGCTAATAGACTTTTCATGAACTCGAGCCAGCCTTCTATTAGGACAGTGTAAATTTAGCACCACGATAGTGACAGAGTCTATGAGCAGAGGAACATCTTCTGTATTACAGTGTGTCTTCCATAGACCGACAGTAATGACTTTTCCCATATTAACATTTCAAATCAGTTCAGTGTAATTAGTATCCAGCCTTTCCTAATCCTCAGGTTCTCTTTTGCGACTGTGAGGCAGCAACTATTTCCAGTTTTTTTTTTTTTTTTTACTGAGAATGAAGCATTACAGCCGCAAATTAATTTTTTAGATTGGCAAACAGCCAAGAGAAAGGTTTAATCCGTCAACAGAAACTCAAGGTCTTTGAAAGACCTTTATTAATGGTCAGCAAATCATTGGGTATGCCAATGAATTATCGGAGACAGTTCATTTAGTGGGAAAAAAATGAAAATTAAAAAATGGGTAATGATGTTGATAAAACTCATTTCTACCTCGTACCTCAGCTAATGTTTGTAATTTAAAGTATGTCCATGAAATTATGCTCTTTTTTTCTTCCTGTGACTGAGGTCAAAGAGAGCATTAAGAAACAGATGGTCTTAGCCAAAAGTCTAATGAGGTTGTTTAGGTGAGTAGAAAGCAAAAGTAAGACGTTTATCTACCTGAGAAGCAGTTATAGTCTCCATGTTGGCTACATTTTGGAAGTAATTACAAACTTTCAGCATACTTTAGAGAGCTTTAAAACCATTTAGCTGCACCACACAGTCTGCGTTTCACCATTTTAGTCTCAGCCTCAATTAACCTTTAACAACTTCATCATTCATACATTACTGCTTAAAGGTCTCATGACATGGTGCTCTAGGGATGCTTTTATATAGACCTTAGTGGTCCCCTAATACTGTATCTGAAGTCTCTTTTATATAGACCTTAGTGGTCCCCTAATGCTGTATCTGAAGTCTCTTTTATATAGACCTTAGTGGTCCCCTAATACTGTATCTGAAGTCTCTTTTATATAGACCTTAGTGGTCCCCTAATGCTGTATCTGAAGTCTCTTTTATATAGACCTTAGTGGTCCCCTAATACTGTATCTGAAGTCTCTTATATAGACCTTAGTGGTCCCCTAATACTGTATCTGAAGTCTCTTTTATATAGACCTTAGTGGTCCCCTAATACTGTATCTGAAGTCTCTTTTATATAGACCTTAGTGGTCCCCTAATACTGTATCTGAAGTCTCTTTTATATAGACCTTAGTGGTCCCCTAATACTGTATCTGAAGTCTCTTTTATATAGACCTTAGTGGTCCCCTAATACTGTATCTGAAGTCTCTTTTATATAGACCTTAGTGGTCCCCTAATTCTGTATCTGAAGTCTCTTTTATATAGACCTTAGTGGTCCCCTAATACTGTATCTGAAGTCTCTTTTATTTAGACCTTAGTAGTCCCCTAATACTGTATCTGAAGTCTCTTTTATATAGACCTTAGTGGTCCCCTAATACTGTATCTGAAGTCTCTTTTATATAGACCTTAGTGGTCCCCTAATACTGTATCTGAAGTCTCTTTTATATAGACCTTAGTGGTCCCCTAATACTGTATCTGAAGTCTCTTTTATATAGACCTTAGTGGTCCCCTAATACTGTATCTGAAGTCTTTTTTATATAGACCTTAGTGGTCCCCTAATACTGTATCTGAAGTCTCTTTTATATAGACCTTAGTGGTCCCCTAATACTGTATCTGAAGTCTCTTTTATATAGACCTTAGTGGTCCCCTAATACTGTATCTGAAGTCTCTTTTATATAGACCTTAGTGGTCCCCTAATACTGTATCTGAAGTCTCTTTTATATAGACCTTAGTGGTCCCCTAATACTGTATCTGAAGTATCTTTTATATAGACCTTAGTGGTCCCCTAATACTGTATCTGAAGTTTATTTCCCAAAATTCAGCCTTGGTGCAGAATTATAGCCACTAGAGCCAAATTCTCGGTGCAGGCAATACAGAGAAAGGGGAGGTAACCTTGCCCCCTCTGACCTCATAAGGAGCAAGATTCCAGATCAGCCCATCTGAGCTTTCATTTTCTCAAAGGCAGAGCAGGATACCCAGGGCTCGGTTTACACCTATCACCATTTCTAGTCACAGGCTGGGGGAACGCATATTAATTATAAAAAACCTCAGAAAGTGAAATATTCATGCCATGGGACCTTTAATATTAAATTCTTACAATAGGCCCATAAAGAAATAGAAAAGCAAATCTCAAATATTTATACTTTTATGTCAAAATAGAGCACAGCATTAGTCGTAGCATTGTACACAATATCTCCCAGAGAAGATCTTTCTCTGTAAGATTTAGACTTTTCACATGATATAAATATACACATATTATATCCATATCTCCAAAATAAGAGTAACCTCGACATGCCACTCAGCCATGAAGACACTCACAGATCCCCACAGATCACACAGCCCCTTTTAATAACAGCTCAACATCAACAATACAAAAACATTTACATCTGTGAAGGACAATGTTTCAGTTCCATGACTTCAACACACACACACACACACACACACACACACACACACACACACACACACTTAAAATGATTATAGCTCCGTCTTAGCGCTCTTATTAAGTCCATCTGAAGCGTCTGCCCTCAAGTCATCCTTAAGCCATTTGTTGAAAACAGCAATGGGGTCAATGTTCCAGTGTTTATGAAAAGAGATGGGCACCTGGTGAGCTAAGAAGTCTCTGGAATAGTCCTCTGGGCGCGCCTGAAAGGTAAGATTAAGTACAGTAATTTATATTTGGAAGCGGCCACAACAGACAAGTGCTGTACACAGAGCAAGAGTGAAGGCATGAACGTGTAGGTTTATGTTGAAACAGATGCTGCATACCGAAAAACTGAGCAATGGAAAACGAATGTCTTTTAGAAATGATTTTTCCACCAAACCAAACATCACTAATTGAATTATTGAGCTGATTTTATTCAACTTGATTCTCTGAGGTCCTCATGGTGAACTCACACAGCTGACTTAATAGAATAGAGTCATTGATAATGCTATTAGCAACACCTGTGCTTTTCCTACTATGACAATTCCATATGTCTGCTGTTATTAAACAAATATCTATCATGCAGGTTGACTAAACTCATATTTAATTGATATTGTAAAACCAATTCTGCAACCATCTTAAGTTGCCCAATGATGTGAACAGTAGCAGGTTATATCTGTGGGTATCTTTCCCATCCATCCCATATGACGAAAATGTAACAAGATGCAGCATTTACATCATGTCAGCAGAATGGGAAGAATTGGAAACTTCACATAACTGCCAGTATTGCAGTCCGTTTTCTTCTCTATGCCAAATGGGTGATATTGCGGCTGAGAGAAATTCCTGATATCTCCGACTTAGAATTACAAGTGCAGAGATTTAAGATGACTTAAACATAAGCAGAGGTGTAATCAGCCAGCAAAACTGAAAGCACCCGTGAGGGCGTGCGGGGCCTCTGAATATCAGATATGGGCCGCTTGTGCTGTCGACTACCAATAAGATGAGATAAGAAGTCTCTATCTGTCTCTGGATGATGAGTCTGCAAAACTGGTGATGAAATACGACTTTCTTTGTTTAAAGGTGCTCCGTATCTCACTGCAAAACCTCCCCTTAGACTGAACAGTGCTGACGAGATTTAAAGTGATGACTTTTCCCCAAGCCAAAAATAATTAAATTATAAATTAAATTATTTCCAGTATACTTTGGCAAGAAAATCCACGGATGGTATTTAATTCCAAAATGGGTAACCACTTTAGTCTCAGCACCATACAGTAGGCACCCCCCACACACACACACACACACACACACACACACACACACACACACACACACACACACACACACACACACACACACACACACACACACACAAAGGATGTATTGTAGGAGTGTTAATAATACAACCTGATGGAAGAGTGGACTGTGCGTGACAGGAAGTCCGAGGGCATTGAGGCACATTCCCAGCACCATGTCATCCGGCGCATCATTGCTGTAGCACTTGCAGCCGCTGTTAAGAAGTTGGACCACAGCCTCTCTGCTGAACACCATTCTGCAGCATCACAGACACGGACATCAGACACGTTAAAAGAGATACATAACACAGCCGATTTAGCTGCGCTGTAAATGATCAGTTTAGAAGCAAATGCTCAAATATGACTAGACAATTATAAGTATGTCTTTCAGCTGTCATCTTAGCTCATTTCATTCAGTCAGTGAGAGGGCGATGGAGTCGTGAGTGAAACTGAAAATCAAGCTGAGAGGGAGATGTGGTTTTCTGTGAATCGAAATGATGTGGCATCTCTTTGAAAAGAGACGCAATTACACATTAAAAATTTTTTTTAATGTGGCTTGTGCCAAAAAAAAGGGAAAAAAAAAAGAAATCGCTCATTGCCACTCAAAACAGTTATTAGAAGATATCACTTTGAGAAATCTGTCAGTTGCAGTGCTGTAAAGTGTCACAGCAAGTGATGTGTCCCTAAATAGAGTTTCTCACACAGCTCAGGATTCTATTGTACAGCTTTCCTCCAGCACTGAGAGCTGACTGAGCATGTGTGCTTATTGCCTACATTTTCTTGCATGTAATAAGAAATTATGGCTCTTTTGTGCTATAGGTTTTCTTGCAGTAACCAACAGTTTGCATGATGTAGTGTGAAGCATTGACTCCCTGTCTTATCAACCGATGACCATCTTTTTACGGTATTTTGTGGTTAGTCCATATTTTCATTGAGTATCTTTAATGTAACAGTATGCAGATCTGCAAACCAAAATTTCCCTCAAGGGAGCAATGTAATTTTAAAGTGAATTGACATGGTTTATCTGTAAATTACAGATTACAGGTCTTCCATTACATATTTTACAGTCCCTTTGCTTGCCTATATCTTTCATCGTTATTCCCCGAGCATCTGAGCTGTAAAACTCACCCTCCACCCCCCGTGATGTAGCTGTAGCCGCCTTGGCTCAGGCCGTAGCCGTACCTCTCCCCGAGACTCACTGGTTCAGAGGGGTTGTAACAGCTCAGCAAGACCTGCAGTCTGGAGAGGCTACAGGAAGCACAGATCAAACTCATCATCATTATACACACATCCCTTTGCGTACACACATATGAAACCGTCCGTTAAGAAGCTGTGATATAACTGCTCTCCCTCAGGCACTATTACACAGCCAGAGGCTTCCACACAGAGAGGCAACCTGATGGATATAAAGTGAAGCCAGCTGGACTTGAATTTATGTAGTGAGCTTTTTAGATGTTCAGCAGGATGGTTTTATCTCTGGAACCAATTTCTGCAAAATTACTTAATTCCAAGCCTTTCTCTCTTTCACTGTGGAAACCTTTTCATGGCTGAGACTGAATCTGAATCACATAATGCATGAATAAATGTCACTCTTTGAGAGAAATGAAAGCATGACATTTAAAGAATAAGACACTGTGAAACACTATGTTGAAAAATCCATCTCCAGATCATGAAAATATACCTGATGAGTGTGTCATCATCCACAACAAGGAGCCACTTGGTGTTTGGGACAGAGCTGCTTAGAAATCTTTGAAGGATTGCAAATGTTTTCCCGCAGTGGCCTGCAAACAGAGACATGATATCAATGCACTGGCCTGTACGACTTAATCACATATTGACCAGGTGCTGTATTCTGGTTCCCAAAGATAAATGACCTTGTTAGAAAAATGCACTTAATCCGGCATTTACATGCACACACACGCCTGCATACACACAAACACACACAGGAACAGCTCTGCCATAAAAAGGAAAAAGTGAAGTCTTAAATGACGCTAAAGGATTTGAAAGGTGTCTGCAACATTTTGCCTTGGATAAGACATTACTGTAACTGGGGTTCCATTAGACAGGGTTTATTTACACAATATCAAAAAAATAATTGCAACAAACACTTTGTTAATTAGACTTTCCTTCTCTTGATAGTAGCCTATGAGGAGGCAATACAAATAAGTAGGACTACTGTGCTCAAACCTAGTCTGCATCACCGGAAGTACATTTCCATGATAACACACGGCAAATGTCAGGCTTTGCGTGTCTCCTTCTGTTTGTGTGTTGCCGGTTTTTAAATCCCATCGCCACGGGAAACAACAACAACAATCGAGCTAGCAAGCTACACGCTGAAAATGGCAAGTTTTAAGGGAAATTTGGAATGTGCAACAAGGCGAACCTGCATGGTTCTTTCTAAGAATCATTTAAAACATTTACAAAGAACGGCATTTACTCTCTAACTGGGACCTTTTGGGACTCCTTCCTGAGACGATTTTGCAGAGCCTCTGTTGCATCCGGAGCTAAGCGTTTTTTCCCTCTTATCCTGGAATGTATCTGTGGTGTAGTCAGACCTTACTCCACAGCGCTGTGAAGATAGATCTGGCAATGTGATACTAGCCCTAACCTAACAAGGGTGCAGAACATTTGCAACTTATATTTCAGCATTAAACTGACAAGTAGCGGTTCTGCATTGAGCACAAGGACACCTCAAAAGCAGACGTGGCTGTAGGCGGACACATCAGCCACTGCAGTGAGAAAACAAGTGTCAAACATTCAAGGGGAAAAATGACTGCCTTTTTAAGACTCCTATCGTACAACATAAAGGAAATCTTTTCAATGTGAGGATGTGTCCTCTGTAAAACTGTGAGCACAGAGAAAGCTGTTGTCTATATTCTGATATCTCAAAGAATTAATAAGGTATGTCTGGCATGATGGGCCAGGAAGATCAAACTTTTCCTACTCTGGCATGTTTGACATGACTCTCAGATGGAACAAAATATTCTGCCAACTCCTGAAAACAAAAAACAATGATGTGGTGGTACACAAGTGGTACGAGGAACCCGAAAATATATATACTCAGAATCCAAATATCTGCAAACCATCAGGGCTGAGAGCTGAGACATGGAAATCCCTGGTGGCAAGCATCGCAAAGAATACTGAGGCCCTACTGTTTTATTTATAAAGGCACCCAAGGTGTTCTTCCCCTAGTATCTGAATATAGAATAAGAAAGGACACCTTGAACTGCTGACTGCAATACAATCCAAAAACACACTTTTAGAGGCAGGTCTCCAGACAAGCCTGGCAATCTCATTTCTGGTTTGCGGAGGTTAGTGAGGGATGTTCAGGGGCATGGGAAGATGCAGTAAGTTCCATGGTCATATCTCATGCAGCCTCTATCAGTATTAAAATGTCAGCACCAAAATGAGACCCGTCAGCGCTACCTGAGAATGATCCTGCACAAAGTGTCTCAGAAGTGTCTATCACCGGGTATTAGCGATCCCTTTGTGTGTTTGTTTTGGTAAGCATACCACACTTGACCCTGAAAGATTGGAGTATTTACCTGATAAAGTTCTCATGCCATTTTCCCATTGCAAGGTCTTGCATCACCCTCTCCCTTCCTTTATCTTGACTATGACACATTTTTAACCTTTTTCATTTTCAAAATATATATCTAGCAAGGTTTTGTGTTTATACAAGACTTCATTTTTCTTTGTGACCACAGCTTTTATTCTCTCCTTAGATATTTTGGGGTTTAGATTTATATTTGAGTTTTTTTATTGAGTTAAGGCCAAGTAAAAGTATATTTCTTTTGGAATAAGTTTTTAGGCAGGTTTTGCTGTTATTTGTAGTTTAAGTAGTAGTGTTATTGTTAGTCTCCCCGTCTGTCAAAATCGGTCTGATCAACCAATATATAAGTCCCCTTTGTTTCTTTGGGAGTACGTCAGTTGTATTTTTGAGTCTCTTATGTTAAGAGCTTTAGTTACCGTCTGTTTATTTGACCTCTTTTATGGACCCAAAACTTTATCTTCATTTTGTTGTAACAACTTTTAGGAAATAAAACCCCTTACTTTTGAACTTTCCTTGTGACTCTTCTTGTTTAACTGCTTGGTCCCTTTTTTCTTCATTTTTCTCCATTTTGAGTTTTCCTCCATTTTTGTGAAGCATGCGAGGAGGGAGAGTGACAAGAGGTGGCCAGATAGAGAATAAGAAGACTACGTCAACCCATACGGAGAGAGGACACCGGGTGGACGGTGAGGACGTAATGGAAGGTGAAGCACTAAATGGAACATCAAGCGCTGAGAATGAAGATGGCAGAGAGCCAACGCTGAGTGACATTTATGGATCAACAGGAGGCCCGGGAAACAAAATCGAGAAAGGAAGCCAACCGTCAGGAGTGCCAGTTCAAAGCAGTACAGCAGCAGTTTTGCCTTCTGCAGCAGGAGGTAGAGGTTCACACATCTCCAGTACCAGAGCCTGCTTCCACAGTGCCAAATCCCTCTGGGGACTATGATTTGAATGTGACTCATCCAAAGGCCCAAACCTCACCCTCTACAGAGTCGATCTACCCCACTGTGTCTTCAGCAGGTCAGTCTCGATCCTTTCATGAGCCTAGACTTGAAAAATTAACAGAAAATGATGAACATTTTCTAATTACCTTTGAGAGAATTGCAGTCTCCAAAAGACATCAATGAAAAGTCCCTCCAAAGCTCCACTTCAACCTCTCCGTTATAAGTATGACATCCTGTGTGATGGCCACAGCCATGGCCACACAACCAGCTTAAGAGCGGTAACCTCATGCACTTATCTTTTTCCTTAGGATTAGTTTATATACTTTTTTCATACACATTATACATTTGTTGCAAACATTTATTTTGTTACAAATAACTCACAGAATACTTGGTCCATTTCACATACATCGTACTTTATTTAGTTCACCACACAGAATTATCTTTTAGGGAGCGTGCACCATTAGAAACTTTTGGTTTGTCATTCTGTTTGTAGAACTATTTGTTTTTGAGCTTACCAGTGTTGCCCACACCTGGGAGGGATCCAGGAAGTCTGCTGGCTTATAGCAGTGGTGCTTGGAGCAGGTTTATAGGGGAGGGGGCCTAATTTGACACTACCACTGCTTGTTATGTCCGGGGGTTATATCTCCTTAGATATTTTGGGGTTTAGTTAAGGTTAAGTACAAGTACATTTCTTTTGTAATAGGTTTTTAGGTAGGTTTGTTTCTTTTGTAGTAGGTCAGTTGTATTTTTGAGTCTCTTATGTTCAGAGCTTTAGTTACCCTCTGTTTATTTGACCTCTTTTACAGGGACAAAACTTTATCTTCACTTTGTTGTAATGATTTTTAGAAAATAAAAACCCTTACTTTTGAACTTTCCTTGTGACTTCTCTTGCTTAACTGCTTGGTCCCTCACACCCAGACAGTTTTAAATGGAGACAAAGCTTGTTTCTACAGGCTACCAAGTGAATGTATTTCATGATTAAAATAGTCTGTAGATCAGTTTTATTGATGTTTTCATAATGCAGTATATCTATCAATCATCTGTGGGTGCTTTATCAGTATCGTGATTTTTTTACCCCCACATCTTTTAACAAAATATATTGTTCTTGCTTTAATATACAGAAAAAAACAGTGCTTAAAATTGATTTACACACACACACACACACACACACACACACACACACACACACACACACACACACACACACACACACACACACACACACACACACACACACACTAGTTTTAAGACTTGGCTCTCAAAGCAAAGGCAAGTCAATGGAATCAATGAAGTCAGTAGAAGGTGAAAAAATAAATATTAATGGCGGTGGCTGCAGAATCCTCACATATTGATGACTTGACTTTTGATGAAGTCCAAGACAGCTCTCAGCAAGCATAAGCATACATCTTGAGGTCTTAGAAATGAAACAAACAGGTCAACAAAAAAGAAATTATGTTCTGACTTTGACAGTTATTGGACTTGAATTTTAGTCCGATAACTGACTCAGTACCATGTGGGTATTTGGCACATTACGTAGATACATTAACTGACATTTCATTTGACCTCAATCATATATCATTTCAGTGCATACTTATCTGATTAATCCAATGGTTAGTGGCTTTACTATATCCCTTTGTGACTGATTCCATTGCATATTTGTTTTTAAAAATACAGTATAATGCACATTTTATTTTCTGTTGTCATGGTGTTTAATCAAGGGCCAATCAACTTTAAAGTCTCACCTTTTCTAGACATCAGAAGCAAACCACTGGTAAAAAAAGATCCAATCTACTGTTTGATTGGCAGTATGCATAGTTACTTAACTGACAGTAGTAACAGTATCTGGCAGCCTACCAAACCAGAGAAAATCCTGCTGCCTTGATGACGGACTGTGGATTGCTGCCAAAATTCCAACACTTGAATGTTGTCTCCCGCAAGAACAAAATATGGCATGCAGGGGAAGGCAAAATTAAAGGAAAAGAGACACTTTCTCCAATATGATCTATGAGAAAGACTTATCCAACACTGGCTTCAGAAAATACAAACATAATTTATCGGTTGAGAGGAGCAGAGCCAGGGCCTAAGCCATCAAACTCACACAAACTTTACACCAGCAGCACCCCGGGCTAGCTAACATATCAAGGTATGCAAATGAGCAGGTTTGAGACATCTACTCAGGCTTTTTTCTCCTCTTATGGCCTAACCAGCTGCCAGCTTCGCAGTTTGTAAACTGTGAAAAGAGCACACAGCATCTTTGCCCTGACCCCAGCATCTGTCGCATGGAGGGACATTATCATGACAAACATAATTGCAACACATAGAATATTAATGTTGCTCTGCTAAGTGGAAATGACGACCATGTAACACATCTTTAGATTAGCATAGGTTACAAGTTTATCTACCCAAAACGGCATCAATAAATAGATATCAAGAAAAAGGTAAACACTCGCTAGTTCCACCTTGTGAAGGCTATATGTGATATCATAGTAAATTTTATGTCTTTTTGGAACTTTTTGGGAGTTTTGGACTATTGGAATAGATCTCCTTGGGCGGTGAGAAAATTACAACAGACATTTCTTTAAATTATATTATGACATCTTGACACCAAATTAGATTGAGAAAATAAAAAGGAGATTTATTGATAATAAAAATGATTAATAAACAATAATATACATTACATAATACATACATAATCACGATTATTTAGGTCAATATTGAAATCCCGAAAACGTAATATGATTACTCGACATCTGGAAAGATGTTGCAATTACTGAACTTAAACAGTGGGAAAAGTTAAATAAATCAACAGTAAAAAAAAACAGACATACAACTGTGAAATTTGCCTGAATACTTTTCCTATTTAGAACACAAGAGAAAATAGGAGTTTACTTGCAAAACGTAATGAGCTAAATCACTGTTTTTCTCAATTATTCTGTTTTTATGATCATTGGGAGCCAAATTCATAATCACGATTAAATTTCGATTCATTGCACAGCCCTAACACCTTGTGAAGGCTTCATTGTGTTTTCTTTTTCTGTCACAGGTGCATGTATGAGCCGCATGTTTTAGTTTTCAGATAGCAATGTTATACTGAACTCACTTGACAACAATTGTTTATTTCACATATGGACAGGACGTTAGAAACACCTTTCGGCATAATGCATCTCCACCAATGGGATGGAAACCATGCAATCGTTGATATAATACACAGCAATCAGTGAGAGAAATAGAAAATAGGTAAACAAAAAAGCCGCCAGATTGTATTTGTATCTATTTAAACCATTAACTCTATTAGGTGAAAATTCAACAAGTCTTTTAAAACTATCACAGCTGCACAGTATATGAACATGAACCACCAGCAGTTAACGCTGAGCAGTCATTCACTGTATAATACAACCAGACATGTTTAACTAACACATTTCAGAAATGTTATGTTCCTAAAATAAATGTTTTTAGCTTTACTTTTTTAAAGCAAGCTGGTTTCAGTCAAATGTGGCCTGATTCCAAAAAATTGAACATTAGTGATGCATTATAAGCTGAAGAGGGATTGTGCAGCCACCTTCCTTTTTACTTTTTACATATCAGACCTCCAACTTAACATTAGGTATGCCATCACAAGATGTACTGCAGTTCTGACTTTACTTTTACAAGATGAATCAGTGACATCAGGGTATACTGGTTGTTGCAATGACGTGTAAACTACACACACATTTGCATTTACTGGTGGCATTTTACCGTTATGGAGGGAAAATAACAATTAGCATGCTGGATGAAAGACATTGTCCTGCTCTTCACTAGCTGCAGTGTCAAACTCCTTCATCGCTGCAGATTCTGGCTGCAGTCATGTGGTTTGCTGACAGAAATAACATTAAGGTGCTATGTAAAGGTTTTGAAATCAATTAGAAATCGGATTTGAGCAGCTGGAGTGCGACACATCCTTGGAAATCTGATCAAACCTTTTTGAAATCAGATTAAACGGTCTGAAATGAGATATTTCCCATGACTATTTGATTTTTTTTAAAATTATATCCGATGACCCCCGCGAGCATACAGCCCACCTGAATCAGAGAGCATTGACAGTTGGTGCCAGAAGATTTATCTGTAGATGTGTCGGGAAGGCAAAGGAGCTGGTAGTGGATTTGTTACAAAGCAAGAAGCCACTGAGACCTGTCAATATCCACAACGAGGAGGTGGAGATGAGGCGGCCCTCAAGTACGGGGGATGCATATCAACAACAACAACCTGGACAGAGACAGCAGAACAACTTCACAAGCGAAAGGCTTGAGTTTCATTCTGGACGAGGCTCCGCTCTGTAACAGACTAGACTGCATGTTCCAGCAAGTAGCCGGTGGCAGTTTGCATCCTTCACTGATTCAATGCAAAGAGATACTTGTTAAAGAGCTGAGCTGCCTGGAGATAGTCAGTGAAGAGAGGCTGCAGACTAAACCAGAATCTTTCAAACAACATCCCTCCCCTCTCATGCAGTGGGATGAAAGTTGCTGCAGCCGATGCATCATCCCATTAAAGTGCAACATGAGAGGTCTTGGGTGCCGTTTTGTGCCAACAGCCATCAGACTGGAAAATATTTCTCGCCCAAATGGCCTCTGGCTCAGGCAACCAGGAGGGTGCAGAAGCAGAGAGCTACCGCTGTCTTTAAAGAACTACCCTTGGTAGCTTTGAGCGGTGTGACACTCTATGTACATGTTCTCCTGCTTGTTTCTGATAATCTACATTATGCATTTCTAGCATCTAGCATATTTCTTAAGGATGTTGTTGGGTTAAAGCTTCTCCTGAGGGATCACAAAGCTGTCAGACGAGTTGGGGAATTTGTTTTCCAACCAGAAAAACCTGGTCTGTTCCAGGCTCTCTCAGTCGGCCACACCTGGTGTACCCACAGTGGGAACCACCTTTGGGCTTTGTTACCAGATTCAGCCTCTCAATGCAGAGGGACAGTGGTCTCTCTCTTGAATTAAATTATTTCAACTTACTTTTGAGCAAATGTAGGAATACTCTAATTGGCTTACTTTCAGTTAGTTAAATGAGAAGACACATACCACTGTCATATGTGTCCCTTGCCTGGCTCTGTCCAAAAGGTAACAAAATTGGTCAGCCAGTACCTAAAAGCTTACTAATAAACATGGTATATCTTGTTTGGTTGTCCTGTACAGAAACATGTACAAATGTTGTAGTTTAACATTGGGGTTATGTGCCAAACTTATTGGTGTCGCCGCTGGTTGCCTGGAAACAACATGGTGATGACCAGACTTCAGGAAGTCACTGCTCCTGCACATTACGAGGAGTAAACCTCTATATATGGCCGCAAGCTCCAACTGAGCTATCTGAGCGCCCCTGTAGCATATTTAATGTAAATAGAAGATCTTATTATTGATTTTCTCGTCTAACTCATCTAAGCCTAGAAACGTTTCAAACACACGTACTATCCTTAAACAACACTTGGACCTGCTATAAGAGCTCATACAGATGGACCTGACAGTCAGCCTGGATCAAAAGGTCAAAGTATGCCGTAATAAAACTACGAGTGTTGAAATGAACTTATATACTATACATATTATATTATACTTTATATTAAACACGGACAGTCTGTGGATATCAACAGGGCATGTTGGCCAAGCTCTTGATGAGTAAATGTGCAGTTTATGGCTCTCAGTCAGAGAGAAGCTCCACACATTCAAGAACAAACAGAAGGCACTGAACCATTTACTGCCTCAAAATTACTCAGAGAAACAATATAAAAGAAAACGTGCAATTGTTTTAAAAGATATTAGCACCATAATCTAAAAAAATCCCAACACAGTTTACTAAGATCTCAGCTAAAATTTCAACTTTAGTTTTGACGTTTCATTTCTCATGGTTGTTGCCACTGAGCCTGAAGGACTTTAGCCTATAAAGGGTGTACTTACCTCTTTCAGTATTTGGAACTCCCAGATTAATGGTTGGTATTGAAGGATCAGCGTGGTCACTGTAGTACTCTAAAGAGAAGGCATCCTTTTCCCAAGTCTTCTTTATCACAGGAACTGGAGTAAAGGGGAAACAAATCAATAGTGTTCACTAGGTTTCACAACATCAGAATCAGAAATACTTTATTGATCCCCGAAGGTAAACTCTGTGTCACAGTAGCACCAGTAGTAAGAAGACAGACGGAGCACTGCAACAGGCAGCTTGCACGTTAGCGCATGCGCACTCTTCACTAGATGAAGCAGGAAGTAGAAGAACATGCAGACCTCTGGTTCAGTACAAAATAATTATGTAATATTTCATTGCAATACATGGTTCCTCTCATGTCTGTTTTTGATACAACATTCTATTAAAGACGATTAAAGAGGTTTCTAAAAAAAAAAGAAAAAAGAAAAAAAAGGAAGCAGAGTCAAGCTAGAAAATACATTGAAAATAAAGAGGAAAAAAAGATTTAATGTTATGCTTCTTTGATCTTCCCACCCTGCTGAATGTTCAAGATAGTTTGAAAATAAGCAGGAATATCAGAACTAGTAAAGTACTTTACCAAGATGATCTGTAGATTTTTTGTGTGTATATACATACTTAGTAGTCATGTATTTCCTGAATGATTTGTATTTGCAACTGGAAGACGTTTGCTAAATAAGTTTGTGGTGTCTTGTAATTCCATGTAGGATGGGCCAAATGTTGGGCAAGACAAAGAAATAAAATTAAACTAACTAAATAAGTGGTATGTGAATGCCTTAGATAAAGTTTGAAGTGTACAAACCTTTTTATCATTTAGGAATTCCAGTTTGAATACATTTTAAAAACCTTAAAAAGGGAATTTCAGTATTTTTAAACTAACTAATGGAAACATACATTTTTGAAATTGGTCCAATATTAGATGAGAGCCCTGCAGCCAGCTGCCGCAAACCAAGCTGTAATGTAATCCTATGTATACGCAGATACGCTGCATCAACAGCCATCCAGTAAAAGTGCTGTGTTCCCACCAACAGGCTCAGATTATTATTATTAATAAGTGTCTGACTACATTATGAGAAGACAGCAGCCTGGAATGCGTGTGAGAGAGCTGGAGTTCTGGGGAGTTTGTTGTTTTGGAGTACAGACAGTGTAGCTTTGTGTTATCTAAAAGATTTTAAATTACGCATTTTGGAATTGTGCCAACTGCACAGCTTTTGAGTTCGAAGTTGGGGCTAGCTGTGCTAGCATACTGCTACAAATGCATCTTAACATGGGCCATACACTGCGTGTGGAAGTTACACATTAAAGCACGGCAGTGTAACAGCAACTTCTTTCTTTAGTATAATAATGTAGTTAGACACTTATAATAAAAATCTGAGCCTGTCAGTTGCAAAAACAAGCTCTTTTGATTAACGGACATTAGCGGTCATGGCTGTCAATGGGATTATGTTGCAGCCCAGTTTGCAGCTGCTGGCTGTGGGTCTTCCTCAATACTGGACCGTCACAAACCTTTTACATACTGTAAAACAAAACTAAAAAAACTCTACAGTTTCAGCAGTGCTTTGTTTTCTTGTGTTTTTATGTTTTCCTGTAGATTTGATTGGGATCTTACTGATGCGATCTGGAGGTTTTGTGCTGTTTATGTGGTTGTCAAAGCGAGAGTGTACGCGGGTTGGAAAAGACAGAATACCCAGAAATCTGCAGCAGCAGCTCAAGGCTGTGTTCAACTCACATAAATCAACAAAAGTGAAGCAAGGTGACATATATAGCACTGAATGAATGAACTAAAAAACAAAAAGTTGAATTGGCTGGCTTCTGAAGGCTCTAAGAAACTAACAACTGAGCTGATGAAACAAGCTCCAAATATCACACTGCTATTTTATATCACCACATTGAAATTATTAACCTAAACTAAAGTAAACTAAAGTGCATCATGCAGGTCAGATGGATTGAAAATAGACACTAAGACTGACAAGCACCTATAGTACACATCTTGGAACAAAACAAAACCTACACATGCATGTTTGTAATAAAATAAAATAAAACTTTATATCAGACTTCTGGTTAAGTTACTGAATGGCATGATAAACTGAGATGTAACAGTTTTGAAAAATGTCTTGGGAAATGACGGGCAAATGTACTTAGTTTTAGTAAAAATGCACCATTTGTATAATGAGTAATAGTTACTGTAAGACTAAATTACTAAAGCACACTACACAATCAAATATGCATGTCACAAGCTTTACTGAATAGTGCAGTATTCAGCTTTATACAGAACATATGTGTTATATGCTATTTGTTTTGTTTCATTTAATTTTACAATATATTCTGTCCCATGAAGCAATTCAATCTCTGTCTTTTGCTTTGGTTTCCTTCTTTGTTTTGTGAATATGTGGAAAAGTGTGTTATGTGCGGCCGGGTTAGCTCAGTTGGTAGAGCGGGCGCGCATGTGTAGGTTTATTCCTTGACGCAGAAGGTCCAGGGATTGAGTCCGACCTGTGACCGTTTCATTCATGTCGTCCCCCCTTCTCATATCTCAGCTGTCCTATCCCTTAAAGGCAGAAACGTCCCCAAAATCAAACTCTTAAAAAAAGAAAAAAAAAAAGTGTCTTATGTGCAGACTGTTTTTGACAAAATAAAACCCAACAGAACAAATCAAAACCAAATTAAGGACAAGGAACAATTTTCAACTCTACACAGAGCCGCACATAATGGAGACCTGTGTTTCCTATTTCTTTTTGATGTTGGTTCAAGGTAGTTTTACAACTGTTGCAGTATGAAAGTATCAAAAGATCTAACTTAGTAATGAAGGTTGAATCTTTCAGGCTCTACCAGTAGAAGAACTACTTTGAGCTACGATTTTCCAATGATTTTAATAGAAGATATAAGATTATTTACCCAGTTTTATACTCTGATTTCTAAACAGATGACTGTGCATATTCATGCCCATATAATTGTTTTTCTACTGTATATAATCACTACGGATAAAGAAGATAAAAAGCCTTAACACTTAGTGACATTGTAATTAAATACGAGGCTCTTTCATGTCTATTCCTTATTGATCTAAGCTAACCTTTGATATATAAATCAAAAATACATTTTCCACTTGTCTACATTTAAAACTGATAATGGCAGCTTGCCGGAGAGAAATAGTAATTAAGGTTATTAGTGCTCTTGAGCGACACTCTTTGAATGTAGTGTACAATATGTCTGATCCCTCTGAAATAAATCCACAATTTGATCCACTGACTGAACCCGCAACACTGTTATCAGGTTAAAAGAGAAGCAGATTTACTGTGGATAGCTTGATGTCAGGCAGAGCTTGCAAATAAATGGCTTACCATCAGTAAGTCATTTCTTAACATGTGCAGAATTTTTGCATGGTGGTGCATTTCAAGCACCAAGGGGGGTACGCAATTATATTTTTCTTAGCCTCAATACTATCAAATCCTACAGAGCCCTGGAGGTGACGAGGAGGAAGAAAACATAAATAAAAATAATAACATGTACTGGGGACAAACTTTTGCGTGATCTTGACTTTGCTTTTTTTTTTTTAAATTAAATTAAATTAAAAATACATGCACTTTTGCAAGATCTTGAATTTTTTTGCAAGAAATAAAAATACATTAAAATTAAAAACTACTGTTAAAAATGACTGACTCGGAGGAAAAAAAAACCCAAAGAAGAATAAGAAAAACCAAAAAAACCCAAAGAAAATAAAAAAACATCCAAAATGTAGTGGGCTACATTTTTCTTTTTTCTTCTTTTTTTCTCTTCCCATGTCACCGCCGGGGCTCCGTAAAATCCTTTCAGACATAATGGTGACATAATTTAGTGAAAGATTTTATGTCACACATGTCAAAGGTAAAACAAATCCATTAAACAGGACAAAAGCATGTGTCATTTAAAGAGAAGTATCTCTGGCAAATTCTGTAAGAGCATCAGTGTCACTTACCTCTTTCACTGTGAAACTTCCTACACGTTTTCACAGCTACGAATATATCTTCTTTATTCACAGGCTCCCCCTTTGATGAAAATAGGAAACATGAATTTAAAAAAAAATGCTCATATGAACATACTATGTTCATCACATATGATAGAGACAGGATCTATTTTATATGCAACCAAATGGTTGAAATTGAGTTTTCATTAAGCGTCTAAGTGGTCTGTTGAAGTTGTTATCGTTAAGTGAATTAATTAGATATTTCTGTAAATGGTCTGAGGTCATTTGGCCCTCTATTTGTCTTTGGCTCTCCCTATGAAACTAAAGACATACTGGCAGGCAGCTGATAACACTGCAGCATATTATGTAAAAGAAAAATACGCTTGCAAAATGTTAAAGCGTTGGCTATAATAGACAAGCAACAAGTGAGACTGGGAATTAAATGAAAGAGTATGAAATAGAAAATGAAACTTCTCTGTGGATCTCGGAAGCCTTTGTTACCACACATGCAGTCCCAAATGAAAAAGGCTGAATTGTGTTTTTTTTCCCCTCACTTTTTTTCAAGCTCATAACAGGCACACAGAAAGATTCACTGAATCAACAGACAGAATGCATTAAAAATCTACGCTACATTAAAAATGTCATTAGCTATAGGGCTGCACAATATGAGGAAAATATCTAATTGTGATTATTTTTGACTGATATTGCGATTGCAATATGATTCACGATATTGGAGGGAATGATTGTTTTTTAATAATTTTTTCTCATTTACATTGAAAATTAATAACATTGAAAGAAATTAAATGGGTTATGGTGATTTTTGTGAGGTTCAATTTGGATATTGCACTAGTTCATATTGTGATTTTGTTACAATTGCAATTAATTGAACAGCCCTAATTGGCTGCTGCACAAACCACACACATTTGTAGACTGGATGAGATGTGCAGTCTTGTGCCTTGATAAACCCCAAGGATCACACGGTAACCAAAAGCTGGATATTTTAACAATATTGTACAAACAAGGGCTGCAACTTATGATTATTTTCATTATTTCATTTGTTAGGAAACAATTGCTCACTTACACATGCAGTCATTAAAGAAGTTTTTTATTTTCTAATCCAATAATCACTCCCTATTTAGTTCTGTTTTTAATCTCTACCAACTCCGGAGGGAAATATCTGGTTCTTTAGCTGCTAAATGCTCCACTACAGTACGTTCACCAGCTAGTCGCTAACTTTGTCTGTGCACCATTTTGTGCTGAGCATATAGTGTACAGTTGGTTTTTAGAGCTTTTAAGCTGCAAACAGCTGCCTGGTGCAGCTGAAAACGACAATATAGTGAGAGCAGTCAGAGTAAAGTTGTGGGTCGGACGGATAAACATTGAGTTGGAATTTGCTGTAAAGCTCCATAAAATCGAGGGGCTCTGCAGATTCATGTGATAACTCTAGATAGACATCACTACCAATGACCCACATTTGAGAATCTGGAACCTATAAATGTTGATCATACAGACCTTCCGGCTGCACAGTTATACAGGAGTGTCAAACAGACAGGCAGCACCTCATCCAAATATTACCACACTGAGTGCATAAGCAAAGATGTTAAAGGTTCATTCATATTATGGGCTTTACTGCTCAACGTCAGTTTCCTCATCAGACTTAATGGTCTCTTTTTGTCAGTTTTACTCAGTTTATCAAATCTGAACAGACTTTTGCCTCTGAGTCTGCATGCAGAGAGCAGCAACACCACAATAAGTTTATTGCCTAAAATAAAATAGGACATGCTTTGCTGCCGCGACCACTTTATTGGCTGTCGTCATTCATCCTTGAATCTGCCTCTTGAGGCTCTTGACTCTTTGTTGACACTGCAGCCAAGTGCTGCTGTGGCTCCCACTTGGCAATTTGTCTTCCAAGTGTGGCCGATTACAATATGTCCCCTCTTGTTTTGTCTGAATGGAAACTTCTCTCTGAATACTTATTAAACCTATGACCTTCATGTTTCGCCACTGACTGCTCCAGTCCTGTTTCCTGTTTGGTCAAATAAATACCGTTTTATAGGATGGAGGATAGCGATTTCCATCTGGAGGTAAAAAAATCTGACAATCCAAACATGTATCAGCCTCTAGATATATATAGATACATATACACATGCAGTATGTGTTTTGAATCCCAAATCAAACACTCAGATTGTATTTCTTTCTGTCACAACTAAGAGGGAAAAAAATCAGAATTGGGACACTTTCTGCTGCCAGTTCTGTCATCCCAAATTCAACTCACCTCACCCACTTTTAACGAAGCTACAGTCACGTACACATCCGTGCACACCTCTGCTTTTCCCAACAGTATTGATCGTTTTAGGGTGCCGTTGGGTGCCGGCTAAAGGATGGCTAACCTTTCGGATTGCCTCGCAAACCAAATGTTCTTTCAGCGTTCAGCTAGAGCAAACATCATACTAACAAAGCATTTTTATAATTCAAAACACCAACATGGTCAGAAAAAGAATACAGTAAACAGTAAAACAAGTGCACCGACAATCATGATTAAAGCTGACTGAAATGGTTCTTTCTACAGGACACTGAAAGTAGTGACCTGACTGACTTTATGACCTACTCAGCCAAACCCACTCACTGGCTCCCACTCAGATACGACACAACATCAAGAATGGCCTCAAGATAGTACCAATTACTTCCTGCAAGATTATTCTACTGCAAGAAACTGCCTGCCTCCTAGACATTGGTCCCGTGCACATACAACATATCCCTTTTCTGTATTATCTAGTGATTAACTACACATGAGATCATTTACGAGCAATACTAATTTTGTAAACAATCCTTCATTACACAATGAGAAATATTTGATGAATGGTTATATTTGCAGTATAATTTAGTTTATTTTATACAACCCAACACTTGAACTACATTATTTTACTACAGAGGAACAACACAGCCGGTTTATTCACAAGCAACAAATACCCCTAAGACAATTCTGCTTTATTTTTAATTCATCACATAATATGGGCTCATGAAAAAAGAAAAATCTGACACATGTGTGACAGAGGGATAACAAAAGAGGATAAAGGAGAATGAGGAATTGAGAGCTGGTTAGTCACCAGCTGTGGACAACATGAATTTGCATATGAATTTCAATTCCTTTGGTCCAGATATGATTAAAGAAGAAAACAGACGAAGATTAGCCAAAAATATACAACTTAATATTGGAGAATTAACAATACTGGAGGATAAACTTGGAACACATTTAGATGAATATCAAAAATAAGTTGAAATTAAATAAATAAATAAATTGAAAAAAAAGACGATGAAACTCCAGATAATGAGAAGACGCAAAAGGATGTTGCTTAGAAACTTAAAAGTACATGAGTATTTCTTTGCGGATGACTAAATTACATTTAGCAAGCCAAAAATATGACTCCTTTCTTGTAAGGTGCAATATGTTCTACTGAATGGTGCATAAAGGCAAGACGCTATATAACGTTCAAGGCCGTACTGAACCAACGTGAAATATTGGTGCTGCTTGGATGCGGCCGTGGGCACGAAGGCTGACACACAAGTAACGTACGTCATCACAGAGCTGCCAACATCTCACAGTGAAGCGCCATCTGCTTCATGCCGTTTCATTTATTTCCCCTTACCATTTTCTGGGAATTGAGGACAATTCAATCGATCGGCACACAGAGCAGATACTCACACACAGAGGAGGCTCGGTGCTCAGGGTGGTGGCACAGTGATGGGTCTGAGGAGAGTCCTCCGGCTCTGTGCACAGCTCAGGAACAGCAGTGAGATGTGGACCGTTCCCATTGTCCCAGATATACAAGGCAACCTGTAATCAGAATCAGCGTCAGAAAAAAGGTTGAAAACATAACTAAACTAAGTGGTTTTTTTTTAGCTTAATTTACCTTAACTGAACAGGTGATTAATTGGAATGGTTATATGACTTTTTTCGACTTGCATGGTGGTTGTCTTTATTCCCCCTAGCGCCTGTGAGCGGAAAAAACACCCTTGCAACTTTTGGCTGGCAAGTTGCCAGACTCAGCGTCAGGGAGTATCGCATGATATCAGGTCTTGCAATGTAACGAATTGCTTCACGGCACTGTACGCATACACCCATTCAGGAACCGGCTAACAAGGTAGCGATGGAGTTTTTCACACTATCGTCATGGCTGAGCCGGCAAAAAAGAAGCAGAAAGCTAGGAAAGCGTTGTAGGAGGAACAGAGAAAGAGGAAACAGCAGACTGACCCAGGGAGGGGTCAGACACAAGTAACCATAGGAGCTGCCAAATATCTATTCTGAAGCTGTAGTTCTCAAGCAAAAAGCGGTCAAAACTGCATAGCGCCCCGTTAAATATGAATAAAACGTTTCCAAACTCAAGACGAGATGTCATCTGTCAGACATAAATGCTTTATCATAAACCTAATAGTCTTCTTATGCAGTGCATACAACAATTTTGCTCTCACAGCAAATTTTATATTCAAGATGACTTACAGAAGGGGACAAAGAGGGAGAAACGGAGCTGGTGAATGTTACTGTACCCTTTTCTAAAAGAAGAGCTAAATAAAATCTAGGACTTAGTTGAACTATTCTACAGGGTAAGATCCAGATGTTACAGTAAAAGAATACGTAATGAGGACAGTGTAATCAGTGTCTGAATATTGGCAACTGTATCAAAGAATAAGGAACTACAGAAACTGGAAACTGATGTTTTGCCGACTTACAGCCTGGAGCTAATCTACTGACAGTGAACTGAATTGGCACTGAGGATTTATGTAATATTTGTCTGTAGTTTTGCAAGTGTTTCTTAGTTTTACTTGCATGAGGTTGCATGTGCATGTTTGTGATGTGCATTTAGTGTTTGACAGCTCATTCATCTGCAAAAAACATAACTTTATAGAATTTTAAAAGAACTTAAAATTCCATAATTCCGTTTGAAAATGCAGCAGAATATAAAATTCCATTGCATCCTTTTTTCTTATATTTTATTTTTACATAAAGATTGTACATTTTTATAATTGAACGTGTTGGACTGCACCCATGCCACCTCTATGTGAACCACCTTTCCCAGACTCTGCCTGATCAGTCTGATGCTGTGTTTACTCAACAAAATCCCTAGATGCCTTCCTGACTGAATTTCAGTGATAAAAAAAATAAGAACCTCAATGCTGCACCATGACAATTCTCCAAAGTAATGAGATTTCACTGTGAGGATAGATGGATTTCACGCCTCGCTTTTTTGTGCAAATAAATTACAGTAGGTTGGTGTTGGTGAGTGTGAGAAATGAGAAAATTGTTAGAAAATGGCAGAAAACCAACAGGCTCGCCATCACTTCCCAAACACAACAGGTCCGGATGTGAGCTTGTGATGTGCCTTGCATGTTATCTCACCTCATGTTTCAGGTCAATGGTGAAGTCAGATTTAAGTGGCTCATTTCTCACTTTGTCTGCAAGCCTAAAATGACAAACCACAGACTTTTAATATAAAGTACAAAATACACAGTAACCTTTCAAAAAAATATCACTGCGCTGAATAACTCATCTCCGCAGACACAAAGAGAGTCACTGCACATACTCACCGAACAACAAGGGGGGTGCTTACGGCCCAAGAAGCAACAAAGTCTGGATATTTAAAGATGGAAGGATTCTCTGCAAACGCGTAGTGATGGATGATGGTGGACTCCTCGTCATGGAGGGGCTTACCAAGAAACCACTCCTGATGAATAGGAAGTACGTGACATGATGTCAGCTGGAGTGCAAGGTTACTTCTCTTCTCTTTTTTTTTTTTTACACATCATTAACATATTGAGCTTTCTAATTTGGGAGTTTTCACATCACACTTGCCAGAAAACCTTTGGAATTCTTTCCGGGGACTAAGTTTGTCACTGGCTGCAAAGAATAACAAGATTTCTTGATAGAACAAAGTTCAAGAGATACCAGACATTGAAGCTACAAAGGCTCTTATCATAATTCTTGAAATAGTAAAAAAAATCTTATATTATTGTATATATTATACAGAGAAGTATGTACATTTTAAAAGGAATAGTTTGGGGTATTTGCCTTTTTTGAGAGTTAGAGGAGAAGATGAATACTGGTACGGTAAATATAAAGTGTGATTTATGGTCCTGCGGAGGCTCCATTCAGAGCTTTTGCTATATCTTATGCAAGTGGCCTGAAGTTCCTACTTGTGCGTTGGTATGTGCGTCAATGTCTTTAAGAGAATAGCAGAGTCGGTGTGTGTGTGTGTGTGTGTGTGTGTGTGTGTGTGTGTGTGTAGGGCTGGGCAATATTTCAATATTATAATCAACAGTGATATACAGTATGAGGTTAGATATTGTCTTAAATGTTGGATATCATAATATGAAGTGTTGTCTTTTCCTGGTTTTAAAGGCTTCATTACAGTAAAGTGATGTCATTTTCTGAACTTACCAGACTTGCTAGCCGTTTTAGCCACTTAGTCATTTTATCCACATTTTGGTACCTTTTCCCTGAGTTAATATTTTGTGAAAGCACCGGTAGTCAACCCCACAATATCGCCATTGATGTATTTGGTAAAAAATATTGTGATATTTAATTTTTTCCATATCGCCCAGCTTTAGTGTGTGCGCATGTGTGTGGGTGTGTGTGTGTGTGTGTCTGTGTGTGTGTGTTTGTTTGTTAGAGCGAGCAAGAGACTGACGGTGATTATCTTCGGAGCGAGTAGTGACTCTAGAGTCATAGTGAGAGAAACAAAGTGTCTCCCCTGTGTGTCTCCCCTTTCCCAAAGTGTTTTCTGACCACGGTGGGAAATCTGTTAACCCTGATTTCATGTTGTTTATGGAGGAGGAGGACCCGGAAATGTGATGTGTGTCGCGCAACGTGTAGTTTCAGAGGTGCACGTCAGGCTGCGGCGTAGTGTAAAAAAAGCGTAAAAGTGTAAAAACTGTTATGTGCAAGACTGTTTCTTGTCCAAGCACATTAATTTCCTGCAATCTCCGCTGGTTGCCTGGCAACTACTCATAGCCAAAAAAATAGTGCAGCACATAACCCCCTCAAATTAGTTTGTGCAAGTCGTTTTTGTACGGATATACCACGTCAATTAGTGAGCTTGAGAGGTGCTGGTAGGTAGATGTATCTTACCTTTACACAGAGCCATGCTAGCTGGTCCCCCTCCTTTCAAGTCTTTGTGCTAAGCTAACCAGCTGCTGGTTCTAATTTCATATTGAATGCACAGATATGAGGGTGGTGTCAGTGTTTCCACCATGTTGATTTTGTAGTGGCGGATTGCCACGGCAAAATTTCTGCCGCCCCAGTATCAGAAATAGGGAAGACGCACAATGTAATCACGGTTGCCCTGACAACAAGTAGAACTATTCAGAGGTTATTGGGCGGAGAGACCTGCCCCCACTGCTAAAAAAAAAATCCAAAAGGAAACACTGTGTCAAGTATCTCATCTAACTTTCCGCCAGAAAGAATATAAGCGTGATTCCCAAAATGTTTTTTCTTTGAAATATAAGTAATGAGGTTAGCTCATGTAGTTATTCTGCTAACACAACATAATAAATCAAGACACTAATGTGGTTGCTAAGTTTATTAGATAAATCTAGCAACAACAGTTTAATACAACAACCCCACTATAAATAAAGGTTGTAATGTCACTTCATTCAACTTGATCACTGTTCAGGCTGTAGTTTATGGCGCTGTTAAATTGTACTGCGTTATACTGAGAGGTGTTTTTGTCTTGCTTATCACAATACGTAGCTAGCCACACTGTCCTGTAACAACTGCGAGAGAAGTCTTTGTTTTAGGGCATGTTATAATGAATCAAATCATAAGTTGTTCCCATTGTTTTCTCCTACTCTGCAGGATAAGGTTGTGGATACTTACAAAATAATGAATTCCCTCTCTGAATTGAAAGTGAAATACAATACAGTGTCAAAATAGTCCAAGATGACAATAAAAAAGGTTTCCATTATTGTTGTGCAAACCTCAGCATTTGCTGATAACAGATACATTATTTCTTCCAGTAGGCTTTACGTCACAGTGTAATTATCATCATTTTTGGCCCAGTTCTGTTTGAAAGCGAGCTCAAAACCATAAACCGTAATGATGGGCCAGTTGTTTGGATTATTTTATAAATTTATAAACAAAAATTATTGAAGGAGAAAGTAATTTTGCTAAGCTTTATTAAGAAAAAATCTCCAATGTAGGATGTTTTTGACTGCAGGTTTATCATTTATATTCAACCTACCCCACCGACCCATATACAAGAAAAATAATTTCATGAGTGGAGAGACGGAGCTTAAATTAGGTTTACGGCAGACTGGACTGACATGTCTGACAGGTGAGCTCAGTGCAGCTGCAGCAGAGCTGGAGCCAAACCAATACTGGATCTGCTAATTGAAGCGATGATCAAGCTGCAGCTCCACACAGGGAGCTTTGGTCTTGCTGATGAATTTGGCATTGACAGACAGAGCAACATAGAGTCAGACAGAGAGAGATGGAGGTTTGGAGGGAACATTGCATACTTACTTTACTCTTGTCAAATTTTGTAAGGACTTGAACCAGTTTAGTCATCTTCACAATTGTTTCCTCCTCCAGAAATACAATCCAGGATGAGTTTTTCCCAAAGGACTGTGACAAGCTGAGGACACGCACAACATAAAGTATCATCAAACAAAACAAGAGTTAAATAATAAACAATACATGTAAACAACAATAAATGTAACTTTGCCATGCACAGACAAACTCTAAAACTGTTATGTTTCTCATTTCAGTTCAGTCTGAGGAACTATCTAACTGAGGCTCCTGACCCAGTCAGATCAAGTCAGCTACAGTTTCTCTAATGGGCAGAAAGACAAAAACAAAAACACTGATTTATTTTTAGGGAAAGTGGCTCTGTAATGATTTTGGGTGCTTTTGGTGATCTGTGTCCTACATCTTTATGATGAAAGAATAAAACAGATTCAGATGTTATTCCACATCTCCAATACAAACAATTATCAAACACATATTCGATTTTTAAGAAGGCCCAAGCACGTAGACAACCAAAAAGCATTCTCATGCTGTTTAGACCACTGGATTACTACAGCAAAGGTCTTATTGCTGCATGTAGGTTGGCATTCATCATAATGTGAGGCAATCAATCACAGTTATTGTCTTGGAAATAGCTTCTCAGCAATCTTTAGCCTTCAAACAAATGCCCCCAAAACCAAAATATAAAATCTCAACTGAAGGAAGACACATTTCTGACATGCTGTCCATATATTGAACCCATAAAACTTTTATGACAGGCTTATTCAATCCTGAGCATTCGGGGATACTTACTAAGGCAGCAGAGGAAGGATACTCCAATCTCCCTGGTTATCTGATAAACTGTGAAGAAGCAAAACCACCGGTGGTTTCTGAAAGAAAACAGCACACAGACCAGACACACTGTAACAATTGTTAACTGTACACCATCTACACAAGGCAAAAGACAGGAACAGCTACTTCTCTGCAATGAAGGACCCAAGGGTTGCCTGCTGTTTAGAGACTGTCCTGTAACTGGGACATGCATGGTCCAGAACTGGTTCATCACCATGGACCTTCCACACTTACGCAAAAGGACCATGCCAGTGTTTCAGCCCATTTAATACAAATCACATACTTATACTCTGCATTAAAGCTAACCATTTTGCAATCCAGGCAGGTGTGTTTGACATTTTTTCAAATATATTTTTCTACCAGTCTATGCAACCAAGCAGTTTACATGTCTGTAAGATATGAAAATCTATTAGCAGACTGCTAAAATATGCTCGAGTTGTTTAATCCATCTCAGTGAATATTAAGTGTGGAGTTATATTTGTTACTCTAAATTATCACTGCATGGAAATGCAATTTGAAAAATCAGCGCTACTTGACCTTAAAAGCAATATAGTTAGCAGTATTGTTGACAAAAATGAACACATTTTACAAAGCTGCAAAAGTCCTACGTTCTTTTCAATGTCAACAAATCCCATGAAACGACTAACGCCAACAATGCATTTACCCTACATGCATTGCATGTGTTGCTACAGATCTCCATTGTTGTCCAAAAGCAGATCACTGTTGCATTGACATGTTCCCTCTGTTACCATGAGTCTGTCCGCCTTGCATCCCTACAGTAGATTAATGGTATAGCGCCAGGAAACTTCATTATCCCCTCCAACAGCAACAACAATGAATGTTTCCGTAAATAGACTTTTATAAATGAAAGTGAACCTGTAATAATTTATTGTCCATGTCAGTGAAAGTGGGTCCTGTCATTTTGTTCTATCCCGTCAGCACAGCATACGTAGTTCGTGTGCAGAGAGTGACTGTGATGTCAAACTCAAAGGTTGTTTCATTTGATATAACGCTGCTGACCAGAGGGTGATGTATTCAAATGGTTTCATTCCCAACGTCGTCCAGTCAGGCTTTATCAGGCACATATTGTCTGACCTTGGCTTTATTAGGTTTTTGTTTTGTTTTGATCTTTCCATGAGATTGGTTAACATGAGGAAAATGCGGAATCATTTAAATCGTTACTTTAAAAAGGAGATCAAGTTTGTGAACACGCTGGTATTATCATCCTTTAACACCCATATTGCCTTCAGGGTTGCTGCTCTTGCTTGCCCGAACTAAACAGCAAGCAAGACACAAATATCACCGGAAACTAGCACAGGATTTTAAAGGACATGGACAGTGCATATGATCGCGTCCAATTAACAAGAATCGGTTTCAGCGACATTTTCTATAGCGAGGAATGACAGTAGGTGTGTGAGGATTGTGTGAGAGAGCCAATGTTTCACACTGCGGGGAGAGCAGAGCAGCGGAGCGTAAGAGCCTGCGGTTCATTACTGCATGGTCCACTCATCATGCAGGAAGTCAGGGGGAACAGTCTCCTCGGAGCCATTCTGTCTAACGGGAGCCTGTTTGATTTAGGGGATGAGGCTCACACTGTTTACACTTATTAAACCCTATTAGTCAGTTAGCTTTCATCTAATATGAACTTTATCTTAAAGCAAATAGTGCAACGACGCCTACCATGTTTTATTAAACTGCTCTCTCCTTGACGTTCACACCACCGCAGCAATTAAAAAAAGAGTAACTCCCCAGAGGAAAGAATAAAATGCCATCTTTAGCTAATAATGCAATCTCAAAAACCAATGTTTTTGCTTCAAAGAGCTATTGACATTCCTGTGATGTAGGAGGTGTTCAATAAATGGGAGGCTGATTCTTTTATGGCGATTGTGTGCAAGATGCAGACTCCTCAACAGATAAGAGCTGGTCCTCGTGTGTTGCGTGATTGCAACGAATTGGACACTGATTGCTGGGTGACTTGAGAGAAGATGGGGGTCACAGAGATCTGGTTGTAATGGAGGGACAGACAGTAAAGCTATGCATCTACCCATAGGAAGGGCTAGAGGGAAGACAGGAGATAGCCACCTGTCAAAACCACTTCAGTGATGAGTTGCAGTCAAAAATTGTGGATGCCAATGAGGTGCTAAATCTCTGCCTGAAGACCAGGAATCCAAATTAAAATATTTCAATCCCAGTGGCTCCCTCAAATGCACAAATTGTTGAGTAAATACAAGTGATGCATGAGAAAGCATTTAGAAACATGGTGCATTTCCCTTCTGCTGTTTAAGGTTTTTGAGTTTAATCTCATTCTGTTGTACATGTGCGTCTCTGTGGATATGAGCATTGGCTAAATGACAAAAATACTATATAAATGTAATGTGAATTCCTCCCAGAAGGCAGAATGTCAGACTGTAGGAACATGGGCTGTGAGCAAGCCACATAGAATACACAAGTTCCTGTCTGTGTAAATGTGGGGATATCAGGGGCATAGCACAGAATTTTGGGCCCTGTTGAAAAGCATTTCCTATGGGCCCCTCCCCGCATCCACAGCTGTTTTTGGCCCTCCTCATATGAGAGCCTTGGGTATTCAATCCCTTAGGACCTTAGGTCATAGTGTAGTAGCAGATCAGAAATGTATTTTGGCCCTTAACCGTTTAGTGATTTATAAAATAGCAAAAGAACTTTGAAATCAATTATTTGAGGTACAGGAAGCCAGTGTAAAGACTTCAGAACTGGAGTGATGTGATCCAGTCTCTTGGTCTTAGTGAGGACTCGAACAGCAGCGTTCTTAATCAGCTGCAGCTGTCTGATTGATTTTTTAGGGAGACCTGTAAAGACCCCGTTACAGTAGTCAAGTCTACTGAAGATGAAAGCATGGACAAGTTTTTCCAAATCCTGTTGACACATAAGTCCTTTAACCCTTGATATATTCTCAAGGTGATAATAGGCTGACTTTGTAATTGTCTTAATATGGCTGTTAAAATTCAGGTCAGAGTCCATGACTACACCAAGATTTCTGGCTTTGTCTGTTGTTTTTAACACTGTTGTTTGAAGCTGAGCGCAGACTTTTAATCGTTCCTCTTTTGATCCAAAAACAACCACCTCAGTTTTTCCTTCATTTAATTTCAGAAAGTTCTGGCAGATCCAGCCAGCAATTGGATCATAAATCTGCAACTTATCACTGACGTTGTTCTAATTGCACATATTTAGCAACACTTAGTCAGCCTTAAGTCATTTCAAAACAAAATAGTGTTACAATGGTCTAAACTATTTGTTTAGGCTGGCTTTTAATACCTAGTAGTGGTGTGACAATTTCACTCTCCCGTTTCTTTGTAACCTTTTCTGATGTTACTGTGTTATATGCTTCATTCTTTTTTATTGTATGATGTGTTGTTTTTCACTTGGTTCCTGTTGTAAAGCACTTGCTTTGTGTGAAGAAAAAGCACAGTTAACCAAAACCTGAACCTTGTGTCTCGAGTAGGACTAAAAATCTAAAGTTATTTCAGCTCCCTCATGTCTCCACAGTCAGATTCAGATTTCAAGATATTTTTAACACATGCCAGGGTTTCCATGGCAATGCACTACAAGATCTTTTACATCAAACATGCTTAACAGCTACAAACTAAGCAAATCCCCTGTAATATTTGGCTTTGACCTTTTTCCTTTAGTATCCCACGAACACCCTCTAAGCAGAATTATAAGCGTGTGTGTGAAATGCCTCCGAGGTGGGAGTGAAATGGTGGATGGCTGGTTTAACTCGTGTTTGGCATGAGAAGTTGGGGATGGTAGTATTTAAGATGAAACTAGAGAGTAAGATTTGATTTGCTTTTGTTTTCCTTCTTTGCTGCATTTTTATTTTGGGAAATCAAGCACCAACACTATGCCACAAATCAGACAAACTTTCATATGACAAAGCTGGTATTCCCTAATCTAGTTTAGTTTCAAAGCTTAAAAAAAACAAAACAATGGATGTTGTGAATGGGGATTTGAAAACAGAAATGGTAAATAGAAAATCTTATGTCAATGCAAAAATGAAAAGCTTAAATGCAAAAGCTTAAAAAATAGGCTGTACTCGATATTCAGCACATTAATGTAGCAGAAAACAGCTTTTTGCCATGTAAAGATACAGTGGAGTAACGGCATCCACGCACGTGACAGATTTCCCTAACATTAGTTATTTGTAGTTATTTATGAGTTCTCACTAAAATAATGTGATAATTTGTTTTATTGTCCCAACAGAACAGAGGAACATCAAAGTATATTAAAGTTATGATGAAGAAAATGTATAAAAATACAAACATGAAACACACAATAACAAAAAATAATAATCAGAGTGTTGCCAACAGGGACGTTGTAGAGCGCCCTCTGGTGGACAAACTACAGCATGGTTGACAGTTTTTTATTTTATTTTTTAAATATTCATTTATCAAAATCATTTATTTGTCATTATAAATGATTCTGATAAATTAATATTTAAAAAAATCTGCCATTATAAATGCTGATACCGATAGTTTGGGAAATACCTAATATTAGCTGATAATATTGGCCCGTTGATTTATCGGTCAGGCTCTATTTCACGTATTGGGGAACGGTTTGCGAGAGCCGTATGGAAGCAATCCCAGCCCACTGTACTTTCTCAGTATTTCGAGTACACCCCTTTTAAATTGTAATGTGTGACGGAAAAGGAATAATAAACACGTATAGAGCTGCGGCTCAGTAAGGTAGAGCGGGGTGCCCTGTATCAGCAGTTCGATCCCCATCTGTCCATATGTCTGTCCAACTGTCCTTGATACTGAACCCCAATTTGCTCCTGATGGGAAAGCCAGAAGCTTGCATGGCAGCTCTGCCACCATCGGTGAAATGGGTAAATAAGAGGAAATATTGCAATGCCCTTTGTCCAGTGGGGTTTGCTACCTGCCAAATCAATGCAGTACATTTACCATGCAAGAAAATTGGAAAGGGAAAATTTAGTCAAAATGAAAGTTATTTGTTTTTCCATTTTCATCCCTCTCTTTTGTAATTTCCCTTTTCTGAAATTTTAGTAATCTTTTATTTCAATAAATTCTCTCTCAGGACTCTGCAGCCTTGATGGAGGTACAACATGTCCTCTCTGAGTGCTTTTTATGATCACCTGAGGCTAAAGGCATTCTCACTCTGATTCTGTGAAGATAACTCATTTTGATCACAAGTCTTTCAGTCTTATATCTCTCTGAAAAGCTGTCAAGCATTTATTGCCACCGGTGAGAAGTTGCTGATTAAAATTCTCTCAGGACGTGGACATAGTATGTGTAATTGCATGCAACAGAAGAGTAAAACCAGCCAGACATCTCTGAGATCATAAATGCAAACACAACATGATATGGTATTCATAAATTCTGTCTCCTCTTATAAAAGTTGGAGTCCATTAGTGTAACTGGATCGAATCCTGACTAATCTTATCCAATGGCACAAACTGATGCCACTATTCATTACAGGAAACATGAAACAATCCTTCCAAATTGTGGGCACAATTTGACTTATCAGCTTTAAACAATTACGAACACATATTGGACTTTGTATTGCTAAAAGACAGAGTAAAGCATTTACGTTATAAAAATAAATAAAAGACAACAGGGTGTCCAATACTTTTCCAAGAGCATGGTATTTAAATGCTGTGGCATACATAGTATTTTTCTAACCAAAACAGCAGCAATAAACTAAATAAAATAACTCACTGTGATTATTTATATATTATTTCAATAGTGTAGATAAAAAAGGAATTCTATGTGACATCCAGCAATGGAGGAACAAAAGACAACAATAACAAAGAAAATCCAAAGCCACAGAAATATAAAGCCACATATGAGATCTAAATTGGTCTCCTCCAAATCCTTCATCTTACTGTGATATTGTCACTAGTGATTGAACCAAACGGAATATAAGTTGTGTATTACACCATATTTCATCTGGCCGTGAAGACACTCAGAATGGACGAAAATTGGCATTTTGACCTGTAAATAGCTCGGTGTCCTCCTTTAACAGAATTCTGATGTGCCTAGTGTTATTGTACAAAATAGCATTACATACTGAGCTGATGACCGGGAGGGGAAAAACATTGAGCATTTTTTTTGTATGTAATATCTAAATTACAATCAGGAATCACAATAATCAGATGAACAAATGCGTTTGGAAGGTCATCACTTCTTATTAAAAATATATCTACAAGGGGCCAGACATGGAAGGTTGATTTGTTGAGAAACGCATCATCTATCTAAACATCAAAGCTGCACAAATATACGGATCTCCTAAATACATCAAATTATAAGGAAGCACATGATCTGCTGACACAAGGAACTAAGAAGGTTGCATATTTCAAAGTACACTTTCATATTTCAGACTTAAGGGGTTTAATATGGCATGAATAATTCTTTTTACTATCATTCAATATTTAAAACTATGAGTATTGTGTAATAGTGTAACAAACGGCAAACACTTGGCGAAGCTCTTTCTCTCTCTATGTAGTCAATTCATGTTACAGTTATGTGTACTTTCGTACCACATGGATTTCCAATTAACAAAATGTTACAGCTTACAACAAGTCACATACAGATGTTCCTTTTACTGCTAATAATGATTGTTTCCTAGAAATGTTTTTGGAAATATGTTAGCTTTCATGTGCTTTTCCTATTCCAAAATAAGAGAGTGTGTGCATGAGTGAAAGGTGCCTTGAGTCTTACCTCTGTGAGACTGTGTGCCTGCTTCAGGAGGTCTGCTTTCCGTCTTTCTGCCTGCCTCACATGGAAGGAGTTGCTTTGACTCTGGATGACAAAAACTATCTCCCGCAGGTCTGGAGGAAAACAAAGGACAGAGATGGGAGACCGCTCACATACTGTGAAAAAAGGATCATGGCGATCAATGACCTTCTGAAAGCGCGACAAGGGACCACGGTCTAAATAACTGGCACAGCACAGACTGTGTTACTTAATAAAAGATTAGCAGCCAGAAGATTCTCCTCTGCATAACACCCAAAAGGTTGACACAGCCCAGCTGTTCTTCTTGCTGAGCAACACGGCTGCTTTGACAGTGAAACTCAGTAATAACACTGCATGTTGATGCCACGGTTAACAGGGAGCCACTTGTTCGAATAATAAAGTCAGTTAAAAAACTGCAATACAGGCTACTTCAATGTAGGGCTAAAAGATGAATTGCATTTGCGATAACATTGCGATATGTTAAAAGGAGATGTTTTAATCGCAAAGTCTGTAATTACACTCCTGTGATGTCCTGTGATGCGCGAGATTAAAGCAGTCTGCAAATTAAGCATCAGTTTGGCACGCTACGCTGTAGCTTGACCTCAACAGAGCCTGACACTGCGGAAACTTTAGCGTAAAAAAGGAACAGTAAGTCAGTTGAGTGGGACTGTTTTTAAAAAAAGGGATATGCTGTGCAGCGTCAGGTATTGTGCAAAAACTGCCTTGCTAACTACTCAGCACTGACACGTACAAAATAACCGCATATTAAAATCAAAATAATGGTTAAAAAAAAAAATTCAAATTATTATTAAATTAGTTTCCAAAATCAGTTTAGATACAATCTTTGTCACTGACCCGGCTTGCTACAGTTCCTCTTCATGTGAAATCCATTTACTGAACAGGGCAGTAACAGTAACACAGCTCAATGAAGAATGACACTGGTGCACATAAAGCTTGTGGCTCTCACGACCAGTACAATCAAAACTAGACCAAAGGACGAGAAGGGGAGGGAATAAAAAAAAAAGAAATCTGTCATTTTGTCTTTGTCTCTGTACAATTACATTTGACAAATCCTAAATCCTGTAAGCTGTCCCTCACATCAAACTGAAGTCTGCAGCAGCTGGCTGAAATGACAACAAAAAGGCTTTTCAAGGATTTAGAGCTGAGAGGTGGGAGCCAATATCCAGGTGTGAAGTAAGAAGAACAGCAGAGGAGATGTCAGAGTGTCTCCGCTATGACAGGCAGCTCAGAAACTCAGGGAGGGGGTTTTTGCATGCTTCCCTCTGAATTTGAGCTTAAACAAACTTCACAGGCTTTGTGCCAAATAATTCCCACTTGCTTTAGACATTTTAATTAGCTACTTAAGTATGTGTACGGAATAGAGTCATAAAGAGTATACAATGTCATAAATTAGGATTTCCAGAAGGTGTTTTTCACATGAAGTGTTGCTAAATATGCTGACTAAGGGTATTTCAATGTTTCAAAACATAAATAAGTAGCAGCCACTGCTGACAGGTCTATAATAATCCCAGTGGAATAGTGTAAAAGCAATACAATGAAAAAGGGGAAGGGCGAGTGCTGACAATGGCAGGATTAGATGGACCGCCTCCTCCTCAATTACACTACTTGAACCGATTCCCACCCTGGACTCAGAAATATTAGCAGCAGGGTCAGGGGTAGACACTATGTCAGAGTGCAGTATCGGTGTCAGATCTTCTTAATTAAGTGTCGGTGGGTGTGTCGCTCCTATTGCTCAGCTCATAACAAAGATCTCATTGATCCTGGAGCCCTGGAGAGAGAGGAGGGGGATTTACTTGCTAAATCTCAGCATGTCCATCTCCCAACAGATCTAACCTCCGCCGAGAGCGAAGCTTAAGGAGCGAATATCTTTACAGCACCTCTAAATGTCCTTCTGCTGAATTTGCTAAATGAAGGACTGTGTGCGAACGTGTGTGTGCATCTGGTTTCACATAAAGCAGTGCATTTCAAAGCCCCAGGTGAGGTAACAGCATCCCGATACTGCATAGTACAGCAATAACACCAGCTGCATGACACCAACAGCAAAATCAGATAAGAAGATTGGCAATCCCTCATTGTGCAGATAATGCATACCCCCAATGCCCAAGCAAAGGAGAATGAGGGGTAAAAAAAGAAACTAATTAAGACTGAATTCACTGGCCTAGTCTTCACACTAATGGGTTTCGATTAATCATCAAGCAACAGGGAGAAAAGGAAAAAAGTCATAACGCCCTTCTTCCTTCACCTCCATAACTCTTGTGCCCTTCTCCTATCAGGTAAAAATCACCTTTGTGCACTCCCTTGACACTCATGGCAGCCCATGCAAGATACAATTGTGCAATCAATATGTCTACCTGTATTTAATTAAAGGGCCAACCCTGTTGCCACAAAACACTTTACTGGATGGGTGAGATAGGCATCACACAGCTTAGGATTGTGTGAGTTACAGACGGTGAGCTTTTGCTTTGAGATTGTTGTTTCTTCTGTTTTTGGAGCCAGCACAGCACTGTGAAAACTAGCGATAGACCGATTTTTTCGGACGGCCGAAATATCGGGCTGATATTTGCGTTTTTACGTGTATGGGCATTGGTGGATACGCGGCTGCTGCGTTCACCGATAGTTTTCCCCCGGCATTATTTACAGACAGGCGTCCGCAAGCAGCTCCGGCAGTCAGGTTTACATTTTATGATGTAAATTTAGGGAGCAAAAGCCATATTGGCTCCAGAAAAATTGGCAGCCCGTTTCGGTCATCGGCTAAGGCTGATGGAAATAATTATCGGTACTAAAACATCCGTATAGTTCGATTCCTAGTAAAAACGTCAATATAGTCAGCTGTCATCACAAGTAAGGGAACAAGAAATAGAAACTCTCAAAATATAATTGCCAATGTCCGCTCACTATGTTGTCATTAAGTAGTCATGTTTTACAAAAATAGTTCACTGAAAAGTGTTTCTGAAAATATTTTAAGTGAGACAGATTCAGCTGCAGATCGACAAAAGTTTAGTTTGAATTTTTAGTTAGATTTTTGTCTACTTCCACTGAATAGTCGCGCTGCGTTTGACGGATTAATTTGCATAAAGATGGGCTAGCTTTCTGACGTGCAGCATTTTTTTCAAATGCAGCACCACCTTCCTGTGTGCTATAAACATTAAGTTTGCTTGCCTTTTACTTGGCAGTTGCTAGTGTATTTTGGTAGGGTGATGTAGGGCTGGGCAATATGGAGAAAATCAAATATCACGATAGTTTTGACCAAATACCTCGATATTGCTACCGCAACAATATTGTAGAGTTGACTGTTGGTGCTTTCACAAAATATTTTTAATAAATAATCATCTGTAATGTGGAAATAATGACTAAGGTGGTAAAGGCAAATAATAGAACAATTACAATAGTCTGATAGGTTCAGAATATGACATCATTTTACTGTAATTCAGCATTTAAAACCAGGAAAAGACAACACTTATTCCATATTACAATATTATAATATCCAAGATCTTAGACGATATCTAGTCTCATATCACAATATCGATATAATTGATATATTGCCCAGCTCTAGGGTGATGCCAGATGTTTGCTCAGGAGTGCTTGACAAGGTATATTTAATTTTAAATTGCTTGGTTTTTCTGTTTTCACAGAGGTAGCACTTTTAGTACCAGCAGCTGTAACTCTAATTGAATTAATCACAGTATTCCCAGAGGTGAAAGCATGCAATCAATCGGTTTAATAGTAGGGCAAAGATATTAAGCAGCACCTTGGTACCAAACATGCCACAAAGCTCTTTTTTGTTGGTTAAGTAAAATTATCTACAGATGCTCCTTTGCTGAAAATATGCCTTGAATGAAAGAGAGTGAAGGTTAATGGGAAGATAAAGCCAAAGCCCCCGTCACCTTGGAGCAGATGATTTTATTTTACCAGGCTGATGGAACTAGAAAGCATGAGTCTAGTGTTCGTTTCTCTCCCCTCACTCATTCAGTATTCCACAGAGGCCATTCCATAGAAAATGAAAGAAACTGTAACAGCCTTGAAATATATTGAATGATATGAGACACAGGAGAATTTTGCCTCCTTTCTCTTATCGGATGCTTTTGTCAGTGCACATAGCCAGCTTTTAAAAGGCCATCACCATCTGGTCCATGGCATCCTCTCTGTGCGAAGGCTTCTCTGCATACAAGAGGGCAGAGGATCAGACTGATTAAAGAATCAAGGATGATTAACTAAATTGTGTTTGTATTTCTCCTAGTAATTATCTGCACTTGAATGTAGATTGTGCATTCTCGTAGTGGCCTGGCCCTGGAGTGTTGTCACCTCGTTGACACAAATCAATAGTGACACTTCCTTAGAGCGGGATGGCCGACGTTGCCAAGTGGCAGAGGAGCTGAGAGCACACTGACCTCTAGGCACTCCTGGAGCTCTGTCATCTCCATGAGTGTCACAGAGCAGGTGTGTGTAGTCACCAGAGCTGTCACAGAAACATTTCATTCAGCCGGGAGTATCGCCATCCCCATGGTTAAATAAACACACATCCATGGCAAGGCAAAAGTGACAGTAAGCATGCACACATGAATGCGTGGATAAGTTAGAGAGAGCAGCATTTGAAATCTAGTTCTAGGAGGAGGGAAAACAGATCAATATTGCAATTTCAATGACAAAAATTGGCAAGTGGAGAGGGATACAATTCTGCAAGTGGGGCCATTATGCCATTGTGGGAACAATGAAACTCCCATGACAGATCCAGAGCTCTTTATTGCCAGCACATATTCAGAGATGATAGAGGATGTCAATAGCTCATTTCCATAGTCGTCGGGCCTGACTTCCCCATCCGGCAGCTGATTGTGCTGGTGTAAAACCTGCTACAGTCCAATGACTCACATCATTGGATTCCCAGAGACAAAATGGCCCAGAATCATCCCTCTCCTAAAAAATCCCCCTCCATCTCCCTCACGTCTGAAACGGTGCATCTGAGAGACATACCACACCGAAGCGAATTGGGTTGCAGTTTTCTGACCAAACTAACCATGACCGTCACACCAGACAGCATCAGGATTTAATATCCAACCCACAGACATCCAGTGATATTCAATCAGGAAGCCCAAATTTAATGTAGTCAACTTTTTTAGGATGTGAGAGTTTGATTTAGCAATATCAAAAAATTACCTTCCCTATAGGCAATCAGGGTGTGGCACAGGCCTATGTGTCACGCAGCAAGTGAAACGATTTTCTTTCAGCCTATGTCTCATATTAATACAGACTTTTAATTGCCTTGCAGAAGATCAATAGAGAGCATGGTGTATTTAACTTTCAGCTTACTGCTGAAAAGGTCAGTGTTGTTAATATCTCTCGGTAAAACAGAGAGAGGAAAACAGCAGAGAGGGGGCAGACAAAATGAGGAAGCAAACCAATCATGAGGTAGGAAGATGCACTAAGATTGCAAAAAAGAGAGTGAGTGTGTGTGTGTGTGTGTGTCACGACACATCGTATCACGATGGAGAGCCACCATCATGATGCCATGCCCCCCACCCTATCAGACACACACTAATACTAGTGGACGGGAAGTTGACAACTGCGTCGGTCTTGAACTAGCAAACACACTTGCGACGGGCTTTGCGCTGTGCTGCCCCTTAAGTGGAAGCTACCCCCGCCTTACGTGCAACCTATTTGTAGTGATACAGTCTTTCTCTCTCCCTGTCAGTATAGTAGATCGCTCTACCTAGGACTAGTAACGTATCAGCACGCGGTAAGGTCATGCTCTGCACCTCGGTTTGGACACAGCAGCCTCGAGCGAGCGAGAAAAGGCATTAACGTGCAACGCTATCTTTGTGGATGAGAACCTAGGGGCTGAATTTGAAGCCCAACAGTGCATGCATCAATAAGTAAGTCTGATGGCACTGTTATGTAGGATTTATGAATGTACGTTAGCAACAGTAGGCTAATTCATGAGGATGCTATTTCATGTGCGAGCTAATATTGTACACCTGTTCATGTGCGCTGCAAGAGTTATGTTTGTGTTTATTGATTGCGTTATTCAGTGCAATTATAACCGAGAATGTAGTTTAACCGCAGTAATGATGGTATATTAGGTTATTACTGTCGCTCTGTTAAAGACAAACGTTCCACTGTATTGTTGTTACACAGATCACAGAGATCTGATCGAGTCTAGACTTTACGGCAACGTAGTTAAAGGTCCCATGACATGGTGCTTTTTGGATGCTTTTATATAGACCTTAGTGGTCCCCTAATACCATATGTGAAGTCTCTTTCCCAAAATTCAGCCTTGGTGCAGAATTACAGCCACTAGAGCCAGTCCCACAATGAGCTTTCCTTAGGATGTGCCATTTCTGTGTCTGTAGCTATTGAGGAGGAGAGGGGGGGTGTCTCTCTCTTTCTCATGGGCGGTCAAAGCAGAGAAAGGGGAGGTAACCTTGACCCTCATAAGGGGCAAGATTCCAGATCGGCCCATGTGAGCTTTCATTTTCTCAAAAGGCAGAGCAGGATACCCAGGGCTCGGTTTACACCTATCACCATTTCTAGTCACTGGGGGACCATAAGCAGGCTAGGGGAATGCATATTAATGTTAAAAAAAAACTCATAAAAATGTTCATGCCATGGGGCCTTTAAGTGAAAGTAGGTCAAGTTGTAATTCACTGCCCCTACCAGCAACAGCATGTAATACTGTCTATTTACAGAGGGTATTTAAATGTATGTCTGATTGTGTCTATGTTAACTGTTAGCTTCTTCCCCCCCCCACCGTCTGCCAATTTAGGGGACATCGCCCAAGCCCAGTGTGTGTGTGTGTGTGTGTGTGTGTGTAAGAAAGAAAGGTATGCATAAGGGGAAAGCAATCCGAGGAAAAAAGTATCTCTCTCCAAGTAGTAATGCAAAAACACAAAACAGTTATACAGCAGATGCAACACGTAAAGTTGGAAAATAGGGGTCTCCAATCTGTAATAATCACACTTATTACTCGTTCTTTAGAGTTCATGACTCCACGGACATCTCTTCTAAAGGCTAATTAGAGCTGAACTAAATCCTTAAACCTCACTTAGCATCAATAATTCAGCAAGCTAAGGCAATTAACGCTTAACAGACTCCAGGTTTTGCTTTCGAAACCCTTTCATTATCCATTTTTGTATTGCTTGACACCACTTGAAAATAAGTTTTCTTTTTCCAATTTCTAAAAAGCTGAATTTTGAAAGCTGCATGATTTCATACCCCATACACTGTTAGTGACATTTGAGGATGAATGTGTGGTGTTTTTTTAATTTTAGAAAATGAAGTCATCAGCCGTGCTCAGAATAATAAATAAAGAAAAGCATAACAATAGAGGGGGCATGCAGCCAGGCACTAGGAAATGTAACAGAGTAACAGACAGAAAAGAAGGCAAAGTAAATACACAGAGAATGTTAGTTGGTACGCAGGAAGAGTTGCATCAACACCTTGTGAACACTGTACCTTCCTGAAGACACATTGCACATCTCCCTGGTCTGAAGAAGCTGGCTCCAAGCCACGTCATGAATATGCATAATACAAGTGTTGAGGAGACAGTAGCACTGCATTCCTGGGCGTAATTATTGTCATAGTGATAATCTGATTTAAATTCTGGCACACCTTCCCTGCTCTCAAGCAATACCATTCATTGTTAATGGTACAGCATTGCTCTGTGTCCTCAACTATTAAACGCTATACATTATGAAAAAAATAATCCACCTTTAAAAAGGGTGATTTACTTCAAATCTGACGTTTGTCGTTTCTTTCTCCCACATATAAAAAACTAAACCCACAGCTCATTTATTTGTCTACCACATCAACAGTGAACAGCTGATTCAGGTGACACTCTCTAAAGGTCAAAGAGCAGAGGATTTTTTTCTACATTTGTAGCAAAGTTTAGGAAACAGATACTGGCCATGACCAGAAGAAACTGTAGACGAAAAAAGAAAATAGAAGGGGACCAAATACCAATCTCTCCAGCACCACTAGACCATAATGTAACGCAGTCAGGCGGTAAGGAGTTCAAATCATGATTGACCAGAGATAAAAATCCTGCTTCATGGTGTCTGAAGGTCTCATGGTTTCCTTCCATTTAAACACATTTTCACACATACAACTAACAGGAGATGTAGTTACTTTGAGAGCACAAAGAATGTTCCACAAACCAGCACTACTCTATTACCCAGTATTGCATATTTCATGCAGCATTGTAAAAATATGTTCTCATTTATTCTCTTAAAGCTATAGTGCGTTGTTTCTGTCCCCCCCCTTGAGGAATTCGAAGTAATGAAAACAATTATGTCAGTACAACATTCACATGATACAAGCCTTACGCGATCACGCACAGCCCCCACCCCTTCTCCACACAGTTGCTAGTAGCCAAGGAGGACACGGAGGAATAAAACAACATGATGGACTCTTCAGAAGAGGTCATTATCTTCACTTGAGTTTCTGCGCTGGAAAGTCACCGGACGCTATAGCCTGCATGATATACACTGCGATATGAAAAAGGACTAATTTTTAGAAGATTACATAGATAGCTCTTTTTGGAAATAATAAATCATTCTCGACTACTGAGGTGATTCAGTAGGGGAGTGCATCTACATAGAAAATAAAAAAATAAAAAAGGAACTTTTCTCATTCTTTGTTACTTTAATGCTTTAAAAACACAAAAGCAAGTAAGCGCTGGGACTAACGTTACTCATCTAAAGAGATTTTGGAGAGGAAAATTTGTTGGTTAAATACACACACACTCACATTACACCATTGTATTCATATAATACTATCAATCTAGGCTAAAGTGAATGATTTTAATAACATACGTGTTTGTTTGATAAATTCATCAACACTGATCGTGATTGGTGGTTCCCACACAATAGCAACAAGAACACTTAAATCAGAGTAAATTTCGTCATCAGAAACAGAGTGCTGTTGTAGATTAGTGTTACGTTTCCAGCGCTGCGGATCCAAACTGTAACGCCAGTTGGGACAGACGCCACGTTTCTTTAGGCTAACTATATTAGCTTTAGCCAGGCTGGTAGCAGCTTTCTACAGTGAAAACTGGCCGGGAGACGTTGTGATAACGTTGCATTAATCACGTGATTTAGTTTGTATTTTCAGCAAACATAAAAGACTGACTACTGTAACTTCACTATCCATGGAAAAGCATGCGCCTCACTGTGTTGGTGGCAGCTGCCGCTGACAGTACTTTTCTACACACAGAGAGCCTCTCTGCTCATAACAAACCCTGTCAGACTAACGTTACGTCTCATAGACACATTGCCCACGTGATCAACTGTCTTAAAGGTCCCATGGCATGAAAGATTTCACTTTTTTTACATTAATATGTGTTCCCCCAGCCTGCCTATGGTCCCCCAGTAGCTAGAAATGCTCTGCATTTTGAGAAATGAAAGCTCAGATGGGCCAATCTGGAATCTTGCTCCTTATGAGGTCATAAGGGGCAAGGTTAACTCTCTTTCTCTGCTTAGCCCACCCATGAGAAAGAGAGAGACATCATGGCTTTTAAACAAGCAAAGTGGCAGTTGGCGAAGGCCACATCCTGCCTCCACCTTGCCTTTGTAGCTTTGTAGCAACTCATCTGGCAAAGGCTTGAATTAAAAATGTTAAAAGATGTCCATTAATATAAAAAAAGCTATGCACTGGGGTGCACAATTCATAAAATTCCATATTGATTTTTAGGCTCAAGATTTGATTCAAAAATGATTCTCAATTAAAAACGCAGTTACATACAGTGAGGAAAATAAGTATTTGAACACCCTGCTATTTTGCAATTTCTCCCACTTAGAAATCATGGAGGGGTCTGAAATTGTCATCGTAGGTGCATGTCCACTGTGAGAGACATAATCTAAAAAAAACAATCCAGAAATCACAATGTATGATTTTTTAACTATTTATTTGTATAATACAGCTGCAAATAAGTATTTGAACACCTGAGAAAATCAATGTTAATATTTGGTACAGTAGTCTTTGTTTGCAATTCCAGAGGTCGTTCCCTGTAGTTTTTCACCAGGTTTGCACACACTGCAGAAGGGATTTTGGCCCACTCCTCCCCACAGATCTTCTCTAGATCAGTCAGGTTTCTGGGCTGTCGCTGAGAAACACGGAGTTTGAGCTCCCTCCAAAGATTCTCTATTGGGTTTAGGTCTGGAGACTGGCTAGCCACGCCAGAACCTTGATCTGCTTCTTCCAGAGCCCTCCTTGGTTCTCCTGGCTGTGTGCTTCGGGTCATTGTCATGTTGGAAGACCCAGCCTCGACCCATCTTCAATGCTCTAACTGAGGGAAGGAGGTTGTTCCCAAAATACATGGCCCAGGTCCTCCTCTCCTTAATACAGTGCAGTCGCCATGTCCCATGTGCAGAAACAACACCCCTAAAGCATGATGCTACCACCCCCATGCTTCACAGTAGGGATGGTGTTCTTGGGATGGTACTCATCATTCTTCTTCCTCCAAACACGGTTAGTGGAATTATGACCAAAAAGTTCTATTTTGGTCTCATCTGACCACATGACTTTCTCCCATGACTCCTCTGGATCATCCAAATGATCATTGGCAAACTTAGGACGGGCCTTGACATGTGCTGGTTTAAGCAGGGGAACCTTCCGTGCCATGCATGATTTCAAACCATGACGTCTTAGTGTTACCAACAGTAACCTTGGAAACGGTGGTCCCAGCTCTTTTCAGGTCATTGGCCAGCTCCTCCCGTGTAGTTCTGGGCTGATTTCTTACCTTTCTTAGGATCATTGAGACCCCCCCGAGGTGAGATCTTGCATGGAGCCCCAGTCCGAGGGAGACTGACAGTCATGTTTAGCTTCTTCCATTTTCTAATGATTGCTCCAACAGTTGACCTTTTTTCACCAAGCTGCTTGGCAATTTCCCCGTAGCCCTTTCCAGCCTTGTGGAGGTGTACAATTTTGTCTCTAGTGTCTTTGGACAGCTCTTTGGTCTTGGCCATGTTAGTAGTTGGATTCTTACTGATTGTATGGGGTGGACAGGTGTCTTTATGCAGCTAACCACCTCAAACAGGTGCATCTAATTTAGGATAATAAATGGAGTGGAGGTGGACATTTTGAAGGCAGACTAACAGGTCTTTGAGGGTCAGAATTCTAGCTGATAGACAGGTGTTCAAATACTTATTTGCAGCTGTATCATACAAATAAATTGTTAAAAAAATAATACATTGTGATTTCTGGATTTTTCTTTTTAGATTATGTCTCTCACAGTGGACATGCACCTACGATGACAATTTCAGACCCCTCCATGATTTCTAAGTGGGAGATCTTGCAAAATAGCAGGGTGTTCAAATACTTGTTTTCCCTCACTGTATCCATCCATCCATCCATCCATCCATCCATCCATCCATCCATCCATCCACACAGTATATGATTCGATTTTTGATATTCTATGATCTGTAGAGCTTGAATTGTGATACAAATGTATTTTTGCACACCCCTATTATGCACTAAGGTTTTAACTTACTGCATATTTATTAACTGTTTATCTTTAGAATGTCTTGTACTGTTTCCCCCTATCCCTTGCTGCTGCAACAGTTCCCGTTGTGGGATTAATAAAAGGATTTATGTTAGACACAATCTCAAGTTTTAAAAGTGGAATATTATGACTTTTAATGTAGGACCTTGTCATTTCCTAACCAGGACTCAGTGGGTCTCCGTGTGAAGGAGCAACTTGCTATATACAATCTTGATAGAAATGTTTTATAACAAGGCAGCCCAACTGTACAAACGTAATATATTAGATCAAAATTTGTAACTGACTGATATTCACTAAAATGAAAAAAAAAGTCTGAGAAATACATTGACTGCCTAAATTTAAGAAGGCACATATTCTAAAATCAACCTAATGGTAAATAGTAATGGATTACTGTGGTCTGGGTTAATAGCCACCTGAATTATAGTCAAAACTGCTTTCTTTGGACATTACATAAAAGATAAGGACATTACTGCCTCACATCTACTTACATAAACAGCTGAGTTTGGCAGACACAATATCAAAATTTCACTTTATGAGGTTTTTTAACGTTAACATGAGTTCCCCCAGTCTGCCTATGGTCCCCAGTGGCTAGAAATGGTGATAGGTGTAAACCGAGCCCTGGATATCCTGCTCTGTCTTTGAGAAAATGAAAGCTCAGATGGGCTGATCTGGAATTTTACCCCTTATGAGGTCACAAGGGGCAAGGTTACCTCCCCTTTCTCTGCTTTGCCCACCCAGAGAATTTAGCCCACCCATGAGAGAGACACATCATGGCTTTCAAACGAGCAAAGTGGCAGTTGGACAAAGCCACACCCCCAGCCTCCACCCCCCTCTCCTCCTCAAAAGCTACAGACTCAGAAATGGCACATAATAAGGAAAGCTTACTGGACTGGCTCTAGTGGCTGTAATTCTGCACCAAGGCTGAATGTTGTAATAGATTATTGTGGTCTGAGTGAATAGCCATCTGAATAATAGTCAAAACTGATTTGTTTGGACATTACATAAGCGATAAGGACATTACTGCCTCACATCTACTTACATAAACAGCTGAGTTTGGCTGACAAGTTATCATAATATCTGAATCAGGACAAAGAAAACTTTTCAGCTATTCCTGTCCAAATGCAAATTACTTCCATATAGTATTCTGCACATGTACTATTTGTGTGCTCTAAAGCAGGAGTAAGTTAGAACACAGAACAGGATCTTAAACTCTAAACTTAAAGT
>JABXJD010000891.1:2500-5000 GCA_013375575.1 Percina caprodes
CGTCGTCATCCTGTTGTGACACGGAGCAAATAAAAATAAAATCACATTTATTTTTGTTAAAATATCAAAAACAAAGCAGGAATTATTCACGAAAAACAATAGCAGATTTGGACGCTCTCCTTTAAAATTCACAATTGTACAGAAGAAGAAGAAGAAGAAGAAGAAGAAGAAGAAGAAGAAGAAAGGATGAAATGTTAACGTAATTTCCGGTAAGTGCACGTGGCCGTGCGCGATTTAAGACAACACTCCTCTGTCTAAATTTACGTACTATGCAAGACAGTACGTAGTGCAGGAAGTGTGCTGTCTGTAAGGGCGCTAGCGGAAGTGCGCCATTAGAGACACAGTCCCTGACAAGTCCCTGCTCAGCACCCTCCTCTGAGAACCCCCCCATAGGTCCACACTGTGAACCCAACATAGCTGCTATATCCCCACAAGACATCCCAGTCTTTCGGTTTTGGAAATATAAAACTAGCATATTCGTCTAAAAACATTAAGCCGGTCTCATTGATGTCCAAATGATTCCCGATATGCAGCGTACAACCGACGACTTACGATCGCTTCCGGGTCACAAAAAAAACATAGTAAAATTAAGAAATTAAAAACCTATACAGCCGTATTTTATTTTCCAATTTCCATCTATAAACGCATCAAATTCAATCGGATAACGAGATTGTTTTTCGTTTTTTTAATGTCAAAACCAAAGACGGGTTGTTTTCCGTTTTGTTTCCATGGTTACTAATGGTAATTGGGAAACTGGCTGGTTTTCATTTTAGTTTTTTTCATTTCAAAACGAAAACCCGAAAACAAGCCGCCAAGTACGCGGACCATGGCGGCTTGTTCGGAATACGTTCTCATATTTTAAGTAAAAATCAAACCGTTACTTAAATTCAGCACTTTATTCTAAGTTCCAAGAGGACTTTCCTTTACTTATCTGTGCACATGTGTTGAACCCTCCATCTAGGTGGCTGCAGTCCCCCTGTTACTTGGGGCTCTGAGGACGTGGTCCAGTCTGCACCCCCACGCGTTCACCTGCACGTCCGACGATCGGCCACGGCTGCCACTGCTCCAGCCCGTCTGCTCACCTCCGTGTCCTCTCCTCCTCAGTGGACCAACTTCTCTATCCTCCGTGTCAGTCCATCTCTGCATCTCTTGCTCTTCCTTTGTCCTGGTTTCCCCGAGATCTTCCCCCCTTGCTCCTGCTCGGTCCGTGTTCCCCGCGATCCCCTTTGTCGGTCTTTCCTGTCCCCCTTGCTTGTGTTTCTTTGCCTCCTTTTCACTCCCAATCTCCCTGCCACACCTGTTTCTATTCAGCTCATCAGATGTTCACACCTGTCCTCCATTCAGCTCATTAGTCAGGTCATGTTGTGTGAAAGTTAAAGGGGGGGGGGGGCTCCAGTCTTGTCAAAGTGGTGTGTCTGTCATCCCACTATCAGTTCATGCAGTAAAATGTATAAAACGTGCAACAGAATGATAACATGCACTAAAACCCCTTAAAAACATGCTATTAATCCACTTAAAAACACTGTCACAGCACACAATCATAACCGTCCTGTTATTGCTGCGTGTCACGGACCCATAAGCCCCCCCCCCCCAAGCTTTTCCTTAACCTAACAGCGTCCAAAGGGTCAACAGTCCCGACCAAGCGTGGGTTCCAGTCTATGACGCTAAAGGAGACTTTTAGCGTCAGTAACAACTGCCCAAAGGTCCATATCTTACGAGATGGGAGTGAGAACGTGTTCTAGAGGACGTTTTATTATCAGAACACATGCTGTGTCCATCACACACACCTTGTGTATAGTGTGACAAATTGTGTTAATGTTGTTAAAGTTATTTAATTTTTTTACTTCTCTTTGGACAATGTTTTAGTCCTTTTTGTATTTTTTAAAGAATTTTGAACATGTTAAAAATCTTTTTTTCATCACAGATTTAAGATGTTTTACCAAAATAAAGTTCACCATCAAGTAAGACAAAAGTTACATTTGTATTTCTGTAAGTAATAAAAAAGATTTTCCTTATTTACTGTAGTTAAACCTTTTAATTACAGGACAAAGTCCAGGTAACGAGCTGCCAGTACATCTGCTGTTATTTTACAGATTTATGTATGAGTCACAGAAAATGTTCTGTTTTTACCATAGACAGACGTCCTCTATGCCCTGCAGACAGACTGACAGGCTGCAGGTTGGAGGGCAAGGCAACTTTATTTCTAGAACACATTTCAGCAACAAGACAATTCAAAAAGCTTTACATCAAACATTAAAGAGCAATTAAAGACTTTCATGAAAGGAAAACAGGCTCAAATAACAAAAAGATACAAACACAATAGTTAGGTTAAGGTTACAGCGCAGCGTTAAAATAATAATAATAATGATTTAATTGGTTGTGGGGACGGGTCTGGGAGGGAGATGGAGGTGGGGGGTTATTTCTAAGGAACAACTTCTAACTAACTGACTCCAAACGTTATAATCAACTACATAAACCAAGGTAGAGCCAAGCTGCTAAT
>JABXJD010000891.1:10000-15000 GCA_013375575.1 Percina caprodes
AGCAAAGTGACTGAAATATAAGATAAGGTGATCCTTATTTAGGACAGAAATAACAGTTACATAAAGAAAGGTAAACAATCATCTAAAATGAGAATTTGAAACTATGAAAGAGCAAATAGACTAAATATCAGTTATAAACCACAACAAGATAAGAAAAAGACCAACAACATCAAATCATTCTGCTTTAAACTAAAGACTCTTTTAATAGATAAGGCCTTTATTGATGTAGAGATCATAGAACCACATCCTCTGTTTTAGTGCCTGTCTCTTTTAGACCCCTCCTGTAAAAGCCCAGTGTGCTTTGATTGGCTCATTTAAAAATATGGCGCCGGTCTGCAGAAGGTGGTTGTGAAGCCGTGGGCGGAGCTACTCAGAAAGGGGAAGTATATTCTAATGAGCCTGACTGTGACAGAGGAAGAGGAGTCAGATGGGAATAGCTTGTTGAATAGTCTTATTTCCCAGTTGGTGGGTTGGCAGCACTCCAGATGCCCAAATGTATATAAGAACTGGAAAAGTATGTTTTTATGACATGTCTCCTTTAAGATATGACAGTTTGTATTAAAACATAAATACTCACAGCGAATGAAGACTGCAGCCAATATGAGAAGATAAAACCCTCCCAGAGTCACTGCAGCAGCTTTGAGACGCCTTCTGTTGTTGGCTGCAGGGTTGTTTTGAGTGTGTGGTCCTACGGAGACAAAATACATCAGAACAGGACTTATTATGTTTGAAGTAAGATAATAAGATAACAACAATAAGAATAATGACTCATGAGGTACCAGATTACAGCACCAGGACACCTGATAATGACCCAGAGTTAATGGTGACCAATGGTGGATTGATTGATTAAAGGTGAATTAACACTCAATATCTAGTTTTAATAAAGTTACAGAAACTGAGATGAACTTCCTCTTTACACCAATCATCATTTCAGACTTACCGGCTCTTTGTGGCCCGAGATCAGCGTGATGCTCTTCCTCCTCTAAGATCTCCACCTGACTCTCCTCTTCCTCTCCGCTGGTCTCTTGGACGTTTCTGTTATATCTCACATTCAGGCTCAAACGTGGAGCAGCGACAGCGTCTGCAGACATCTTGACCAACTGAAAAACTGAACTGAACGTCTTCTCCGTCTCACTGTCTGTCTTTAAGTTGCTCACGTCTTTAACACAGGAAGTGGCTGCAGCACGAACCAATCAGATGCACGTGACCAAATACGTTGCTGCTAGATGAAATCTCCCTTTTATCAGTCTATCACTTCTTTGGAAGTGTAATTATGAAACCCTTTAGAGAAACTTTATGAAAGTATATTTTAGCTCTTTTTTCCCTCGTCACATACACAGGAACTGTGCTGTGAACAGACAGCTGTTTGTCCTGTTGTGTAGACACTACCAGAGAGATCGGCCATTTTTCAGCCATTTTTCAGCCATTTTTTGTCATCGAGCATGACAACATGTTTAAGGCGGGCCCCAGACGGCGTGAGTGTGTCAGCTGTGCGGCGTGTCCCTTTTTATTTCAGCTCCCATGTTTACAGGTTTGACCTTTCACACTGCCGACGCCCATTTTACACGCTACACGCTAGCGTGTTGGAGGCGTTTCCAGGCAAAATAGAATAGGAAAAGCTGTTTACGTGTCATTTTGACATGAATGCATGTTAATAAATTACATATTGATGTTTAAAAGTCTCTAGGTTTTGACATAAATACAGATATAAATGTAATTGAAAAATATTGCAAAATATTGCGCCTGTTAATACAGGACTAAATATTCTGTAGCTTATTTTACCGATATATATTTGCTGTAATCAATCAGTATATATATATATATATATATATATATATATATATATATATATATATATATATATATATATATATATATATATATATACATATATACATACATGTAAAAGCCAGTAAATTAGAATATTTTGAAAAACTTGATTTATTTCAGTAATTGCATTCAAAAGGTGTAACTTGTACATTATACTTATTCATTGCACACAGACTGATGCATTCAAATGTTTATTTCATTTAATTTTGATGATTTGAAGTGGCAACAAATGAAAATCCAAAATTCCGTGTGTCACAAAATTAGAATATTACTTAAGGCTAATACAAAAAAGGGAGTTTTTAGAAATGTTGGCCAACTGAAAAGTAAGAAAATGAAAAATATGAGCATGTACAATACTCAATACTTGGTTGGAGCTCCTTTTGCCTCAATTACTGCATTAATGCGGCGTGGCATGGAGTCGATGAGTTTCTGGCACTGCTCAGGTGTTATGAGAGCCCAGGTTGCTCTGATAGTGGCCTTCAACTCTTCTGCGTTTTTGGGTCTGGCATTCTGCATCTTCCTTTTCACAATACCCCACAGATTTTCTATGGGGCTAAGGTCAGGGAGTTGGCTGGCCAATTTAGAACAGAAATACCATGGTCCGTAAACCAGGCACGGGTAGATTTTGCGCTGTGTGCAGGCGCCAAGTCCTGTTGGAACCTGAAATCTCCATCTCCATAGAGCAGGTCAGCAGCAGGAAGCATGAAGTGCTCTAAAACTTGCTGGTAGACGGCTGCGTTGACCCTGGATCTCAGGAAACAGAGTGGACCGACACCAGCAGATGACATGGCACCCCAAACCATCACTGATGGTGGAAACTTTACACTAGACTTCAGGCAACGTGGATCCTGTGCCTCTCCTGTCTTCCTCCAGACTCTGGGACCTCGATTTCCAAAGGAAATGCAAAATTTGCTTTCGTCAGAAAACATGACTTTGGACTCACCAGGTGAGACGCTTTTCGCGCTGTTTCTTGGTCAACAGTGGCTTGACACGAGGTATGCGGCAGTTGAAACCCATGTCTTTCAAGCGTCTCTTGGTGGTGGATCTTGAAGCACTGACTCCAGCAGCTGTCCACTCCTTGTGAATCTTTTTTCACAATCTTGACTAGGCGCGGTGATCCCTATCGCTTGTACACTTTTTCTGACCACAGTTTTCCTTCCCTTTGCCTCTCTATTAATGTGTTTGGACACAGAGCTCTGAGAACAGCCAGCCTCTTCAGCAATAACCTTTTGTGTCTTTCCCTCCTTGTGCAATGTGTCGATGGTCGCCTTTTGGACAGCTGTCAAATCTGAAGTCTTCCCCATGTTTGTGTAGGCTTCAGAACTGGACTGAGAGACCATTTAAAGCCCTTTGCAGGTGTTTTGAGTTAATCAGCTGATTACTTTGTGGCACCAGGTGTCTTCAAAATTTAACCCTTACACAATATTCTAATTTTGTGACACACGGAATTTTGGATTTTCATTTGTTGCCACTTCAAATCATCAAAATTAAATGAAATAAACATTTGAATGCATCAGTCTGTGTGCAATGAATAAATATAATGTACAAGTTACACCTTTTGAATGCAATTACTGAAATAAATCAATTTTTCAAAATATTCTAATTTACTGGCTTTTACCTGTATATATTTCTGTTCACTACTGCTTGAGTACATTTTACCAATGGGAAACATTGTGCAACATGTGTACAGATGAGGCTAGCAGCAGCAGATCCACGTCAGACACGTTTCTGGTGTGAAAAGACAGAAAAATCCACAGAAACGCCACGCAGGCGGTGTGAAGCCGGCCTGAAAGTTGTGTTCCCATCCGACTGCCTTCAGAGACAGAATGCTGATATTGAACATGTCCGTAAAACACCAGATTACATTATAGATTGAAGTCTGCTGGCAATATTTTGTTGTTGTTGTTAATATTAATTACAATATCCATGCAGGACAATTGCGTTGTAGTTCAGGTTTGGTCAACATTATGCAACTTAAGACTTGTACCCATTTCCACTCTGCCAGTTCATGCACTTTAGATTTGATCACTTTTAACCCTCGTGTCCTTCGTGTCACGGGTTCTTATTATTAACTTTATTTATATTTAGTGTATTAGCTTGGCGTTGTGCTTTGGGGTCCCCGGGGCCTTTTTCATTTCATGTCTGCCGTCGTTGTCTCTGAGACCCTTGTTTATTTGTATGCGATTACACGTATGTTTCACTACTCCCGCCTCGTCCATCGGGTCCCAGGGACCCCGGAGGGCGAGACAAGCCTATTGGGATACGCAGGCCAAGGACCCCAGAAGCCAAGGACCCTGGACCCCGGAGGCCAAGGACCCCGGAGGCCAAGGCAGCAGAAAAATAAGCTTGTTTTCAGGAGGGTCTCTGGGACCCGAGGGACAACACAAGGGTTAAATAGCAAAGAACCCAAGTGTCAGTGCCACTAACCATTCAAGATGGATGATATCTGATTTCCTTTAATCGTGGAAGGTGGAAGTGGTTTCTACGAGATGTGTTCCGTATGATAACAGCTCACTGAGACAGCCAGTAGCTGTTATGTATGTGACGTCTGCAGCGGTTCAAACACTATCTTTTAATCTCTGATCGGTGCAACCACTGAATCGTCCGTGAGTCAGAGACAACAAAACTTTCCTGTCAAGCTTAAGTATTTTCTTTTCTCAAATAAATTTGGATTTTCTCATGTAATAATACATTCAGTTTACATATATACATATAGAAGCCTCCATGTTAGATCTTCTGATCTACATGTGTAATTAATCTATTTATATATCTCTGTGTGTGTGTGTGTGTGTGTGTCTCTCTCTCTCTCTCTCTCTTTCTGTGTGTGCGTGTGTGTGTGTGAGAGCTCAACACAGCAACATTAACACAAACATTTTCATTTCTCTTCATATTTACATATTTCCATTAAATGTCTTTTTCTCTGAGATCACTCACTCAGAAACAAACACACTCACCTGTTCCTCTTCGTTGTCAATGACGACCAGGTATGATCCTCTCTGCCGACAGTAAGCTCTGCTGTCAAACCAATACTTCTTCTCTTTAGATTTAAAGTAACAGCTGCATCCAGATCTCGTCCATCCATCAGGACAGATTTTAAGATCTTTGAAAGACAGATTTCACATCATTCAGTGTCAAAGTGATGAGACTTGGAGTTGAAACAGTTATAATAC
>JABXJD010000891.1:27500-30000 GCA_013375575.1 Percina caprodes
CTCCCCCTTTCCCTCTCCCTCTCTCTCTCCCTCCCTCTCCCTCCCTCTCTCTCTCTCCTTCTCTCTCTCCCTCTCTCTCTCTCCCTCCCCCTCTCCCTCCCTCTCTCCCTCCCTCTCTCCCTCCCTCTCCCTCTCTCCTTCTCTCTCTCCCTCTCTCTCTCCTCGCTCCCTCTCTCTCTCCTTCTCTCCCTCTCTCTCTCCTTCTCTCTCTCCCTCCCCCCCTCTCTCTCTCCCCTTCTCCCTCCCTCTCTCCCTCCCCCTCTCCCTCCCTCTCTCTCTCCCTCTCCCTCTCTCCCTCTCCCTCTCTCTCCTTCTCCCTCTCCCTCTCCCCCTCTCCTTCTCTCCCTCCCTCTCCCCCTCTCTCTCCCTCCCCCCCTCTCTCTCTCCCCCTCTCCCTCCTTCTCCCCCCCTCTCTCGCCTTCTCTCTCTCCCTCTCCCCCTCTCCCTCCCTCTCCCTCTCTCTCCTTCTCTCCCCCCTCTTCCTCCCCCTCTCTCCCCCCCTTCCTCCATACATACACAGTATATATGTGGTTAGTATTGGTTGTAGTGTGTTGGTGGAGCAGCTCCATCTGGTCCACAGCTTTACTTCAATAAAACTTATGTTATCATTTATTTAAATACATAAAACGATGAAACCATTGTGTTGTCTTCCCGTCGATCGTGCACCTTTTAGTTCTTCTCAGTCGATATTTGGTTTGTTGTCACTTTTTCTGATGTTTTTTATCAATTTCTTTCTGAGCCTTTTGACGTTTTTGAAGCTTTTTTTCAAATGTTATGAAATTAAATAAAAATAATAAATAAATAAAACTCCCAAATCCGATAAAAGTAGTGAACTGATCATTTATTTTACTTGTGAAGAGCGATGTGAACCATCCACGTTGCTTTTTGTTGGTCAAATGTGACCCGAGGACACCGGGGGTTAAAACCTGGAGGGACACGAAGGACAATGAGGTGCGCTAACTTTGGGATTGTGGTGAAAATTAATAAAATTATTAAAAAAAAGTATCAAAAACAAAGCAGGAATTATTCACGAAAAACAATAGCAGACTGGGATGCTCTCCTTTAAAATTCACAATTGTACAGAAGAAGAAGAAGAAGAAGAAGAAGAAGAAGAAGAAAGGATGAAATGTTCACGTAATTTCCGGTAAGTGCACGTGGCCGTGCGCGATTTAAGACAACACTTAAACACACATTTACGTACTATGCAAGACAGTACGTAGTGCAGGAAGCGTGCTGTCTGTAAGGGCGCTAGCGGAAGTGCGCCATTAGAGACACAGTCCCTGACAAGTCCCTGCTCAGCACCCTCCTCTGAGAACCCCCCCAGGTCCACACTGTGAACCCAACATAGCTGCTATATCCCCACAAGACATCCCAGTCTTTCGGTTTTGGAAATATAAAACTAGCATATTCGTCTAAAAACATTAAGCCGGTCTCATTGATGTCCAAATGATTCCCGATATGCAGCGTACAACCGACGACTTACGATCGCTTCCGGGTCACAAAAAAAACATAGTAAAATTAAGAAATTAAAAACGTATACAGCCGTATTTTATTTTCCAATTTCCATCTATAAACGCATCAAATTCAATCGGATAACGAGATTGTTTTTCGTTTTTTTTAATGTCAAAACCAAAGACGGGTTGTTTTCCGTTTTGTTTCCATGGTTACTAATGTTAATTGGGAAACTGGCTGGTTTTCATTTTTGTTTTTTTCATTTCAAAACGAAAACCCGTTGGCCGCCAAGTACGCGGACCATGGCGGCTTGTTCGGAATACGTTCTCATATTTTAAGTAAAAATCAAACCGTTACTTAAATTCAGCACTTTATTCTAAGTTCCAAGAGGACTTTCCTTTACTTATCTGTGCACATGTGTTGAACCCTCCATCTAGGTGGCTGCAGTCCCCCTGTTACTTGGGGCTCTGAGGACGTGGTCCAGTCTGCACCCCCACGCGTTCACCTGCACGTCCGACGATCGGCCACGGCTGCCACTGCTCCAGCCCGTCTGCTCACCTCCGTGTCCTCTCCTCCTCAGTGGACCAACTTCTCTATCCTCCGTGTCAGTCCATCTCTGCGCCCTCTTGCTCTTCCTTTGTCCTGGTTTCCCCGAGATCTTCCCCCCTTGCTCCTGCTCGGTCCGTGTTCCCCGCGATCCCCTTTGTCGGTCTTTCCTGTCCCCCTTGCTTGTGTTTCTTTGCCTCCTTTTCACTCCCAATCTCCCTGCCACACCGGTTTTCTATTCAGCTCATCAGATGTTCACACCTGTCCTCCATTCAGCTCATTAGTCAGGTCATGTTGTGTGAAAGTTAAAGGGGGGGGGCTCCAGTCTTGGAATCAGTTCATGCAGTAAAATGTATAAAACGTGCAACAGAATGATAACATGCACTAAAACCCCTTAAAAACATGCTATTAATCCACTTAAAAACACTGTCACAGCACACAATCATAACCGTCCTGTTATTGCTGCGTGTCACGGACCCATAAGCCCCCCCCCCCCAAGCTT
>JABXJD010000891.1:35000-65000 GCA_013375575.1 Percina caprodes
TCTCTGTTTCATTTTATGTGTAATACAGCGTCTCTGTTTCATTTTATGTGTAATACAGCGTCTCTGTTTCATTTTATGTGTAAGACAGCGTCTCTGTTTCATTTTATGTGTAATACAGCGTCTCTTTTTCATTTTATGTGTAATACAGCGTCTCTTTTTCATTTTATGTGTAATACAGCGTCTCTGTTTCATTTTATGTGTAATACAGCGTCTCTGTTTCATTTTATGTGCAATACAGCGTCTCTGTTTCATTTCATGTGTAATACAGCGTCTCTGTTTCATTTTATGTGTAATACAGCGTCTCTTTTTCATTTTATGTGTAATTCAACGTCTCTGTTTCATTTTATGTGTAATGCAGCATCTCTGTTTCATTTTATGTGTAATACAGCGTCTCTGTTTCATTTTATGTGTAATACAGCGTCTCTGTTTCATTTTATGTGCAATACAGCGTCTCTGTTTCATTTTATGTGTAATACAGCGTCTCTGTTTCATTTTATGTGTAATACAGCGTCTCTGTTTCATTTTATGTGTAATACAGCGTCTCTGTTTCATTTTATGTGTAATACAGAGTCTCCTACAGCGGCCAGCGGGGCGTCAGAGGCAGAGGGACCGCAGCGCTCGCTAACGTTAGCTTCTAGTCTTATCTGGGTCTGATAAACAGGAAGTTCATCAACGTCAGTGTGCCCAACGCTATTCTCCGATAAACTGTAGCTGTCATATTTCACGGGACCCGCATGAGTTCGGTTTTCATGTTTTAGTTTTTCAGCCTCAGAGGGGAGAGAGAGCGGCTGACTGCTGGCCTGAGATCAGTAGAGTAGACGGCGATGCAGAGACGTGTAGAATTACCACTTTATGACATTTCATGAACAGCTGATTGACCGCTGCTACATGCATGTAGCGGAAACCCTGCATGTGCACGTGTGCTGCTGATGTCGGCCGATGTAAATCATGTGGCACTCGAGTGAATTTGACATAAAGTCAGCATATGTCAGACTGACCGGCAGGTCGCTGGTCATGGCCGATGATGTGAAAATCGACCAATTAAGGTCATCAGCTGGTCAGTCGGAGCATCTCTACAATCAGCGTCTATGATGTAAATGTGGATAATACAGGAGTTCACTGGTTTTAACTTTTTACCTTCAGTTAAGAGAGAGAGAGTGTGTGAGAGAGAGAGAGAGAGTGTGTGTGAGAGAGAGAGAGAGAGAGTGTGTGTGTGTGTGAGAGAGAGAGAGAGAGTGTGTGAGTGAGAGAGAGAGAGAGAGTGTGTGTGAGTGAGAGAGAGAGAGAGTGTGTGTGAGAGAGAGAGAGAGAGAGTGTGTGAGTGAGAGAGAGAGAGAGAGAGTGTGTGAGTGAGAGAGAGAGAGAGAGAGAGTGTGTGTGGGAGAGAGAAAGAGTGTGTGTGTGTGTGTGAGAGAGTGTGTGTGTGTAAGTGAGAGAAAGAGAGAGAGAGTGTGTGAGTGAGAGAGAGAGAGAGAGTTTGTGTGTGTGAGAGAGAGAGTGTGTGTGTGTGTGTGTGTGTGGGAGAGAGAGAGACAGTGTGTGTGTGAGAGAGAGAGAGAGAGTGTGTGTGTGTGTGTGTGTGAGAGAGAGTGTGTGTGTGAGTGAGAGAGAGAGAGAGAGTGTGTGTGTGTGTGTGTGTGTGTGAGAGAGTGTGTGTGTGTGTGTGTGTGTGTGTGTGTGTGTGTGTGTGTGTGTGTGTGTGTGTGTGTGTGTGTGTGTCTGAAAGCCAAGCTCCTGTTTTAGTGCCTGTCTCTTTAAGAGCCCTCCTGTAAAAGCCCAGTCTGCTCTGATTGGCTCATTTAAAAATATGGCGGCGGTCTGCAGAAGGTGGTTGTGAAGCCGTGGGCGGAGCTACTCAGAAAGGGGAAGTATATTCTAATGAGCCTGACTGTGACAGAGGAAGAGGAGTCAGATGGGAATAGCTTGTTGAATAGTCTTATTTCCCAGTTGGTGGGTTGGCAGCACTCCAGATGAACAGCGTGAAACAGTTATAATCAACGGTAAGTTCACCATCAACTTCTATGATGTAAATGAGTATAATACAGCAGTTCACTGGTTTTTAACTTTTCTCACCTTCCTCCTGTAACTGACTGTGATTTACACTCAGTGTTTCGTAGCTGCTCTGGAGATCACTGATGTTGTTTCTCAGTTGGTCGTATTTGGTCTGCAGAGAAATGACTGAAATAAAAATCATAATAGAGTGAGTAAACTTTCCCAAAGTGAATATGTCTTTAGTCCAAGTGTCTCTCTTCATGTTTCCACTGACAGGGTTTCCTTGCTGAGTGGTGGTATAAAGGGACCGTCCTGCTAGTCAAGGGTTGTGTTGATAAAGTTTCAACTGAATGTTAACACAGAATGAAGACCCCCGTATGTCTTCCATTGGGATCGGGTTAGGAAGGGATCTCTTAACAGGTGATATGGACAGTAGGAATAATTACAGCGACTAATAACTATTGAGCCTGAAGCTGATTAAGTACTGGTTCAGTATCTGTGGCTCAGTAGATATGAAGTGTATTTTATCTTACATTTTACGGATAAGAGGATGATTCCAGTCATCATCAGAAAGCAGAGCACTGCCAGACTGAGTGCTGCAGCCCTGAACGTCTTCCTTTGGACGGCTGGAGGATGTCTCTCAGCGTCTGGTCCTAAAGTGGCAAAGCACACAGAGAGCAAGGCTCATTACAGGGAAACAGCAAGAGTCTTTGTTATCAGAGTCCCTACAATCAGTCCCTCCAGGATTCTAAGGCCTGTTATTGAGAATCTTGCTGCAAAAGGCCGGATTTGGACTGTTGGAGTGTTATATGACGCTAAAGGAGACAACAAGCGTGTTATATGACGCTAAAGGACATGACCAAGCGTGTTATATGAAGCTAAAGGAGACAACAAGCGTGTTATATGACGCTAAAGGAGATGACCAAGCGTGTTATATGACGCTAAAGGAGACAACCAAGCGTGTTTTATGACGCTAAAGGAGACAACCAAGCGTGTTATATGAAGCTAAAGGAGACAACCAAGCGTGTTATATGACGCTAAAGGAGATGACCTAGCGTGTTATATGAAGCTAAAGGAGATGACCAAGCGTGTCATATGACGCTAAAGGAGATGACCAAGCGTGTTATATGATGCTAAAGGAGACGACCAAGCGTGTTATATGACGCTAAAGGAGACGACCAAGCGTGTTATATGACGCTAAAGGAGACAACAAGCGTGTTATATGACGCTAAAGGAGATGACCAAGCGTGTTATATGAAGCTAAAGGAGATGACCAAGCGTGTTATATGACGCTAAAGGAGACAACCAAGCGTGTTATATGACGCTAAAGGAGACGACCAAGCGTGTTATATGACGCTAAAGGAGACAACCAAGCGTGTTATATGACGCTAAAGGAGACAACCAAGCGTGTTATATGAAGCTAAAGGAGACGACCAAGCGTGTTATATGGCTAAAGGAGACGACCAAGCGTGTTATATGACGCTAAAGGAGACAACCAAGCGTGTTATATGACGCTAAAGGAGACAACCAAGCGTGTTATATGAAGCTAAAGGAGACGACCAAGCGTGTTATATGACGCTAAAGGAGACGACCAAGCGTGTTATATGACGCTAAAGGAGACAACCAAGCGTGCTATATGACGCTAAAGGAGACGACCAAGCGTGTAATATGACGCTAAAGGAGACGACCAAGCGTGTTATATGACGCTAAAGGAGACAACCAAGCGTGTTATATGACGCTAAAGGAGACAACCAAGCGTGTTATATGACGCTAAAGGAGACAACAAGCGTGTTATGTGACGCTAAAGGAGACGACCAAGTGTGTTATATGACGCTAAAGGAGACAACCAAGCGTGTTATATGACGCTAAAGGAGACAACCAAGCGTGTTATATGACGCTAAAGGAGACAACCAAGCGTGTTATATGACGCTAAAGGAGACAACAAGCGTGTTATGTGACGCTAAAGGAGACGACCAAGCGTGTTATATGACGCTAAAGGAGACAACCAAGCGTGTTATATGACGCTAAAGGAGACGACCAAGCGTGTTATATGACGCTAAAGGAGACGACCAAGTGTGTTATATGACGCTAAAGGAGACAACAACGTCACCCCTGAATCTGGTGTCTGTTGAGTCTGGTGCTCTAAAGATGTGAAAGAGCCTTTAAACTAATTATTAAAACTCTTAGATTATTAAACTAAATTATAAGAAAATATAAATATAAAATAATATGAAATGTTGAGTTGTAATGAGACATTGAATTGAGGACAATAAAAAAACGGCCTTATAGTGACTTTACTCTTTAGTCTCTCTCTCTCTCTCTCTCTCTCTCTCTCTCTCTCTTTAGTCTCTCTCTCTCTCTCTTTGATCTCTCTCTTTAGTCTCTCGCTCTCTCTTTAGTCTCTCTCTCCCTCTCTCTCTCTCTCTCTCTCTCTTTAGTCTCTCTCTCTCTCTCTCTTTGATCTCTCTCTTTATAGTCTCTCGCTCTCTCTTTAGTCTCTCTCTCTCTCTCTCTCTCTCTCTCTCTTTAGTCTCTCTCTCCCTCTCTCTCTCTCTCTCTCTTTAGTCTCTCTCTCTCTCTGGTCTCTCTCTCTATAGTCTCTCTCTCTAGTCTCTCTCTCTCTCTCTTTAGTCTCTCTCTCTCTCTAGTCTCTCCCTCTCTTTAGTCTCTCTCTCTCTTTAGTCTCTCTCTCTCTCTCTCTCTCTTTAGTCTGTCTCTCTCTTTATAGTCTCTCTCTCTCTCTTTAGTCTCTCTCTCTCTCTAGTCTCTCCCTCTCTTTAGTCTCTCTCTCTCTTTAGTCTCTCTCTCTCTCTCTCTTTAGTCTGTCTCTCTCTTTCTCTCTCTTTCTGGCCTCTCTCTTTAGTCTCTCTCTCTCTCTCTATAGTCTCTCTCTCTCTCTAGTCTCTCTCTCTCTCTCTCCTCTCTCTCTCTCTCTCTCTCTCTCTCTCTCTCCCTCTCTCTCTCTCTCTCTCTCTCTCTCTCCATAGTTAATTATATTCAGCAGACTTCACACTGCACTGCCCTCCTTCCTGTCGTGTGGTTTCATGTCTTTAGCGACACGATGCTTCCGCACATCTCAGAAGTGACACTTGTCAGTTAAATGCTGCCATAACCGAACACACTGGGCATCATTTCTTAATAAAAACACTTCCCAACACTAGAAACGAGAGAGCAGAGAGTTCTGGTACTTTTAGCACAACATAATAAAGCTAACTAGAGGAAAGGTTTCCCTGCTGTACGTGTACATCTACAGAGACAAACGTAGAGTTTCCATGAGTCCAACATGACAGGACGGTACAGCCACATTCAGACTGATCAGCAGGAGGATTTATGATATTGATTTGTCATCATTTCTCACTTACCTGCTCCGTGGGACTGATTATCAGTGTGATCATCTCTGACGGCGTCTGTGCTCTCGTATATTTCCACCTCCCTTTCCTCCCACTCTCCTCGGTCTTCCTGCACATTTCTGTTGTATCTCACCTTCTTTGACATATCTGGTTTGGCATAAATATCTTCGGCCATCTTGAGAAACTTTACTGGCTGCGCTGTGTAGATGTGTCACTCTGCTGCTGGAGAACTTTGGTAGATATACATTCAGTAATGTAACGTATACGCTAGTGATGCTGCTGCTAGTGTTAACTGGAGAGTAAAGAACATTAAGGAAGTAACAGCACACACCACACACACACACACACACACACACACACACACACACACACACACACACACACACACACACACACACACACACACGCACACACACACACGCACACACACACATATACACACACGCACACACACATATACATATATATACACACACGCACACACACATATACATACACACACACACACACACACACACACACACACACACACACACACACATACACACACACACACACACACACACATATACACACACACACACATATACACACACATATATACACACACACACACACATATACACACACACACACACATACAGACACACACACAGACACACACACACACACAGACATATACACACACACACACACACACAGACAGACACACACACACAGACACACATACACACACACGCACACACAGACACACACAGACACACACAGACACCCACACACACAGACACACACACACACACACACAGACATATACACACACACACACACACACAGACACACACATACCACAGACACACACAGACACCCACACACACAGACACCCACACACACACACACACACACATATATACACACACACACATATACACACACACACACACACACACACATACACACACACACACACACACAGACACAGACACACACACACACACACACACACAAACACTTCTTAGCAATGCATTGTCTAATCTTTGGATTTATTTTATGAAACCCTTTATAAACTATAAATGCATTTGTGTAAAACTGAATAAAGTATAAATAGCATTTATTCACACCTTAGTTAAAGGCTTTCACACCCCCCCCACTCAGCCACACAGCAGTTCAGCTGAAAGAGGAACTGCTGCTTTCACAGTTCTTTCTGTTGCCTAAATTAAAACTTTTTAACATTTAATTAAGTTGTAATGACATTTTATGAATTAAAATTAATTTCCTGCTTTGGAACAAGTTATTGAACATCAGTCTGTCAATCCATGATTCAGAAATAACAGACTTCCACTACTGTTGGGCCCAGTCCCTAAAAACTATCGCTAAGCCTCTGTCCTGACTGACAGGTCCTAGAGCATCCCCTGCTTTATCGTCTGTTTTCAAATAAATTAGACCATAATTTACTAAATGAACACCTTAATGTATTATATGACACTTTATACTAATGATTGAGACCATGAACTCATTATGAAAATGTTTACTGAGGTAATAAATCAAGTGAGAAGTGGATCACTTTCTCATAGACTTCAATGGAAACTTCTCTCTGGAGCCAGTGGAGTCGCCCCCTGCTGGACGTTAGAGAGAATGGAGCTTCAAGGAGCTTCAAGATGGCATCCTAGTGTTGTTTTCTGCTTCTACCGTCTCTTATTAATAAGTTAGCAGCCTGTCCCATAGACTTTACATTGTGATTGACTCACACACATTAAACTACAGAAGCTTTTAATCTCTGACTACTTTAAATATATTTTTTATAAATATTTAATTGTTCATATTATGCTCATTGTCAGGTTCATAATTGTGATCAGAGGTTATATCAGAATAGATTTAAATGGTTTAATTTTAGAAAAACACCATATTTTTGTTGTACTGTACATTGATGTGTGTTGAGCTCTTTGTTTTAGCTACAGAGTGAGACATCTGACTTCTGTACCATCTTTGTTGGGAGTCGCACATGCTCAGTACCTAGGTAAGGACTACTAGCCAGTCAGAAGCAGAGTATGAGGGCCCTAACAGTACCTTGGTAAGGACTACTAGCCAGTCAGAAGCAGAGTATGAGGGTCACTTTCTCATAGACTTCTTTAGAAACAGACTTCATTCTGGAGCCAGTGGAGTCGCCCCCTGCTGGACGTTAAAGAGAATGCAGCTTTAAGGAGCTTCAAGATGGCATCCTAGCATTGTTTTCTGCTTCTACTGTCATCTGTCAAATACAGTTTACAACTACTACTACTACTACTACTACTCCTACTGCTACTGCTACTTTTAGTACGACTACTACTGCTGCTACTACTACTACTACTGCAACTGCTACTACTAATACTACTACCACTGCTACTACTACTGCTGCTGCTGCTGCTGCTACTACTACTACTACTACTGCTACTACTACTACGACTACTAGTACTACTACTACGTCTACTGTGGGAGAGCCGGAAAAGTGGAAACACTTTTTAATTAAACGTATTTTAGAAAGCAGTCGTATCGCACCAAAAGCCACTATTTTGTCCTAGCAACCTACACATGTCATCTGTCAAATACAGTTTACTACTACTACTACTACTACTACTCCTACTACTACTGCTCCTACTACTACTACTACTACTACTACTACTACTACCACTACTACTACTGCTACTACTACTACTACTAGTACTACTGCTACTTGAAGTACTACTACTACTGCTCCTACTACTGCTATTACTACTATTGCCACTGCTACTACTGCTACTACTACTGCTACTACTACTACTACTGCTCCTACTACTGCTACTACTACTACTGCTACTGCTACTACTACTACTACTGCTACTACTACTACTACTACTACTCCTGCTGGACGTTAAAGAGAATGCAGCTTTAAGGAGCTTCAAGATAGCAACCTAGCATTGTTTTCTGCTTCTACTGTCATCTGTCAAATACAGTTTACTACTACTACTACTACTACTGCTACTGCTACTACTACTACTACTGCTACTACTACTGCTGCTGCTGCTGCTGCTACTACTACTACTACTACTACTACTACTGCTGCTACTACTGCTGCTGCTGCTGCTGCTGCTACTACTACTACTACTACTGCTACTGCTACTGATACTGCTACTGCTACTACTACTACTACTAGTACTACTACTATGTCTACTGGCGGGGAGCCTGGAAAGTTGAAACACTTTTTAATTAAACGTAATTTACAAAGCAGTTGTATCGCACCGAAAGCCGCTATTTTGTCCTGGCAACCACCACATGTTGTTGTGGTTTGGGGTTTTGTTTGGGTTTATTTTTCCCTTTTTGGCCTCCTTGTGTTTTTTGTCTTAGCTGCTCCCCGGGTTTGTGTTGTTGGTCCTGTCCTGTGTTCCCCCCAGTGTCTGTAGGTTCTGTTTCCTGCTTTATTTTGAAGTTGGTTTTTTGTCTTGTCTTGCCCCTAGTTTGACTTCCTGTGCCTGCCCGCTCATGTGATTACCTGATTTGCTCCACCTGTTCCCCTGCCCGCTCGTCACCTGCCCCTTGTTACCCAATTATCCTGTGTATTTAATGTCTGTTATTCACTTATGCCTCGTCAGATCCTTTTTGCCTGTTTGCCTTTGTCATGTGAGTTTGTGCTTTTTGTGTTTTTTGGACTTTGTGGCTGCCTTGTTTTTGTTTAATAAACCTTTTTTGATGCCTGCCTGCTACTCCACATTTGGGTCCTCCTTCCTCCTCACAACACATGTCATCTGTCAAATACAGTTTACTACCACTACTGTTACTCCTACTGCTACCACTGCTGCTGCTTCTGCTGCTACTACAACTACTACTGCTACTACCACTAGTACTACTACTACGTCTACTGGGGGAGTGCCGGAAAAGTGGAATTAAAAGTAATTTACAAAGCAGTAGTATCGCACCAAAAGCCACTATTTTGTCCTAGAGACCTACATGTGTCATTTGTCAAATACAGTTTCTATTACTACTACTGCTAGTACTACTACTATGTCTACTGGGGGAGAGCCGGGAAAGTGGAAACACTTTTTAATTAAACGTAATTTACAAAGCAGTTGTATCGCACGGAAAGCCACTATTTTGTCCTAGAGACCTACACATGTCATCTGTCAAATACAGTTGCTACTGCTACTCCTGACTGGCTAGCAGTCCCTAGGCAAGGACTACTAGCCAGTCAGAAGCAGAGTATGAGGCCATGACAGTACCTAGGTAAGGACTACATGCCAGTCAGATGCAGAGTTTGAGGGTCCTAACAGTAGGTAAGGACTACTAGCCAGTCAGAAGCACATAAAAACAATCCTTTTAAAGTAAATAGCCTAAACTAGTTCAAACAATCATTGATTTATTTATCAACCTTTATTTATCTACCTTTATTTATTTATCTTCCACCGCTGAGGGACAGCCCTCATCTGCATGGTCAGCGAGTCAAATCACAAAGACATATATAGAAAGACAATAAAATGATATGATGAATACATTCAGACAATAAAGATGCAAAAGGAAGTCTCTACAAGTACAATTACACTGTAAAAAATGTAACGTAACATTTACCGACATAGTTTCCTTCACTATTTACAGTACTATAGTAGATGTGTTGTGATTTCAACTGTAATACTTAGACTACTGTGATTCTTTCTATCTGTCTCTGTCTTTCTGTCGGTCTGTCTTTTTTGTCTGTCTTTCCTTCTATCTTTCTACCTGTCTTTCTCTGTCTTTGTCTTTTTGTCTGTTTCTGTCTTTCTGTCTCTTTTTGCCTTTTGTCTCTGTTTTTCTATCCGTCTCTTTCTGTTTTTCTGTCTGTCTCTCTATCTGTCTCTGTCTTTCTTTTTGTCTATTTGTCATTCTGTCGTTCTGTCTTTCTTTCCTTCTATCTCTCTTTCTGTCTATTTCTGTCTCTGTTGTTCTTTCTGTCTGTTTGTCTTTCTTTGTCATTCTGTCTGTGTCTTTCTTTCTGTCGAACTGTCTGTCTTTCTCTTTGTCTTTTTTCTGTCTTTCTGTCTCCTAATGTCTGTCTTTCTATCTGTCTCTGTCTTTCTGCTGTTCTGTCTGTTTGTCTGTTTTTCTTTCTGTCGTTCTTTCTGTCAGTCTTTCTATCTTTTGTCTTTTTTCTGTTTTTCTGTCTTTCTGTCTTTCTTTCTATCTGTCTCTGTCTTTCTGCGGTTCCCCGTCTTTTGTTGATGTTTTTAGGCTTTCGGCGTTTGTGAAGTTTTTTTGGTCACTTTTCCCTAAATTTTATAAGCTTTTCCTCCTACGTTTTGTCGCCTTGTTCCACATTTTCGATGCTTATTTTTCAACCTCTTACATTTCTGATATAAAAAACTTGGAAACGGGTCAAATCTGAGCCCAGGACAGCATAAGGATTAAGGAAGTCCTGTAATTGGTTCCAGGATTCAGGTGCACTCAAAATCAAACAAAAATCAAACAATTTCAGGTTAAAAAATAAAAAAGAGATTAAAAGAGAATTAAGAAGAAGAATTAAAATTATAATAAAATATTCAAATAGAATTAAAAGAAATGTCAGTTAAACATTGATAACCTTTTAATATGTTGATTGGCTGCGTGTTCTTCTGTGTGACTTAACAAGGAAATGTAGTTTTGTTGTTTTCTTACCTTTTTGTCCCTTTTTTTCAACACTTTTGTCACTTTTTTTGACGTTTTGATGTTAACTTTAGTTTTACAGTTATTTTTGGAATTTATGATCAATAAACCTCATTTATAGGAAATTATACCTAATTTTTGAGTTAGAAAAGCAGAAATTAGGAATTATTTAGACTTAGACAAAGGCTGAATCCCATTTCTCCATCTTACCCCTACCACTTACCCCTTACCCCTTGGCCCTAGAAACCAAGGGGTAAGGGGTAGGGGTGAAAACATCCCCCTATGAAATGGGACACCACTTGGTGACATCACCATACAGTATTGATCACAACCTTCCAAGATGGAATGATTGATGTGTCACCATTTCTCTCGTTATGGGTAGGGGGGGTCCAGTAGACCCGAAAAATTGATAAACTAAATAAATAAAATATGACAAAGAAATGTGAAAAAGTGACAAAAACTTTCAATAAAGTGACAAAAACATCAGGATAATGTCTGAAACATCAGGAAAAACCCAAATACCTAGTATGTCACACACACACACACACACACACACACACACTTGCACACATACACACACGCACGCACATATACATACACACACACACATACACACACACACATACACACACACACACTCACACGCACACACACACATGCACACACACACACACACATACACACACACACACTTACACACAAACGCACATACACACATGCACACGCACACACACACATACACATTAAATGCAAAGCTAAACTTGACTGTAATCAAACTCTTCTCCCTCCCTCTCTCTCCGTCTCCCAGCGAGCTCCGAGGTCCATCCATCCATCGCTATAGCAACTGGTTGCCCCTGGCGACGGACACAGCCTGCCGGCGCCAGCCAGCATCCTCCTCACAGTTGTTGTTGGAAGGAGAGAAGAGAGACGCTTGTCTCTCCCTCGCCAAAATAAAAGACTCCCGTCTCTGAAGACACGACAGGATGAGACGATGAGGACAACTTGAATAGCCCGGGACATCGTTGCTACGAACGCCAACGAGACAGACGCCAACGAGACAGACGCCACCAAGACAGACGCCAACGAGACGGACGCCAACGAGACAGACGCCAACGAGACAGACGCCACCAAGACAGACGCCACCAAGACAGACACCACCGAGACAGACGCCAACGAGACAGACGCCACCGAGACAGAGACGCCAACGAGACGGACGCCGACAAAACGGACGCCACCAAGACGGACGCCACTGAGACGGACGCCACTGAGACGGACGTCACCGAGACGGACGCCACCAAGACAGACGCCAACGAGACAGACGCCAACGAGACGGACGCCACCAAGACAGACGCCACCAAGACAGACGCCAACGAGACAGACACCAACGAGACGGACGCCGACAAAACGGACGCCACCGAGACGGACGTCACCGAGACGGACGCCACCGAGACGGACGCCACTGAGACGGACGTCACCAAGACAGACGCCAACAAAACGGACGCCACCGAGACGGACGCCACCGAGACGGACGCCAACGAGACGGACGCCACCAAGACAGACGCCAACGAGACAGACGCCAACGAGACGGACGCCACCAAGACAGACGCCACCAAGACAGACGCCAACGAGACAGACACCAACGAGACGGACGCCGACAAAACGGACGTCACCGAGACGAACGTCACCGAGACGAACGACAACAAGACGGACGTTCCCGAGATGGACGCCACCGAGACGGACACTGCACGGTGAGTCCTAACTTGCTGACTTCTTTATATTTTAGATGAATCGTGTCTGTCCTGAGGGTCACAGGGCCCAGGGTGTGTGTCTGTGTGTGTGTGTGTGTGTGTGTGTCTGTGTGTCTGTGTGTGCATGCATGCGCATATATAAAATATGAAATCTAGAGTACAGTAAAAATAATACTGTGTGTGTAGATGTGTGTATACACAGAGAGAGAGAGAGAGAGAGAGAGAGAGAGAGAGGGAGGTGTTGCTGGGTGTATTTTTGGATGATATAATATCACAACTGACACAAAGTTGAAGTTATTTTAAAAATCAAAGATGGAGGAAACATTCGGGGAAGCTGAAGCTCTCTCTCTCTCTCTCTCTCTCTGTCTCTCTCTCTGAAAGCTCTAATATACGCTATTGTAATGCACTTATATGCACTATTGAAGTGCTCTAACACAAAGGTCGAAATGCCCTAATATACACTATTGAAATTTACTAATATACACTACTAAATGCTCTAATGTACACTATTAGAATGCTCTAACAGATACTACTAAATGCTCTAATATACACTATTAAATGCTCTAATATACACTATTAAATGCTCTAATGCACATTATTCAAATGCTCTCACACAGTACTAAATGCTCTAATATAAACTATTGAAATGCTCTAATATACACTACTAAATGCTCTAATATACACTATTAGAATGCTCGAACACATACTACGAAATGCTCTAATGTACACTATTCAAATGCTCTAACACACATTACTAAATGCTCTAATATACACTATTGAAATACTCTAACACACTCTACTAAATGCTCTAATATAAACTATTGAAATACTCTAATATAAACTAATGAAATGCTAAATGCTCTAATATACACTACTAAATGCTCTAATATACACTATTAAATGCTCTAATATACACCATTGAAATGCTCTAATATACACTATTAGAATGCTCTAACACATACTACTAAATGCTCTAATATACACTATTAAATGCTCTAATATACACCATTGAAATGCTCTAATATACACTATTGAAATGCTCTAACACACTCTACTAAATGCTCTAATATAAACTATTGAAATACTCTAATATAAACTAATGAAATGCTAAATGCTCTAATATACACTACTAAATGCTCTAATATACACTATTAAATGCTCTAATATACACCATTGAAATGCTCTAATATACACTATTAGAATGCTCTAACACATACTACTAAATGCTCTAATGTACACTATTGAAATGCTCTAATATACAATATTGAAATTTACTAATATACAGTATTAAAATGCTCTAACACATACTACTAAATGCTCTAATATACTCACACACACACACTCACACACGTATATATACACATATACTGCATATGTATATACAGCATATATGTACTGTATATACACATGCAGTATATGTATATATATATATTTGTCTGTGTGTGTGTATATATATATATATATATATACACACACATGTGTATATATATATATATATATATATATATATATATATATATATATATATATATATTGTGTATATATATACACACATGTGTATGGTTTATAGGTTTTTTTGAGCTCTTTTATACGTACTTCCCGATGCCTGTTCACGATGTTCTTAACGAAGCCCGTCCACGTCTTTACGTTGACTTCCTGTTTGTGGTCTCTGCAGGCGTCTCCTCTGAAAGACGGAGCTGTCCTGTCTCCGCTGTCTCACCGGACGGACGGAGACAACGTTTCTCCGACGGTTTCCTGATGTTTTCGTCTCTTCTTCCTCGCTGACGCTGGTCAGGATCTCCGCCCGCCGTCCCGTCCAACATGGCCGACGACCTCTACGCCACCTTCTCTCCTTCCGAATCGGACTTCTCTTCCCGTCTCGCCATCGTCCTCGTCCACGGCGTCCGTCCTCACGCTGGAGCAGCGGGCAGCCTTCGTCTTCGTCCTCGTCCTCTTCGTCTTCCTGGGCCTGCTGATCGCGTTGTTTCCGATCCTGCTGGACCCGCACGCAGCATGCCGTCCTCCACCTGGACCGACCACATGGACAAGGACACCTTCGACTATCGTTCTGACAGGCAGCCTGAGGGGGTGACCCCCTCAGGCTGCCTGTCAGACCCCCAACCCCTTGAGAACGCACCAGAGGCCACGATCACCCTGAGACAGGAAGCTGAGGGGGTCTGCATCCTGTCTGATCGTGGCCTCCGTCCGCCTGGCGGCACATCTGACGTCTGGACGACTTTTACATCAAACAGAGAGACGCACACACACACACACACACACACACACACACACACACACACACACACACACACACACACAGACACAGACACACACACAGACACACACACACACACACACACAGACACAGACACACACACAGACACACACACACACACACACACACACACACAGACACACACACACACACACACAGACAGACACACACACACACACACAGACACAGACACACACACACACACACACACACACACACACACACACACAGACACACACACACACACACACACACACACACACACACACACACACACACACACACACAGACACAGACACACACACACACACACACACACAGACACACACACACACACACACAGACACAGACACACACACAGACACAGACACAGACACACACACACACACACACACACACACACACACACACACACAGACACAGACACACACACACACACACACAGACACACACACACACACACATGCACAGACACAGACACACACACAGAAACACACACACACACACACACACACACAGACACAGACACAGAAACACACACACAAACACACACAGACACACACACACACACACACAAACACAGAGAGAGAAACACACAGAAACACACACACACACCCAGAAACACACACACAGACACACACAGAGAAACACACACACACACACACACACACAGAAACACACACACACATACAGAGAAATACACACACACACACACGGAAACACACACACACAGAAACACACACAGACACACACACACACACACAAAAACACACACACACACAGAAACACACACACACACACACACATACAGAGAAATACACACACACGGAAACACACACACACAGAAACACACACACACACACACACACAGAAACACACACACAGAGAAATACAGAGAAATACACACACACAGAGACACATACACACAGAAACACACACACACACACACAGAAACACACACACAGAGAAATACAGAGAAATACACACACACACAGAAACACACACACACACACACACAGAAACACACACACACAGAGACACATACACACACGCTGCCTGCCAGGCGGCGCGTTGGGCTGTCTCTCACCACAGAAGAAGACTTTCTATCTGGATGATTACCGGACTCGACCCCTCGCCGTCGCCCCGGCAACCGTGACCTTGCTGTGCCTCAAAACTGAAAACAACCTTGTTGTTGTGTCTTTTTGTGTCTTTTTGTGTCTTTTTCTGATGTTTGTGACGTTTTTTTGTCACAATTTTGGATTTTTTTTTAACTCTTGCCTAATAAGCCTCATGTACAGGACATTAGAGGACATTAGAGGACATTAAAGGACATTAGAGGACATTTAAGGACATTAAAGGACATTAAAGGACATTAAAGGACATTAAAGGACATTTAAGGACATTAAAGCTAATTTTTGACCTATAAAAAGCAGAAATTATGAATTATTTCCACTGATGAGTTGAGATCATGGAGGAGGGAAAGGAGACATATATACTGTGTGTATCTGTGTGTGTGTGTGTGTGTGTGTGTGTGTGTGTGTGTGTGTGTGTGTGTGTGTGTGTGTGTGTGTCTGTGTGTGTGTGTGTGTGTGTGTGTGTGTGTGTGGTTGTCTGTGTGTGTGTGTGTGTGTGGGTGTGTGTGTGTGTGTGGTTGTCTCTGTCTGTGTGTGTGTGTGTGTGTGTCTGTGTGTGTGTCTGTCTGTGTGTGTGTGTGTGTGTGTGTCTGTATGTGTGTGTCTGTGTGTGTCTGTCTGTGTGTGTGTGTGTGTGTGTGTGTGTGTGTGTCTGTCTGTCTGTGTGTGTGTGTGTCTGTGTGTGTGTGTGTGTGTGTGTGTGTGTGTGTGTGTGTATCTCTTGGTGTTGTAGGACAATTCAATAAATAAAGTAAATGATCAACACCCTGACCCAACAGGGTCGTTGTGAAATCCTGAAAACCCCCCCGATGATACCTGACAGGCACGTTGCCAAGGAAACGCCGCTTGCCCAACTCTGGACAACAAAGATGAAACAGTTAACGGCGTGCAGTGTTTTAGGAAGACCCGGGATTGTGTAACCCTGTCCGAGCAGCTCCTATAAAGACCGAGTCCCGAGCCCAGTCCGCCACCGTCTTCCACCGGGCCGTCATGAATCTGTGGCTCTGCGCTCACTTCCTGTCCGCGGCGCTGCTTCTGAGCTCGGCGCTCACACCCGAAGAATGCCGATCCTGGGTCACGCCTCTGTCTCTGGGTGACCCCTCTATGGTAAGGCCTCATCTAGTCTCTGTCTCTGGGTGACCCCTCTATGGTAAGGCCCCATCTAGTCTCTGTCTCTGGGCCACCCCTCCATGGTAAGGCCTCATCTAGTCTCTGTCTCTGGGCGACCCCTCCATGGTAAGGCCTCATCTAGTCTCTGTCTCTGGGCGACCCCTCCATGGTAAGGCCTCATCTAGTCTCTGTCTCTGGGCGACCCCTCTATGGTAAGGCCTCATCTAGTCTCTGTCTCTGGGCGACCCCTCTATGGTAAGGCCTCATCTAGTCTCTGTCTCTGGGCGACCCCTCTATGGTAAGGCCTCATCTAGTCTCTGTCTCTGGGCCACCCCTCCATGGTGTGTGGTAGGGGGTGTATACTTATGCCCCTGTATTTTTGTGTGTGTGTGTGTGTGTGTGTGTGTGTGTGTGTGTGTGTGTGTGTGTGTGTGTGTGTGTGTGTGTGTGTGCAGATGTTCGGGCGGTGGAACTTCCTGGTGGGTTACGTGGACCATGCCTTCTATAAAGACATCCTGAAGACCACCGACAGCTCCTGGATTAACGTCACCGCGGCAACGAGCGCCAACGAAGTTGTTATGTCTCAGGAGAACAAGATGTGAGTAAATGGAGTTCACACAGGTTTCTCTATAGACCCCCCTACAGGTTTCTCTATAGAGCCCCCTACAGGTTTCTCTATAGACCCCCCTACAGGTGTCTCTATAGACCCCCCTACAGGTGTCTCTATAGACCCCCCTACAGGTTTCTCTATAGACCCCCCTACAGGTTTCTCTATAGAGTCCCCTACAGGTTTCTCTATAGAGCCCCCCTACAGGTTTCTCTATAGACCCCCCTACAGGTTTCTCTATAGACCCCCCTACAGGTTTCTCTATAGAGTCCCCTACAGGTTTCTCTATAGAGCCCCCTACAGGTTTCTCTATAGACCCCCTACAGGTTTCTCTATAGACCCCCCTACAGGTTTCTCTATAGACCCCCCTACAGGTGTCTCTATAGACCCCCCTACAGGTGTCTCTATAGACCCCCCTACAGGTTTCTCTATAGACCCCCCTACAGGTTTCTCTATAGAGTCCCCTACAGGTTTCTCTATAGAGCCCCCCTACAAGTTTCTCTATAGACCCCCTACAGGTTTCTCTATAGACCCCTACAGGTTTCTCTATAGAGTCCCTACAGGTTTCTCTATAGAGCCCCCCTACAGGTTTCTCTATAGACCCCCCTACAGGTTTCTCTATAGAGTCCCCTACAGGTTTCTCTATAGAGCCCCCCTACAGGTTTCTCTATAGACCCCCCTACAGGTTTCTCTATAGAGCCCCCCCCTACATACCTCACACACATTTACACTCTGATGGCAGATAGCATCAGGGGCTTTCATTAGTCTTGCCCAAGGACACTTTGACATAGGACTGCAGGGCCAGGGATTGAACCCCCAACCTTCTGATTGGCACCCACTGTAGTTCTACTGGAACATCGGGTCCAAGTTAGTTTATAAGTCTTACGTACTGCACCTTTAATCGATGTTCACTAGTCTTCCTCACCGGAGTCTTAGCAACATGGACGGGAAGTCATGAACAATAACTCACATGTCGTCTTTTTAGGAATAACACCTGCTTGTCCACCTCTATCACGATAACCGTTGACGGCACCACGGCAACGACGAAGAGTAAGTTACACAGTGTTGGGAAGGAGGTCCCCGAATACTGTATCTGAAGTCTCTTTATATAGACCTTAGTGGTCCCTAATACTGTATCTGAAGTCTCTTTATATAGACCTTAGTGGTCCCCGAATACTGTATCTGAAGTCTCTTTATATAGACCTTAGTGGTCCCCTAATACTGTATCTGAAGTCTCTTTAGACCTTAGTGGTCCCTAATACTGTATCTGAAGTCTCTTTATATAGACCTTAGTGGTCCCTAATACTGTATCTGAAGTCTCTTTATAGAGACCTTAGTGGTCCCCGAATACTGTATCTGAAGTCTCTTTATAGAGACCTTAGTGGTCCCTAATACTGTATCTGAAGTCTCTTTATATAGACCTTAGTGGTCCCTAATACTGTATCTGAAGTCTCTTTATATAGACCTTAGTGGTCCCCTAATACTGTATCTGAAGTCTCTTTATATAGACCTTAGTGGTCCCCTAATACTGTATCTGAAGTCTCTTTACATAGACCTTAGTGGTCCCTAATACTGTATCTGAAGTCTCTTTATATAGACCTTAGTGGTCCCTAATACTGTATCTGAAGTCTCTTTATATAGACCTTAGTGGTCCCTAATACTGTATCTGAAGTCTCTTTATATAGACCTTAGTGGTCCCTAATACTGTATCTGAAGTCTCTTTATATAGACCTTAGTGGTCCCTAATCCTGTATCTGAAGTCTCTTTATAGAGACCTTAGTGGTCCCCTAATACTGTATCTGAAGTCTCTTTATATAGACCTTAGTGGTCCGTAATACTGTATCTGAAGTCTCTTTATATAGACCTTAGTGGTCCGTAATACTGTATCTGAAGTCTCTTTATATAGACCTTAGTGGTCCCTAATACTGGATCTGAAGTCTCTTTATATAGACCTTAGTGGTCCCTAATACTGGATCTGAAGTCTCTTTCTCTGTTTTTGGCTTCTCACCACAGTCGCCAACACCACGTCGGTCTTCCACCTGCTGCCGAGCTGCGCCGGCTGTCTGCTGATGAGCATCAACGCCACCGCCAGAGACCTCGACACGTTAGCCACATCGATGAAACTCAACATGAACATTTCGGGGGAAGAGATCAACATCCGCTCTCTTTACCTGTTAGGTAGGAAGCAATGTTACTAACTCGACTTCTTCCCTCTCCCAGAGTCTCTCTGCTTCTATCTCTTCCTGCAGGTCTCTCCTCCCCCTTTCTCTCCCTCTGTATGCAACCTCATCCCATTAATGCCTGTTACTAACTCGACTTCTTCCCTCTCCCAGAGTCTTGTTCTCTCGCCCCTCTTCTCTCCTCTCATTGCTTCCTGCAGGTGTTTCTGGTTCTGGATCTGTGGTTGGAGTCACCTGCTGCCTCCATGTTCCTGCTACAATTCTGAATGTCTCTCTCTCTCTCTCTCTCTCTCTCTCTCTCTCTCTCTCTGTCTCTCTCTCTCTCTCTCTCTCTCTCTCTCTCTCTCTCTCTCTCTCTCTCTCTCTCTCTCTCTCTCTCTCTCTCTCTCTCTCTCTCTCTCTCTCTCTCTCTCTCTCTCTCTCTCTCTCTCTCTCTCTCTCTCTCTCTCTCTCTCTCTCTCTCTCTCTCTCTCTCTCTCTCTTTCTCTCTCTCTCTCTCTCTCTCTCTCTCTCTCTCTCTCTCTCTCTCTCTTCTCTCTCTCTGTCTCTCTCTAGAGAAAATAGCACCTTTTATATCTTTCATACCCATTAGTGGTTGTGTTATTTCCCAGGCAGAGAGGCGACCCTGAAGGCCTCGGACCTGGACCAGGTCCAGCAGCAGGCGGGCTGCCTCGGTTTCTACGGAGACCCAGACTTCCTGTTTGACCCCGAAAAAGGTGATTCACCAATTCTACACCATGGTGTGTGTCTGTGTGTAACAGAACGGTGTGTGTCTGTGTGTGTAACAGCACGGTGTGTGTGTGTCTGTTTGTGTAACAGCAGGGTGTGTGTGTCTGTTTGTGTAACAGCAGGGTGTGTGTCTGTGTGTAACAGAACGGTGTGTGTCTGTGTGTGTAGCAGCAGGGTGTGTGTGTCTGTGTGTGTAGCAGCAGGGTGTGTGTGTCTGTGTGTGTAACAGCACGGTGTGTGTGTGTCTGTGTGTGTAACAGCACGGTGTGTGTGTGTCTGTTTGTGTAACAGCAGGGTGTGTGTCTGTGTGTAACAGAACGGTGTGTGTCTGTGTGTGTAGCAGCAGGGTGTGTGTGTCTGTGTGTGTAACAGCCAGAGATGGGAAGTAACGAAGTACAAATACTCCGTTACTGTACTCAAGTAGATTTTTCTGATATTTTTACTTTACTTTACTATTTATTTTTGTGGCGACTTTTTACTTCTACTCCTTACATTTTACAAAATTGGCTCGTTACTTTTGTTTTGTACAAGAAGTTGTTATGTCGGAAAATAGCGCGGACACGCGCCTCACACCGCGAGCGGGTGCGCGCGCCACACACCGCGAGCGGGTGCGCGCGCCGCACAGAGAAAAAGAGAATATCTGTCCGGAGGATAATCAGCTGAGATTGTGTGTGTGCGTCTTTGAGAACTATAAGTCGTATAACTCATGTTGTCAGTTTACTTAAGCCCGTTATTAGTGTATAGTTCTTCACATTTAAAGTAAGTTAGCTAGTGGTTTTGGTCTTCACCTGTTCACCAACTTCAGATACTGTCATTAAACTGACAAGTGGATGAAAACTTAGCTAGACAGAAGTCTGGGGGGACGTTGGAAACCAGAATCAGCTTTTAATCCAGTCCTAATCTAGTCCTCAACTTTCACATCATTTCACTGGAGTTATCGTTATCATTGTTTACATCATCAATACCATATTCACTCTAAATAGATGGGAATATCTGCTGTACGTTGCATTTGATTCAGCATTCTGCATTAATTCACAGCAAATCATTGCGGCTTGATGGCGCTAACGTTAGCACATTTAGTTAGACGTCTGGTTTTTTATGGTTTTGTTTTTATGTTTTCCATTTGTTTTTAAGTGTCATATGCATTGTATTGTACTTTGTTGGTATTGTATTACATTTTACGGTGAAGCACTTTGTGATTTTTATCTGTGAAGGTGCTATACAAATAAACCTTACTTACTTACTTACTTACTTACTTACTTACTTACACACACATAGACATGATTGAAAATGAAGAAAACTGAGATCTGGCAGACAAGCATCATCCTCGGCCTTATCAGAGAGAGATGTTTGAGACAGTAGGACATCAAGAAGGACTCCTGGCCAATGTGCTGGGGAACTTCTTCATTAATGTCTGTTTAGTCATTCATATTTTAATCCTTTATTTTATTTCCAGAAGCCATATTTGAGCCCACACACACACATGTAGATTCATTTAAATGTTAAGGGGAAGATTAAAAATATAAACTGGATCTGTGAATTCTCACAGAATCACAACTGAATTCATATCTTGCTAATGGGTCAGAATCTTATTAACCTGGAGTCCCAGTTTCTGTCATAATAATCATATATGTGATGTTTTAGGCCTATTGGCAGACATCCATTTAAAATGTAGCCATTGCCATATAAAGACATATATGTGTCCTCCATGTCCACTGAAGTTCCTCAGCGTCTCTCTAGTAACATCTGTGTGCTCCGGGTAGCTTTGCATAGAAAATGGTTGTCAACACAAGGCTACTTTTACTTTTATACTTTAAGTACATTTCCAAGCCTGTACTTTGTTACTTTTACTTGAGTAAAGAAGTTTAATCAGTACTTCCACTTTTACCAGAGTATTTTTTAACTCAAGTATTTGTACTTCTACTTAAGTACGGAAAGTGAGTACTTTTGCCATCTCTGGTAACAGCACGGTGTGTGTCTGTGTGTAACAGCACGGTGTGTGTCTGTGTGTAACAGCACGGTGTGTGTCTGTGTGTAACAGCACGGTGTGTGTCTGTGTGTAACAGCACGGTGTGTGTCCTTCTCTCTGCAGCTTTCTGTACTGAAGGTCAGGGGTTAAAGGTCGACGTCTGACGTAACGACAACAAAAGGTGACTCGACAAATGTTGTATCACGATCTAATAAAAAAGTGTAACACCGAGGTTTCAAGCTGTGTGTGTGTGTGTGTGTGTGTGTGTGTGTGTGTGTGTGTGTGTGTGTGTGTGTGTGTGTGTGTGTGTGAGTGTGTGTGTGTGTGTGTGTGTGTGTGTGTGAGAGATGTGTGTGTGTGTGTGTGTGTGTGTATGTGAGTGTGTGTCTGTGTGTGTGTGTGTGTTAGGGTGAGAGTGTGTGTGTGTGTGGTATTTTTTTTTTATTCTCTTTTATTTTATACAGGTCAATTTTTCTATAAGAAATACACACAGACACACACACACAGACACACACACAATCACACACACAAACACACAGACACAGACACACACACACAATCACACACACACACACACAGACACACACACAATCACACACACACACACACACAGACACACACACACAATCACACACAGACACACACAGACACATACACAATCACACACACACACACAATCACACACACAATCACACACACACACACAGACACACACACAATCACACACACACACACACACACACACACACACACACCCTCCCCACACACACACACACACACACACACACACACACACACACACACACACCCTCCCACACACCCACACATACACACACACATACACACACACACACACACACACAGACACACATACACACACACATACACACACATACACACACATACACACACACATACACACACACACACACACACACACACACACATACACACACACCCACACACACACAGACATACACACACATACACACATACACACACATACACACAGACATACACACACATACACACACACATACACACACACACATACACACACATACACACACACACACACACACACATATACACACACATACACACACACCCTCCCACACACCCACACATACAGACACACACACACCCACACACACACAGACATACACACACATACACACACACATACACACACACATACACACACATACACACACATACAGACACACACATATACACACACCCACACACACACACACACAGACATGCTACGTGATGAACAGCAACAATGAAGAGCAGATGTCATGTGATTCTGTTTCAAGGTCTGAAGGTCTGAAGGTCTGAAGGTCTGAAGGTCTGTTTGTGTGTCGGTCGTTAGCGTTAGAGCTAGCGCGCGTTCGTGGAAAACAGAGGCCGATCTCACTGAGCAAATACACAACCACACAACTACACAGCTACACAACCACACAACCACACAACTACACAACTACACAACCACACAACTACACAGCTACACAACCACACAACCACACAACTACTGAGAGGCTGCAGAGGGTTGTAAGGTCAGCAAACAAGACCATTGGCTGCCCTCTCTCCCTGGTGGACATCTACACCCCCCCCCCATCCCCCGCAGCCTCAGCAGAGCAGAGAACATCTCCACAGCCTACCCCCGGCCCCCACAACCACAGAACCACCACCACACAATAACAAAATCATCCAACTACACAACACAACCACACAACTACACAACTACACAACCACACAACCACACAAATACACAACCACACAAATACACAACCACACAAATACACAAATACACAACCACACAATTACACAACCACACAACCACACAAATACACAACCACACAATTACACAAATACACAACCACACAAATACACAACCACACAAATACACAGCTACACAACCACACAACCACACAACTACACAACTACACAACCACACAACTACACAGCTACACAACCACACAACCACACAACTACTGAGAGGCTGCAGAGGGTTGTAAGGTCAGCAAACAAGACCATTGGCTGCCCTCTCCCCTCCCTGGTGGACATCTACACCCCCATCCCCCATCCCCCCGCAGCCTCAGCAGAGCAGAGAACATCTCCACAGCCTACCCCCGGCCCCCACAACCACAGAACCACCACCACACAATAACAAAATCATCCAACTACACAACACAACCACACAACTACACAACTACACAACCACACAACCACACAAATACACAACCACACAAATACACAACCACACAAATACACAAATACACAACCACACAATTACACAACCACACAACCACACAAATACACAACCACACAATTACACAAATACACAACCACACAAATACACAACCACACAAATACACAACCACACAAATACACAACTACACAACCACACAACTACACAACTACCCCACCTCCCCCCCCGGCCCCCCCACAACCACAGAACCACACCACCACACAATAACAAAATCATCCAACTACACAACACAACCACACAACTACACAACCACACAACCACACAAATACACAACCACACAAATACACAACTACACACCCACACAACTACACAACCACACAACTACCCCACCTCCCTACAATCAACTCATACCTGTACCTGTTAACAGCGGTGGAATGTGTGTGTGTGTGTGTGTGTGTGTGTGTGTGTGTGTGGGGGGTGTGTGTGGGGGTGTGTGTGTGTGTGTGTGTGTGTGTGTGTGTGGTGTGTGTGGGGGTGTGGGGTGTGTGTGTGTGTGTGTGTGTGTGTGTGGTGTGTGTGTGTGTGTGTGTGTGTGTGTGGGTGTGTGTGGGTGTGTGTGTGTGTGTGTGTGTGTGTGTGTGTGGGTGTGTGTGTGTGTGTGTGTGTGTGTGTGTGTGTGTGTGTGTGTGTGTGTGTGTGTGTGTGTGTGTGTGTGTGGTGTGTGGGGGGGGGGGTGTATCTGGTCCCAGGTTGAAGGGGGACATTGAGCCAAAGTAAATGAAAACATTCAGGGTTCAATACCACAATGAGCACACACACTTTGGACCTGCGCCCGGCCCCCCAGGCCCCCGGGACCCCCGGGAGCCCGGGGGGCCGGGAGCCCGGGGGGCCGTTATAAGCCCGGCCCGCGGCCCCGTCCTCACTGTGCAGACCCCAGAGACAGCAGAGGGTGCGTTTGATTCGTGTCTCAGAGCAGGATGAGTGTTGTCAAGAGAGCCGTGCTGCTGACGCTGTTGCTCGCGGCAACCGTCGGCTCCGCCACCGCGGGGCCCGAGGACTGCCCCGGTCTGGAGGTAAAGCTGCAGACCAAAGACATTCACAAGGTGAGTCTGATGGGGGGTAATTGCTTTTAAAATCTAATGTGTTATTGATAGGATCCACTCTATACACCTGGTATCTACACATGGAGTCTGGTGGAGATATGCTGCTCTATACACACTAAAAGTAGTGATTATTTACATGGAGTCTGGTGGAGATATGCTGCTCTATACACGCTAAAAGTAGTGATTATTTACATGGAGTCTGGTGGAGATATGCTGCTCTATACACGCTAAAAGTAGTGATTATTTACATGGAGTCTGGTGGAGATATGCTGCTCTATACACGCTAAAAGTAGTGATTATTTACATGGAGTCTGGTGGAGATATGCTGCTCTATACACACTAAAAGTAGTGATTATTTACATGGAGTCTGGTGGGTTTGGGGCAGTTTCATGTTAAGGATACTCTGTCTGACCTGTCCCCCCATCCTGCAGATTTTCGGGGACTGGGTCCTGGTCTGGTCCGTCACTGACCACGACAAAGGCAACGAGCTGCTTCCAAAAGTCATCAGCTCCCACGTCGAGTTCAGACTCCTCGATGACAAGAAGACGGTCATGTTCACAGAGAGGAACTCGTACACGTGAGTCAGTGCTTACACAGTCTCGCTTTGCCAGACTCTGATTGGACAGATAGTCTAGCAGAGGTCTGGATTCACCCTGCAGAGATCTGAGGACCAGGTAACCAGAGTCCTCAGAAATCAGCTGCAGGGTAGAGCCCCAACACAGAGACCGAGGACTTGGACGGACATCTGGCCTCGAGCCTGGTTATCCTGCATTAAGAAGTGCTTGTGTTGTTGTTGTGTAGTTGTGTTGTTGTGTTGTTGTGTAACTGGGTTGTGTCATTTCCAGACACCAGGCGTGTGTTGTTGTGTTGTGTTGTTGTGTTGTGTTGTTGTGTAACTGGTTTGTGTCATTTCCAGACACCAGGCGTGTGTCACCTACATCATCAACATGACGATGCCCACTGACCCTCTGGACAGCACCATGACCACCTTTCCTGGTTGTGAGTCGCATTAATACACACAAATACACACAAGTACACGAAAAGACACACACAGACACACACACAAACACACAGACACATACAGAAGCACACAGAGACACACACACACACACACACACACACACACACACCCATAGACACATACAGAAGCACACATACACACACACACATACACACACACACACATACACACACACACACACACACACACACACACAGGCACATACACACACACACACACACACCCATAGACACATACAGAAGCACACATAGACACACACACACACACAAACACAAATACACACAAGTACACGAAAAGACACACACACACACACACACAGACACACACACAAACACACAGACACATACACACACACACCCATAGACACATACAGAAGCACACACACACACACACACACACACATACACACACACACACACACACACATACACACACACACACACACACACACAGACACACACACAAACACACAGACACATAGACACATACAGAAGCACACAGAGACACACACACACATACACAAACACACATATACACACACACACACCCATAGACACATACAGAAGCACACACACACACACACACACACACACACAGAGACTCCATTCAAGGTCACCTTGTTGCCCCCCCGTAGGCGTAGCGAGGCGTCCCTCTCGTGTCCCGGGGTAAATTCCAACGTAGCGGCGGTCAGCGGGGGGCTTACGCCCTGCCGCTCACTCACCCGCCATCAGACTGCAGTATCACCGTCCACCTGCGGGGGGCTTTCCAACAATAGTAATAAGTTACACAACTATAAGATTTCAACCATCTACACAACATTCACTTTCAAATGAGGCCACGCCCCTTTAGGAGACAGGAAGAGTCCCGTTTATACCATTGGTGCAGTGTGTAATGTGTGTGTGTGTGTGTGTGTGTGTGTGTGTGTGTGTGTGTGTGTGTGTGTGTGTGTGTGTGTGTGTGTGTGTGTGTGTGTGTGTGTGTGTGTGTTAGCCATGGAGAAGGACGGCCTTCTTGAGGTGTACAACGAGACAGCGTCTGTGATTTTCTACGAGACGTGTCCCGACTGTCTGTCCATGGTCTTCAAGGACAGCGAGGGACGATTCCTGCTCAACTACAGTAAGCACACACACACACACAGACACACACACACACACAGACACAGGCACGCACGCACACGTACACACACACACACACACTGAGATAACAGAAGCTCAGATTATTATCTTTAGGGCTGCAACTACACAATATTTTATCGTGGATTAATGTGTGTGTGTGTGTGTGTGTGTGTGTGTGTGTGTGTGTGTGTGTTTCAGGGAGGGAGGGGCATCACCAGGATGTTGAGAAGTTGAAAGCAGACCACAGCGATCACCACAAACTGGCCTCCTGTCTGGGATTCCCCCCCAACGCCCAGCCGTTCAACTACGACGGAGCTGCAGGTCACTTCCTGTCTGCTCCCTCCTCCCCCTGATTGGACAGATCTGCTCCCTCCTCCCCCTGATTGGACAGATCTGCTCCCTCCTCCCCCTGATTGGACAGATGCTCATTAAAATAGAAAGATAACTGAAATGATTTCATCCTTTTGTCTCCTCACAGATTTCTGTCATAAGAAATCGTCCCTGCCGGGCTGCCAGGGTCAGAACGTAAAGCTGCAAACAAGAGACATGCACAAGGTGAGTCTGATGGGGGTTGTAGGTGTTGCGTTATTTGAAATCAATTGTTTTAGATTTCTTTAAGTTTCACCTAAATATAGTTTGGAGAACACACTTCATTCAAAGTGGACAGAAACTAAATAAAACCACCAAAAGCCGTCTTAGTTCATCTTTCCTGTTCCAACAATCACCACTCTGGTCTGGTTGGAATAAACTCTTAATTCACCCATTTACATGTAGAGATATGCTGCTCTATACACGCTAAAAGTAGTGATTATTAACATGGAGTCTGGTGGAGATATGCTGCTCTATACACGCTAAAAGTAGTGATTATTTACATGGAGTCTGGTGGAGATATGCTGCTCTATACACGCTAAAAGTAGTGATTATTTACATGGAGTCTGGTGGAGATATGCTGCTCTATACACACTAAAAGTAGTGATTATTTACATGGAGTCTGGTGGAGATATGCTGCTCTATACACACTAAAAGTAGTGATTATTTACATGGAGTCTGGTGGAGATATGCTGCTCTATACACACTAAAAGTAGTGATTATTTACATGGAGTCTGGTGGAGATATGCTGCTCTATACACACTAAAAGTAGTGATTATTTACATGGAGTCTGGTGGAGATATGCTGCTCTATACACACTAAAAGTAGTGATTATTTACATGGAGTCTGGTGATTTCGGGGCAGTTTCATGTTAAGGATACTCTGTCTGACCTGTCCCCCCTCTGCAGATTTTCGGGGACTGGGTCCTGGTCTGGTCCGTCACTGACCACAACAAAGGCAACGAGCTGCTTCCAAAAGTCATCAGCTCCCACGTCGAGTTCAGACTCCTCGATGACAAGAAGACGGTCATGTTCACAGAGAGGAACTCGTACACGTGAGTCAGTGCTTACACAGTCTCGCTTTGCCAGACCCTCCTCCACAGAGCTGCAGGGGAAGGTCTGGCAAGTCCACACAGCATTCATGGATGGGAGAAAAACATTCAGTTCAATTTTATTTATAGTATCAATTCATAACAAGAGTTAAATTAAAACACTTTACAGATAGAGTAGGTCTAGTGTTGTTGTGTTGTTGTGGTGTTGTTGTGTTGTGTTGTGTTGTTGTGTTGTTGTGTAACTGGTTTGTGTCATTTCCAGACACCAGGCGTGTGTTGTGTTGTGTTGTGTTGTTGTGTAACTGGTTTGTGTCATTTCCAGACACCAGGCGTGTGTTGTGTTGTGTTGTGTTGTTGTGTAACTGGTTTGTGTCATTTCCAGACACCAGGCGTGTGTCACCTACATCATCAACA
>JABXJD010000891.1:72500-85000 GCA_013375575.1 Percina caprodes
GTAAATGTTCGTACATCATGATTACCATCTGCGCGTGCGCAAACATATTGCACATGCGCAGAACGGATCGTGCAGGTAGGACGGATCGTGCAGGTAGGACAGATCGTGCAGGTAGGACGGGTCGTGCAGGTAGGACGGGTCGTGCAGGTAGGACGGATCGTGCAGGTAGGACGGATCGTGCAGGTAGGACGGATCGTGCAGGTAGGACGGATCGTGCAGGTAGGACGGATCGTGCAGGTAGGACGGATCGTGCAGGTAGGACGGATCGTGCAGGTAGGACGGATCGTGCAGGTAGGACGGATCGTGCAGGTAGGACGGATCGTGCACCGACACCTGTCAGTATAACTGCATTGGAATACAAAATGGAGGCCTCGCATTTTTACAAAAATGGACTGCGGAGGAAAATACCATTCGGATTCTGGAGCTTTTAAACCTTATTTTATCCATTTAATCTTAATTTATAACTTAATTATTGTTCACATCCATGAAGCGTGTCCATGTCTAGGCCACCTGCATTTCTCGGGGCTGATAAAATCTCCTTTTTTAAACTGTGGCATTTGTTTTTCCACACTAAATTAAATTAAATTAAATTTAAATGTTATTTATTTCTTTACAGGGGGATTGTTGGATAAACAGAGATTGTGTAGGTAAATTAAATTAAATTAAATTAAATTAAATTAAATTAAATTAAATTAAATTAAATCAAAATAAATTAAATTAAAATGTCGTTTATTTCTTTACAGGGGGATTGTTGGATAAACAGAGATTGTGTAGGTAAATTAAATTAAATTAAATTAAATTAAATTAAATCAAAATAAATTAAATTAAAATGTCGTTTATTTCTTTACAGGGGGATTGTTGGATAAACAGAGATTGTGTAGGTAAATTAAATTAAATTAAATTAAATTAAATTAAATTAAATCAAAATAAATTAAATTAAAATGTCGTTTATTTCTTTACAGGGGGATTGTTGGATAAACAGAGATTGTGTAGGTAAATTAAATTAAATCTAATTTAATTTAATTTAAATTAATTTAAATCAAAATAAATTAAATTAAATTAAATTAAATTAAATTAAATTAAATTAAATTAAATTAAATTAAATTAAATTAAAATGTTTATTTCTTTACAGAGGGATGAATTGAATGAACAAATTGTGTAGTTAATAAAATAAAATAAAATAAAATAAAATAAAATAAAATAAAATAAAATAAAATTAAATTAAATTAAATTAAATTAAATTAAATTAAATAAAATGTAATGTATTTCTTTACGGTAGGTATTGATTGATTAACAGAGATTGGGTAGGAAACGTCCCCTTTACGCAGAAGAACTCTGACGTCAACACGTTTTCACGCTGACAAGAAGACGTTGTGTCGTCACTTCCTGCAGTTGCTTTTCAACATGGAGTCGACAGGTTTGAAGTTGAGTTTCTGGGAGAACGGACCAAAGCCGGGCCAGTTTTACTCCTTCCCCGGCGGGACCGGGACCGGGACCGGCACCGGGACATCCTGCGGACCGGTCCGACACACGCTGTGAGTGAGAACCGGGGCAGTTTACCGTTAATTTAACCGAGATCCGCCGCTGTCGGTTTCAGTTTGAGCTCCGCCGCAGTGCTGTATCATCATGGAGACGCTAACGATGCTAAGCTAACTGTTAGCTGGTTCACCACCGTGATTACGCCTGTAAAACGCAATAAAGACACTTCAGAAGTTATTTAACTAACGTTAAGAATGAATGAGAGTCTACGGCGACCGTTTTAAATATGGAAATATTTTAGTTTGGTCTGTTTCTTTCTGTTTTGCTGACTAACTGTTAGCTGTGTCAGTTAGCCACCTAGCAGCTAGCTAACATAGCAGCTAGTTACTTTAATTTCACCTTTTTATTAAACGAGGCAGGTTATTTAAGTCCTTATGTGCCTGAGAAGTAACAACAAATATCTAAAATAATAACACGATACATTAAAGTACATGTACATTGTAAATATACAATATAATAAATACAATTTGTCGTTAATTTAAATGAAAGGTTAGTGAATTCAAGCTGTATTCAATTGATCTTAACCTGTTTTATCCTGTGGTTTTATTAATCAGTGTATATATATATATATATATATATATATATATATATATATATATATGACATGCAGGTGGAACACTAAACATTAGAGAATATAAATTAGACATTTAGCTTTAATACATAATTACAGAGTGTAATGTTTCAGCGCTAATGTTATTAAGTTAATTTAATATTAAGAGCTGAGCCTGAAACTGGTTACCTCCCTTCAGATATGTACAATGTGATCTAACCCGTCCATTAGAAAGACAGAGACGCGCAGACAGACAGAGAGACAGACAGACAGACAGACAGACAGACTCACAGACAGACAGACTCACAGACAGGCAGACAGACAGACTCACAGACAGACAGACAGACAGACAGAGAGACACACAGACAGAGAGACACTCAGACAGACAGACAGAGAGACACTCAGACAGACAGACAGAGAGACACACAGACAGGCAGACAGACAGAGAGACACTCAGACAGACAGACAGAGAGACACACAGACAGACAGACAGAGAGACACACAGACAGACAGACAGAGAGACACTCAGACAGACAGACAGAGAGACACTCAGACAGAGAGACACTCAGACAGACAGACAGACAGAGAGACACTCAGACAGACAGACAGACAGAGAGACACACAGACAGACAGACAGAGAGACACACAGACAGACAGACAGAGAGACACACAGACAGACAGACAGAGAGACACTCAGACAGACAGACAGAGAGACACTCAGACAGACAGACAAAGAGACACTCAGACAGACAGACAGACAAAGAGACACTCAGACAGACACTCAGACAGACAGACAGACAAAGAGACACACAGACAGACAGACACTCAGACAGACAGACAGACAGACAGACAGACAGACAGACACTCAGACAGACAGACACTCAGACAGACAGACAGACTCACACTCATTCATGTGTAATTCTGCGTTTTGCAGATTTTGAATCTATTTTAGGATTCACATCCTCATCTTCAAGTTGCTTAAAATCCTTAAATCTCCATGACAACACTGTTCTGTCTCTGAAGACGAACTCTTTTCTTTACATCATCATCTTCAATGTCTTTAGGTTACTGTTTGGTTCTAATTAGAATAATTATCATCTAAAGTAGTCGTACCCCTGTTGCATTGTGGGTCGGAGAGGACTGTCTTTTATCCGTCACGTCCTGCAGGACTGAGAAGGTTGTCTGTGTCTCCGTAGCAACCCCATGGTAACCGGGACGTCTGTGCTCGGCGTGAAGTTCACCGGCGGCGTCGTCATCGCGGCGGACATGTTGGGCTCGACGCTCTCTCGCTCAGGAACATCTCCCGCCTCATGAAGGTGACGGGGGTAATACTGTATCAGTACACAGACGCCAAGTATGGATCTGCTATTATATATTATATTTATTATATATGTTATATATGTTTTGGTCAGTTTGTCCCATTTTGTGAGATGAACAAAAGTTTCTTTTCAGATGTTAAGTTTCCTTTTGGGGAAAAATTAGAAGTTGGAAAAAAGGTTAGAAATTGTAATAAATTGCAATATGTTAAAAATCACAATAATATCGTATCGTGATGATATCGGGAGGATCTGCTGATTCCCTCCTCTATGTTGCACCTAACCTTACAGTACAGAGGGAGATCCCAAGAAATAACACACAATAGAAATGAGATAAATATACATGAAATACTAATAATAGGAATAAAAGAACAAATATTTGAATATATACAGAATGGGGGGGAAAGCCAGAAAGTGTGTGTGTGTGTGTGTGTGGGGGGCTGAGAGGCGGTGTTGACAGCTTTTCTCCTCGTTGTTGTTTCCAGGTGAACGACAGCACGATCCTCGGCGCCTCCGGAGACTACGCCGACTACCAGCATCTCAAGCAGATCATCGAGCAGATGGTGTAAGCTGACAGCACCTACACCGGTCTCATATATATATATATATATATATATATATATATATATATATATATATATATATATAAATAAATAAGCTGCCTACACCGGTCTCATATATACTGGGGGTAAGGTGGCAGCACCTACACCGGTCTCATATATACACTACCGGTCAAAAGTTTGGGGTCACTTACAAATTTCCATACAACTTCATTATAGACAGAATAACAGCTGATCTGAGTGGGGGGCTGATCTATAATCCAATAGCTACATTGCTCATTATCAGCAACCATTCATCCAATGTTTGAAAGGCAGATTATGTTCACTAATCTGATATCATAAGGTGACTACGGCGCACTATCACTGCACGCGACAGCCTCTTTTTCATCAGTTTTTTTTCTTCATAACATCTTTTTGATAAATATAAATATCATCATCAGCATGTTCCATCGCATTTAAAAAAATTAGTAATTTTGCAACAATCAAAATGTTTTTTTTGGGACATTTTGTCAATTTTTTCAATGTTAATTTATATTCCCCCAAAAATACTATAAAATTGAATAAAACACCCAAATTCAATGACGATAGTGAACTGATGATTTATTTTAACCACGTTATTTATAGTTTTTTGACGATGTGGTTGAAACAAAACCCAAATTTTCTGATATAGAAACAGAAGGTTAAAAAAAAGACGTTTTTAACGTTTTTGGTGTTTCTCGTCATTTTTAACAGTTTTGGGTGTTTCTCGTCATTTTTAACGTTTTGGGTGTTTTGGGTCATTTTTAACGTTTTGGGTCATTTTTAACAGTTTTGGGTGTTTCTCGTCATTTTTAACGTTTTGGGTGTTTCTCGTCATTTTTAACAGTTTTGGGTGTTTCTCGTCATTTTTAACAGTTTTGGGTGTTTCTCGTCATTTTTAACGTTTTGGGTGTTTCTCGTCGTTTTTAACGTTTTTGGGTGTTTCTCGTCATTTTTAACGTTTTGGGTGTTTCTCGTCGTTTTTAACGTTTTTGGTGTTTCTCGTCATTTTTAACAGTTTTGGGTGTTTCTCGTCATTTTTAACAGTTTTGGGTGTTTCTCGTCATTTTTAACGTTTTGGGTGTTTCTCGTCATTTTTAACAGTTTTGGGTGTTTCTCGTCATTTTTAACGTTTTGGGTGTTTCTCGTCATTTTTAACAGTTTTGGGTGTTTCTCGTCATTTTTAACGTTTTGGGTGTTTCTCGTCATTTTTAACGTTTTGGGTGTTTCTCGTCATTTTTAACGTTTTGGGTGTTTCTCGTCGTTTTTAACGTTTTGGGTGTTTCTCGTCATTTTTAACGTTTTGGGTGTTTCTCGTCATTTTTAACGTTTTGGGTGTTTCTCGTCATTTTTAACGTTTTGGGTGTTTCTCGTCGTTTTTTAACAGTTTTGGGTGTTTCTCGTCGTTTTTAACGTTTTGTGTCATTTTTAACGTTTTGGGTCATTTTTAACGTTTTGGGTGTTTCTCGTCATTTTTAACGTTTTGGGTGTTTCTCGTCGTTTTTTAACAGTTTTGGGTGTTTCTCGTCGTTTTTTAACAGTTTTGGGTGTTTCTCGTCGTTTTTAACGTTTTGGGTCATTTTTAACGTTTTGGGTGTTTCTCGTCATTTTTAACGTTTTGGGTGTTTCTCGTCGTTTTTTAACAGTTTTGGGTGTTTCTCGTCGTTTTTAACAGTTTTGGGTGTTTCTCGTCGTTTTTAACGTTTTGTGTCATTTTTAACGTTTTGGGTCATTTTTAACGTTTTGGGTGTTTCTCGTCATTTTTAACGTTTTGGGTGTTTCTCGTCGTTTTTAACGTTTTCGGGTGTTTCTCGTCATTTTTAACGTTTTGGGTGTTTTGGGTCATTTTTAACGTTTTGGGTCATTTTTAACGTTTTGGGTGTTTCTCGTCATTTTTAACAGTTTTGGGTGTTTCTCGTCATTTTTAACGTTTTGGGTGTTTCTCGTCATTTTTAACATTTTGGGTGTTTCTCGTCATTTTTAACAGTTTTGGGTGTTTCTCGTCATTTTTAACGTTTTGGGTGTTTCTCGTCATTTTTAACGTTTTGGGTGTTTCTCGTCGTTTTTAACGTTTGGGGGTGTTTCTCGTCATTTTTAACGTTTTGGGTGTTTCTCGTCGTTTTTAACGTTTTGGGTGTTTCTCGTCATTTTTAACGTTTTGGGTGTTTCTCGTCATTTTTAACGTTTTGGGTGTTTCTCGTCGTTTTTAACGTTTGGGGGTGTTTCTCGTCATTTTTAACGTTTGGGGTGTTTCTCGTCGTTTTTAACGTTTGGGGGTGTTTCTCGTCATTTTTAACGTTTGGGGTGTTTCTCGTCGTTTTTTACGTTTGGGGGTGTTTTGTGTCATTTTTAACGTTTTGGGTGTTTCTCGTCGTTTTTAACGTTTGGGGGTGTTTCTCGTCATTTTTAACGTTTGGGGTGTTTCTCGTCGTTTTTTACGTTTGGGGGTGTTTTGGGTCATTTTTAACGTTTTTGGGTGTTTCTCGTCATTTTTAACGTTTTGGGTCATTTTTAACGTTTTTGGGTGTTTTGTGTCATTTTTAACGTTTTGGGTGTTTCTCGTCGTTTTTAACGTTTTGGGTGTTTTGTGTCATTTTTAACGTTTTGGGTGTTTTGTGCCCTTCAGCATCGACGAGGAGCTGCTGGGGGACGGACACAGCTACAGTCCCAAGGCGGTCCACTCCTGGCTGACCCGCGTCATGTACAACCGGCGCAGCAAGATGAATCCTCTGTGGAACACCGTGGTGATCGGAGGCTTCTACAACGGAGAGAGGTGGGTCACTCTGCTAGTAACCATGGCAACATGACATCATGACTTTGCTATATGACACTTCTTCACCCAAGTTTCTTAGTGTTTAACAGCATTTTGTGAGCTACAGTTAACCGGTCGACCATCTTGCCTCCCTCTAGTTTCCTGGGTTACGTGGACAAGCTGGGCGTGGCCTATGAGGCCCCCACAGTGGCCACAGGCTTCGGAGCGTACCTGGCCCAGGTGAGCGATCTAACGTTTGTTCTGTCTGACGATGCAGAGCCGGATTAGCATTTGATGGACGTTTAAATAAAACAGCTGTAAATCTGACACACAAGCTCCTGATTCTGAAATAATATCTCCACCAGACTCCATGTAAATAATCACTACTTTTAGCGTGTATAGAGCAGCATATCTCCACCAGACTCCATGTAAATAATCACTACTTTTAGCGTGTATAGAGCAGCATATCTCCACCAGACTCCAAGTAAATAATCACTACTTTTAGTGTGTATAGAGCAGCATATCTCCACCAGACTCCATGTAAATAATCACTACTTTTAGCGTGTATAGAGCAGCATATCTCCACCAGACTCCAAGTAAATAATCACTACTTTTAGCGTGTATAGAGCAGCATATTTCCGGACACTTATAGCTGTCCACTGCTCCTGATGTTTTGTTGTTGTGTTGTTAGCCCCTGATGAGGGAGGTGGTGGAGAACAAGGTGGAGATCACTAAGCAGGAGGCCCGGGAGCTGGTGGAGCGCTGCCTCAAGGTTCTCTACTACAGAGACGCTCGCTCCTACAACAGGGTGAGTCCTCTCCGCCTGGAGGAGGCTTTCAGTCCTTTAGTGTGTGTGTGTGTGTGTGTGTGTGTGTGTGTGTGTGTGTGTGTGTGTGTGTGTGTGTGTGTGTGTAAGCACTATGTAGGGAACGGCTTATTAAATGTTTTTCTCACACACACCCTTGTTGAACAGTTGTAATTCCTGGATGTTTCTTTCAGCACGAGATCGCCATAGTAACCGAAGAGGGTGTGGAGATCATCGGTCCTCTGTCCTCGGAGACCAACTGGGACATCGCGCACATGGTCAGGTAGGGTCAAAGGTCACACAGGACGCTCCTCTGAACATCCTCAATACTGTGTGTGTGTGTGTAATACTAGAAACCTCACGGCTAACCCTTTTTAAAAAGTAGATAAACGGACAAACCAACATGTCCGTCTGAGCTGGTCAGCTGATGAAATCCTTCCTGAGGTCATCATTTAGATGATGATGATAATTATAATAATTATAATTAATGTCTCTTCTGTTTGTTTTTCTGCAGCGGGTTTGAATGAAGACGAGCTGCATCCAGAACAACTGCAGCTTATCTCACCCAGTGTAGTTTTTTTCTCATGTCATTGTAACTTTTGTATAATGGAAAATAAATGTGATAAATGTGTATTTGGGTGTTTTGTTTGTACACATGAATGGGGCCAAAATGACACCTTTTCCCAGATATAACAATTATAATTCTGCCCAGTAACCACCACACTATATTCAACATTGCCTACAGTTCCATATACTGTAATAATAAACTGTAAAAACAACGTTTCTTTGAGGACATTAGATCCAATAAATTGGCTTTATATTCATGTGTACGTGTACATTTTTATTTGAAGTATTTTCGCTTTCACTGTCAAAACAGGAGGCTGTTGCTATGCAGATTTGGCTAAATAAATGTATCTGTTTTGTAACTGGGCAGACCAGGAAAACGCGTCCAATCAGAATAAAGCCTGTCAGAAAAATAAGTCTGCTCGACCAATGGAATGTCACCCGCTTTTGGTATCTGGGTAGATTAATGACCGTTGGCCAATCGGAATAGACGTTGACTTTGTAGTCAGGCAGACATAACAAAGTCGTCCAATCACAAAAAAATCTGAAAGGGGATTTTTGCTGTATCTTGGCTCAGGTACTTTCTTTTTCTTTTTTAAAATAAATACTCAAAAGAGATTTAACGAACTGATCATACATTAATAAAAGAATAAATAAACTATTACCAGGAATTATTTTGAAATTAAAAATAGCGTGTAGTAACATGTTTAAGGGGTGTTTTCAGAGCTAATGCCATCTCATAGTAACCAGCTAGGCTAGTTAGCTAGCCTCCTACCGTTAGAAATAAGCTTCAAGCTAGCCACGTAGAAAATGATAGCCAAGTATAAAATGTCTCCTCCGTGAGAAGCAGTTTTATGAATTTTCTCCGCCTTTGAAATGTGGTTGTATTAAATCCCGCTAACGTGCTATTGTGTCGCCATCTCGGTCAGCTAACGTAGAGGGTGTGTGCGTGTAGCCGTTAGCTCGGCAGTTGACGTTAGCTAGCTAGCTAGCTACATGTCGAGCTGGGCGGTTGAGACTAGAAGGGATACAGCTACGGCGACGTCAGTTACGTTTAGGCACCAAAACGACACCTTTAATTTAGGGAGAAAATCCTGGTTTGGGTTAAATAACTCCCGATGAACGAACACGCGTTTCTTTGGTGAACGGATTAAAATTATGTTCTTATATTAGCCTAGATTTTGAGAGATTTAGCGTAATTTTGCGTAACTTCCGGCCGTAGCTGGATCCCTCCTAGCCACAACCGAGCTGGGTCAGAGTGTGTGTAGCTGTTAGCTCGGCAGTTAGCCCGGCAGTTACATGCTGAACTGGGTCAGAGTGTGTGTAGCAGTTAGCCCGGCAGTTACATGCTGAGCTGGGTCAGAGTGTGTAGCAGTTAGCACGGCAGTTAGCCCGGCAGTTACATGCTGAGCTGGGTCAGAGTGTGTAGCAGTTAGCACGGCAGTTAGCCCGGCAGTTACATGCTGAGCCGGGTCAGAGTGTGTGTAGTAGTTAGCTCGGCAGTTAGCCCGGCAGTTACATGCTGAGCTGGGTCAGTGTGTGTGTAGCTGTTAGCACGGCAGTTAGCCCGGCAGTTACATGCTGAGCTGGGTCAGAGTGTGTGTAGCAGTTAGCTCGGCAGTTAGCCCGGCAGTTACATGTTGAACTGGGTCAGAGTGTGTAGCTGTTAGCTCGGCAGTTAGCCCGGCAGTTACATGCTGAGCTGGGTCAGTGTGTGTAGCAGTTAGCCCGGCAGTTACATGCTGAGCCGGGTCAGAGTGTGTAGGTGTGTCTGTGATAATAACCGACATGTCGCGCGGCCCCGGTCGGCCGCTGGCTGTGTTTTGGTCCGCAGACCTCCTGTTTTCATGTGTGTTGATGTTAAATGTTTTGTTTAATAGCACAAAACGAGATGTTTTTTAATAACTCAACAAAAAGAAATAAAACAAGAGAAACGTAACATACACACACAGATATACACACATATCGACATATACACACACACAGATATACACACATATCGACATATACACACACACAGATATACACACATATCGACATATACACACACATACAGATATACACACATATCGAGATATACACACACACATGTAGAAGAATAGCCTTTTGTACATATACCTAAAAATATAACATGATAAGTATTATTATTTGAGTATTGCCCAATAGTGGTGATAATAATAGACTAGTAATAGACATTGGACAATGAGAGTAATGATATTGCACAGTTTACACACACACACACAGGTACACACACAGGTACACACACACATAGACACGCACAAACACACACACAGGTACACACACACACACATAGACACACACAGGTACACACACACACAGATACACACATACAGATGGCCCTGACAAATAACCCATATTACAAAAAAGACTAAAACTAACACTATAATAAATAAGCATATAAAATAAAAGCTAAACTGTGTGTGCGTGCATGTGTCCGTGTGTGCGTGCATGTGTCCGTGTGTGCGTGCATGTGTCCGTGTGTGTGTGTTTGCATGTGTGTATGTGGGTGCTTATGTATGTGTCCGTGTGTCAGATGGTGCCCAACACTGGTTAGTGGTCCAGATGTCGGACGACGAGCAGCTCCAGCAGGGCGACGGCGCTCTGGAGGGGGGGGACGGGGACACGGAGCCCAGCATGCTGCTGCAGAAACTCAAGAGCAACATCTCGTAAGTCCACGTCCCACACACCACAGATGCATTCTGGGACAGGAGGACAAAACTCTCTTAAAACCAATCCCAGTCCCCTAATACTGTATCTGAAGTCTCTTTATATAGACCTTAGTGGTCCCTAATACTGTATCTGAAGTCTCTTTATATAGACCTTAGTGGTCCCTAATACTGTATCTGAAGTCTCTTTATATAGACCTTAGTGGTCCCTAATACTGTATCTGAAGTCTCTTTATATAGACCTTAGTGGTCCCTAATACTGTATCTGAAGTCTCTTTATATAGACCTTAGTGGTCCCTAATACTGTATCTGAAGTCTCTTTATATAGACCTTAGTGGTCCCTAATACTGTATCTGAAGTCTCTTTTATATAGACCTTAGTGGTCCCTAATACTGTATCTGAAGTCTCTTTATATAGACCTTAGTGGTCCCTAATACTGTATCTGAAGTCTCTTTATATAGACCTTAGTGGTCCCTGATACTGTATCTGAAGTCTCTTTATATAGACCTTAGTGGTCCCTAATACTGGATCTGAAGTCTCTTTATATAGACCTTAGTGGTCCCTAATCCTGTATCTGAAGTCTCTTTATATAGACCTTAGTGGTCCCTAATCCTGTATCTGAAGTCTCTTTATATAGACCTTAGTGGTCCCTAATCCTGTATCTGAAGTCTCTTTATATAGACCTTAGTGGTCCCCTAATACTGTATCTGAAGTCTCTTTTATATAGACCTTAGTGGTCCCTAATACTGTATCTGAAGTCTCTTTATATAGACCTTAGTGGTCCCTAATACTGTATCTGAAGTCTCTTTATATAGACCTTAGTGGTCCCTGATACTGTATCTGAAGTCTCTTTATATAGACCTTAGTGGTCCCTAATACTGGATCTGAAGTCTCTTTATATAGACCTTAGTGGTCCCTAATCCTGTATCTGAAGTCTCTTTATATAGACCTTAGTGGTCCCTAATACTGTATCTGAAGTCTCTTTATATAGACCTTAGTGGTCCCTAATACTGTATCTGAAGTCTCTTTTATATAGACCTTAGTGGTCCCTAATACTGTATCTGAAGTCTCTTTATATAGACCTTAGTGGTCCCTAATACTGTATCTGAAGTCTCTTTATATAGACCTTAGTGGTCCCTGATACTGTATCTGAAGTCTCTTTATATAGACCTTAGTGGTCCCTAATACTGGATCTGAAGTCTCTTTATATAGACCTTAGTGGTCCCTAATCCTGTATCTGAAGTCTCTTTATATAGACCTTAGTGGTCCCTAATCCTGTATCTGAAGTCTCTTTATATAGACCTTAGTGGTCCCTAATCCTGTATCTGAAGTCTCTTTATATAGACCTTAGTGGTCCCCTAATACTGTATCTGAAGTCTCTTTTATATAGACCTTAGTGGTCCCTAATACTGTATCTGAAGTCTCTTTATATAGACCTTAGTGGTCCCTAATACTGTATCTGAAGTCTCTTTATATAGACCTTAGTGGTCCCTGATACTGTATCTGAAGTCTCTTTATATAGACCTTAGTGGTCCCTAATACTGGATCTGAAGTCTCTTTATATAGACCTTAGTGGTCCCTAATCCTGTATCTGAAGTCTCTTTATATAGACCTTAGTGGTCCCTAATCCTGTATCTGAAGTCTCTTTATATAGACCTTAGTGGTCCCCTAATACTGTATCTGAAGTCTCTTTTATATAGACCTTAGTG